>CM061921.1:266969179-267124448 GCA_031002005.1 Vandiemenella viatica
CAGTAATGTAATATACTGTCCATTTAGATTTACTTTCTTCTAAGCAAGGTATAAAGTTATTTTAAAATATTTAGTGCCCTTTTTTTGAAGGCGGTTTTTATGTTTTTTTACACAATTATTTTATTTTTAAATTTTTATTGGTATTATAGTTAATTTGTATTTAAGTATGCCACAGCAGTTCTCATTTTGCGAACTTCCTGGTAACTCAGTGGTTAAAGCGAATGCTTTGAAAAAAAATATCTGTCTTTACAACAACCTTCAGAATGGTGTGAATTGGATGCTGTGTTAAGGAATGTCAGTTTCCATTTTGGTCCATGCTGTGTTTCGATCTAATCATAACATCTGTTAAAGCTGCTGCTCGATAATCAAAACATGTAACATCTGGACATTAATACATACCACATACACAAATCTGTCTCTGGAATATATCTGTTCGTTCCGACATCACACAGAAAATATATATATTTAATTGGTTTTCTCAATGTAAAAGCTCGGGGTCCAAGTTGAAATCTGAAGTACATGTTGAGACATTAGGACACATACATTTTATAAATATTCTGCAATGACTTAAAAATAGCTTAATTGATTTTGATGGTACTTAAAACTGTGGATTTTGTAAAGAACATTGGAAAATTATAAACGATGGGGGTAAAGGAGAAGAGGGATTAGGCTTTTGTATACCAAATGTAGACTGTCTTTTCTGATTGATTTAATGTATACGTTTGTAAATTTCTATTGATATCATACAAAATTTTTAGGTGTGTATAAAAAAATAGGGGTGTAAGAGTTTGGGAGAGGCTTTTACTAGACTTTTTCCAACCTAATGTCAACCTCTCCTTCACGTAGTGCACCCTGTTTGCACGGACGAGGCTCTGGCGACTGAAAGATAAGGAATCACCCACTGCTTGCCAACGGCCTCCGAAAGGAGGCGGAAGAGTGGGGAGTGGTTCAGGGCACCCTCTTGCCCTTGGTGTTGGAAACGGCCCCTAAAGGCGGATGAATCAGAAATGATCAACGGCATGGGGATGCAGAAGGCAACGGGAAACCACTGCATTAAGGACCCAAAGGGTATCCCGAGGACATGTAATCCTCTCAAATTACATATATCATGATGGCTTCTTCCTGGGTAAAATATTCCGGAGGTAAAATAGTCCCCCAATCGGATCTCCGGGTGGAGACTGATCAGGGAGGAGTCATCAGAATCGGTAGAAATATCTACTAGTCGGAGCGTGGAATGTTAGGAGTCTTATAGGGCAGGTAGGTTAGAAAACATAAAAAGGCAGATGAAACAACGTAAGTTAGATGTTGTTGGGATTAGTGAGATTAAATGGAAGGACGCACAGGATTTCTGGTCTGGGGAACACAGGATAATCAGCACACAAGCTGCCAATGGAGTCACTGGTGTAGGGTTTGTAATGAACAAGAAAGTAGGAAAACGGGTGAGTTACAATTTAGTGACAGGATTATTTTGAAGAGGTTAGAAACTAAGCCCGTCCCAACCACATTAGTACAAGTGTATATGCCAACATCACAGGAAGATGGCGAAGAAATAGAGAAAATATACGCTGAAATTGAAGAATTAATCCAATTTGTGAAGAGGAAAATCTAATAATCATGGGTGATTGGAATGCAATAGTGGGAGAAGGAAAATAGGGGAATACTGTAGGAAGTTTTAGTCTAGGAGAAAGAAATGAGCGAGGAAGCAGGTTGCTAGAAATTTGTGAAAGATAGAAGCTAGTAGTGGCAAACACACTGTTTAAGAACCATGCAAGAAGAATATACACCTGGAAACGTCCTGGGGATATAGGCAGATGCGAAACCTCTTTTAAGCTCAGAAGATAGAGCTAACCGATGGAAAGAATACATTGAGAAACTGTATGTTGGGGACGACTTGAACAATAGTGCAATGGAAAAGGAAGGCGATGTCGACTTTGATGACTTAGGAGATCCTGTTTTAAGGACAGAATTTAATAAATCTCTGAATGACTAGAAAGCAAATAAGGCAGTTGGAATAGATGAGATCCCTGCAGAACTTCTTAAATCCCTAGGAGATGAAGGAATCGAAAGATTATTCAAGCTGATGTCAAAAAGTTATGAAACAGGAGAAATTCCAACTGATTTTAATAAAAATATCATCTTCAAACCTCCGAATAAAGCACAAATCGACAAATGTGAGAATTATTGCACCATTAGTCTAACAACACATGCCTCAGAATTATTGACCAGAATAAAATACAGAAGGATGTAAAGGGTAGTAGAAGAGATAGTAGATGAAGATCATTTTGGGTTTAGGAAAAATCGCGGTACAAGGGAAGCAATTCAGTCTTTAAACTTAATACTTGAAGGGCGGATCAAGAAAAACAAAGATACTTTCATGGCATTTGTTGATTTAGAAAAAGCTTTTGATAATGTTACGTGGGACAAGATGTTCAAAATTTTAAAGAAGTCAAGCCTAAAGTATCTAGATAGAAGAATACTTTATAAACTATATAAGAATCAGGTGGCTGTAATAAAAGTAGAGAATCACGAGAGACATGCATCAGTTTAATAGGGATTGAGACAAGGTTGCAGTCTATCCCAGTTAATATTCAACTTGTATGTAGAACAAGCAATAAAGAAAGTCAATGAAAAATTTCCATGTGGCATAAGCGTTCAGGGAGAAAAAATCAGTAGGCTACGATTTGCTGAAGACATTGTCTTGTTAGCAGAGAGGGCTGAGGATATTGAGAAGTTACTGAATGGCATGAACAAAATACTGAAGGAAGATTTTGGACTGAATATAAATCAAAACAAGACAAAATTGATGAAATGTAGGAGAAATGATACCAATACTAGTGGATTAAATATAAAAATAGGATCGGATGCAATAGGAGAAGTAAGAGAATTCTGTTACTTGGGAAGTAAAATTACAACCGATGGCCGAAGCAGGAATGACGTTAAAAGCAGAATAGCATTAGCAAAAAGAGCCTTCATGAAAAAGAGAAAACTTTTAGTTTCAAATATTGATCTAGGAATTAGAAAGAACTTTTTAAAACTCTTTGTGTGGAGCACAGCACTTTATGGTATCGAAACATGGACTTTAGGAATACCGGAAAGAAAGAAATTTGAAGGATTTGAAATGTGGTGCTACAGAAGAATGCTGAAAATTAAGTGGACAGACAAAGTAAGAAATGAACGAGTTTTGGAAATGGTGGGTGGGAAAAGAAGTTTGTGGAAGAAGCTTACAGAAAGAAGAGACAGGCTAGTAGGACATACATTGAGACATGCAGGATTGGTTAATTTGTTAGTGGAGGGAACAGTCGAAGGTAAGAACTGTAGAGGAAGACAGAGATTAGAATATATTAAGCAGATAATTGAGGACGTGGGCTGTAAGGGGTATGTAGAAATGAAAAGGTTAGCACAGTATAGGAAAGGATGGAAGATTGCATCAAACCAGTCGAAAGACTGACGACATCAAAAATAATAATAATAATAATAATAATAATAATAATAATATTAATAATTAACAAAAAATAATGAAGGGGTGTGGAGGTGAAGAGTAGTTTTTTTTTTTTGTGTTAAGGTAGTGTGGACAGCATTTTTCTCTTTGGTTTAAAGTATACATGTGCTAAGCTCCATCGAAACCTGATAAAAACTGTAGCTTTGTGTAAAGAACATTTACAAAAATTAAATGGGGTAAGGGAGTGAGCGGTTAGGTTTTGTAAACAGAATGTTTATCTTTGTTCTTAAGTATACATTTTCAGTGTTCCATCGAAATCTGATAAAAAGGGTAGGTATCTATAAAGATCATTCTAAATTAGGAGAAGTGGGGGTAGAAGGGAAGAGGGGTTGGGTTTCTGCAACCTAATTTAAATACAATTGTTATGTATTTTTTAAAGTACATGTGTGCAAATTTTCTTCAGAATCAGATAGAAACTGTGTTTTGTGTAGAGTAAAGGGGTGGAAAGGGGAAGAGAGGTTTGGCTTCTCTAAACCAAATGCAGACAGTATTTTTCTGTTTGTTTTGAAGTATACATGTGCATACTTCCTTCAAAATCAGATAGAAACGGTAGCTTTATATAATGAACATTGACAGTAATTAAAGGGGTAGAAAGGGGAATAGGGTTTGTGTTTTTGTAAAAGTAATGTGAGTAGTATGTTTCTTTTTCTATTTGCTTTAAAGTATACACATGCGAAGTTCCACCGAAATCGGATTAAAATGTGGGTTTGTACAAACATTAAGGGATGTAAAAGGGGAGCTAGGATAGTTTTCTTTATTTTTTGGTCAGAAATCTTCTCCATAAAAAAATACATATATGTGCCAACTTTCATGAAGATCGGTCAAATGGTGTCAACTGTAGCCTTTCAAAAAGAAAATCGACAATAGTCAAGGGGCGGAAATGGGGAAAGGGGTTCAGTTTTTGCAAACCAAAAGCTGACATTATATTTCTCTTTGTTTTACAGTAAAAGTTTGCGAAGTTCTATCTAAACTGGATAAAAACTGTGGGTTTGTATAAAAATTAAGCGGTTTAATGGGGAGTGGGGTTCGTTTTTTTATTTTTTGGTCCGAACCCTTCCTCGTGAAAAAATACATTTAAGCGCCAACTTTCATGGTAATAGGTCAAATGGTAGCGACTGTAGCTTTATATATATATAAATGACAAAAAATTAAGTGGTTGGTAGGCGGGAGAGGGGTTGAGCTTGGCAGACCAAATGTTGGCAAGATTTTTCTGTTTGTTTGAAAGGATACATTGGCAAAATTCAATCAAAATCAGATATGAAATATAGATTTATATAAAATTAAGGGGTATAATGAGGGAGATGGGGTGGCTTTTTTATTTTTTGGTAAGAAACCTTCTCCATGAAATATTACATGTATATGACAACTTTAATGGAGATCAGTTAAATGATGTCGACTATAGTTTTGTATAAAGAACATTGGCAAAAATTAAGTGGTGGATAGGGTGAGAGGGGTTCAGTTTTTTTAAACCAAATGTTGATAGCATTTTTCTCTTTATTTTTTACTATACATGTCCAAAATTCCATTGAAATCTGATAAAAAATGTGGGTTTGTATAAAAATTAAGGGTGTAAAGGGAGAGAGCGGTGTTTTTTATTTTTTTGGGTCAGGAAACTTTTCCATGAAAAATTACATGTATATGCCAACTTTAATGGAAATCAGTTAAATGGTGTCGACTTTAGCTTTGTATAAAGAACATTGGCAAAAATTAAGGGGTGGGTAGTGGGAGAGGGGTTCGGTTTTTTCAAACCAAAAGTTTACAGTATTTTTCTGTTTATTTTTTACTATATATTTCCAAATTTCCATCAAAATCGGATAAAATTGTGGGTTTGTATAAAAGTTAAGGGGTGTAAAGAGGTAGAAGGGGTGGTTTCTTAATGAAATTAATATGGGACCACTTTGGAGGTATACTCTATCCACTATAAAAATTTCGTTTAAATCGGTTCAAAATTGGCGAAGATATCGCTGAACATACATAAAAAAAAATAAAAAAAAAAAAATCAAACGAATTGAGAACCTCCTCCTTTTTTGAAGTCGGTTAAAAACAATTCTTGTAAAAGTAGGCCAAGTATCGTCGTTGTTCAGTGACTAAAAGTTATGATATCTTATCCTGAACCAAGTCTACACTTTACAGTTTGTATTCACTTCACTTTCTAAAACAGAATTATTTATCTGGATGTTATAGATCGTTGATTTAAAATAAAAAAATTCTGGTGACTTGGCAATTATGCATGCCATGTTTTAACAAACCTATAAAAAATTCGTCAAATGTGTTACATTATCAATCTTAAAAACAAACGAAGGCCAAAATTTCCCTCGCATATCTTTCGGGTTTGACAAGTGCTAGAATAAATCATACGACCTTCATTTCAGTAAAAACTATGACATGCATAATGGCCAAGTCAACAGATTTGTTTTTATAATAAAATGTCGATCTATAATACGGAGGTAAATCGTTCTATTTTAGATAGAGAAGTGAATAAAAACTGTAAAGTGTAGACTTGGCTCAGGATAATATCTCATAACTTTTTGTCACTACATGAACACATGACTTGGCCTGTTTTTACAAGAATTGTTTTTGTGGGATCTCATTGCTTTTTGTAATTGTGCGTTCATAAACTACGTGGCTCCATTTTGGTTTCTTTTGAGCCCCTCCCTTGCTTTCCATACCCTGGTGTGATTTTGCCTTGACAACCCCCCCACCCTTTTTCGTCTGGAATTTAGTTTTGTTCTCCATTAATTTAAGAAGACATTTTGGGCTGTTTTCCCTTAGCAGACTATCATTAAAATTATTGCGTTTATAATGTACACCATCCATATTTGATTTATTTACTTTTTTGTAATTATAAATATTCTCAGTCGAACGGTGACATTAACCACTCCTGCAAATGATCAATTATTAGGATACCCTCTTTCTAAGGCAGAACCAGGGATCATTTTCTTCTTGAGACTATAGTACTAAAATCATTCTCCTCATAGCTACCATCATTGTTTATTAATTGCTAATGTAGAACAAACTATACATGCCACGTAAAGAACTAAGAACAGCTACATTTTTTGTCTCCGTTTGCTCCAGTTCTTTCGCCTTTCTTTCTACATTACCAGGGAATGATTCTTGTTCTGCTCAAAAGAATTCCACAGCTCATTGACGCCGTTTTGGATCTTGAAAACTCTCTACAAAAACATTTTCGATAAACCGCGTGAAGATTATTGCATAGCGCCATTTCACAACATACTTTGAACATGAAACATCACTTCAGAGAGCACTATAATTAAAGATCCATTGACAGAACAAAATTAGAATTATGTTATTAACGAGCGGTGCGGTGACACACACACGATCCGAATCAAAACAGCTTTGTTTCAAAAAAAATATAAAAACAATATGAACTACCAGTGGCAAGAAAAAACATGTGCGACATCTGTAAAGCGTCCCATTCGTAGTCCAACTTGTAGAACCTTCGATTTTCCCATGTAAGAGACTTGTTGCACCGTGAATGGAGTGTGAGACTACATGTTAGAATGTTAGATGTTGGACTCCCATAATAACCTACTCCGGTCTCTCACGTCCAACATCGTGGTTGGGGGAATCAAACATACAATTACCTGTATGACAACTGTGTTACCGAACACATGAATCTCTGTGAACCAGCTGCTCTTGGAATTAATTTACACAAGGATTTAAAGTTGGTCAAATAGTGCGTTCGGACGGTTTTCTAAAGCGCTAAATTCGCACTCTTGAGTTGTTTTATATAAAATATAATTATTCACTTAATTTAGCAATGAGCAGTATTAATTGAGTCAAAAGATACACCGATAACAGATTACTGAAATAGGGAAAAGTAGCCGAATTTGAATGAAAACACTGACATTGAAGAATGCAGCACAGCAACTATTTACACAGACGGAAAAAAAAATCCCAACACCAAGAAAAAATTATTGTAGAGTTATGAAATTTGGACAATGCATTTGTCAAGTTAACATGTTTAATTGATTAAATTTTCAAGATCACAGGTTAATTTAAGCTCAAGAAAATGCATTTCAAATGTGAAATACTGTTAAATTAATAGCCGGTGTAACCTCCAGAATTTTGAATGCAAGCCTGCAAACGTGAATGCATTGTGTCATACAGGTTTCGAATGTCACTTTGTGGTATGGAGTTCCATGCTTGTTGTACTTGTGCTGTCAATACTGGGACGGTCAGTGCTGGCTGTGGATGATGCTGGAGTTGTCGTCCAATGATATCCCATACGTGTTCAATTGGAGACAGATCTGGTGATCTCGCAGGCCAAGGTAACATGTCGACACTCTGTAGAGCACGTTGCGAGACAACAGCGGTATGAGGGCGAGCGTTATCCTGTTGAAAAACTCCCCCTTGAATGCTGTTCATGAATGGCAGCACTACAGGTTGAATTACCAGACTGACGTACAAATTTGCAGTCAGTGTGTTTGGTATAACCACAAGAGTGCTCCTGCTGTCATAGGAAATTGCTCCCCAGACCATGACTCCAGCCCTGTAGCGTGCATTCCACTGACTACAAGCCATCGCCGTTTGCGACTCCAGTGGTGTCAAGCCAGAGCTCATTGGAGGACGGAGTGGAGATCTGTTGTGTTTTCTGATGAAAGCAGGTTCTGCCTTGGTGCCAGTGATGGCCGAGTGTTGGTCAGAAGGAGGCCAGGGGAACGCCTGCAACCAAACTGTCTGCGGCCTAGACACACTGGACCTACACCTGGAGTCATGGTCTGGGGAGCAATTTCCTATGACAGCAGGAGCACTCTTGTGGTTATACCAAACACACTGACTGCAAATTTGTACGTCAGTCTGGTAATTCAACCTGTAGTGCTGCCATTCATGAACAGCATTCAAGGGGGAGTTTTTCAACAGGATAACGCTCGCCCTCATACCGCTGTTGTCTCGCAACGTGCTCTACAGAGTGTCGACATGTTACCTTGGCCTGCGAGATCACCAGATCTGTCTCCAATTGAACACGTATGGGATATCATTGGACGACAACTCCAGCATCATCCACAGCCAGCACTGACCGTCCCAGTATTGACAGCACAAGTACAACAAGCATGGAACTCCATACCACAAAGTGACATTCGAAACCTGTATGACACAATGCATTCACGTTTGCAGGCTTGCATTCAAAATTCTGGAGGTTACACCGGCTATTAATTTAACAGTATTTCACATTTGAAATACATTTTCTTGAGCTTAAATTAACCTGTGATCTTGAAAAATTAATCAATTAAACATGTTAACTTGACAAATGCATTGTCCAAATTTCATTACAATAATTTTTTCTTGGTGTTGGGATTTTTTTTTCCGTCTGTGTATTTTAACACGTGCCGTGAGTTGCAAGTCCAAGACCCGCTATGGGCATCAGTGTTTAATCCGTGTGTCGTGTGTTGTCCTCCACAAAGATGATAATTTTTTAAATTTAAGTTGCTGTTTCTTTTATGATTATACGCCCCGTCGAAGTAATTAGAGGCGGGAGAGAACTGCGGGCAAAGAACAGAAAGGAATTGACTTTCGAAGGAACCATCTCGGCATTCGCCTGGAGTGATTTCGGAAAACGGTAGAAAACCAAAATCTGGACGGTTGGACGGGGGTTCGAACCTACGTCCTCTAGAATGTGATGCTAGATCGTTACCGCTCACCCACCACTCTCGGTTTTCGGTCATGGGTTCCAATGTAATTCTGGGTCGTTTTGATGCTCTCTACATCCTCTTAAAGTTTGTACTTCTATTTATGTAACACCCTGTATACATACATTACCGTTTGCTCCAGCGTCCCGTTATTTAGGAAGGATAGAGATGTGAACATTTATTCTTGCTATGTTTTTCGTTATCTACTTCTATCGTTCAAATCGCTGTAGAGGAGAGTCATAAAAACTGCTACAGGTAAATGATACAGAATAAATGCTTATTAAAAACTGTTGTTTAGTACATCAAAGCACAACATGATGCTTCATGTAAATAGGTATTTTTGGTACAGATAGTGCAAATATGTACAAGCAATTTTATATTTTTTTAAGGCATCCGAAGATTTAAAGATTCGCTAATTTCATAATAGTTATTTACAAATTATTTGATGTATTAGAAGTAATTCCAACGTATTTACTGCAAGCAACATATTTATAATCAGAGAAAACCGTTTTTAATAAGATGTGTCGTAGAATAGTTAACGGCTCTTTGCTATAATGATAATAATAATTGTTTCTTCATGCTACTTTTTCCTTTTATTACTAAAATTTTGTATGATGGTATGTGCGTTAGTTTAAAGAAACAAAATTTATATTTAAAAGTCAATGATAGAATACTCGGCGTTCTAGTGGCTCAGTGATTGTCTTACTGGAGGTCGAAAGGCCCACCGTTTGAATCTTTATGTCGACGGGGATTCTCATAGGCCCTTAACCCGACCTTCACATCTTACAAAATTTTCTTTGTATATGTGAAGTACGCCAGAACGTTTCCGTGGTTCGGATTCCACGTTAACTGTAGATCCCATACCAGCGATAGAACAATTGTTCGATTCTCAGGACATATGTTGAGATATCTGTTCAGGTGGCTTAGTGTTTTCATATTTTTAGGGGTTTGCGGAGTAGTAATGTAAAGTGGATGCTTTTAGCAACTGTCAACATTTCCGCACTCTTCGCATCGGTAATGAGAACGAGGCGGCACAAAAACCACCTCCGCCTATCCCTACGAGAACGGCGCGCCTATGCGTTTGAATATATAGCCAATCGTGTGACAGTGTGTCTGATAGAGGGCCCAGCATCCGGGGGAGATATCCGTTTCCCGGTGGTCCCCGAAAAACACTTCTTCAATATGCGCGAGCTGAGAAGGTCAGTCGGCAGCATCCGAGACAGCTGTTGCCAGCTCTTCTATAGTGAGAAGCCATCTTCGGAACGAAGTTCATCAATGGGGCCTGCATCACGCCACTCTTTCCCGATGTGGCAGTTTTCTATATGTAGCCTGGTTGCAGTGTCATGAAGTTAAATTCAGGTCATTTTATATTCCCCGAGACCAACAGAGAACCCCAGGGGCTCACCAATGCGCTGCAACATTTCCCTTCATTCACTCTTACGCCACCACTGCAGTCACACAGTTATTAGCGACCTGGTCTACTGTACTGCGGTCTACCTCTGCCAAACTCTAAAACATGTTCAGATTGGCACTATGTTGCGAGAGCCCTTTGGGTTCACCATCGATTTATAGCTGTAGTAGATGGCATCATATTTACACATAACTGAACTAGTTAAGCCATGACACTTTTAAATGTAAAGACTCTAACTTGAGTGTAATACATCTCTCTAGAGCATTTCAACTCATGCCACCGTTTTATGCAAATGTGTACGTGATATTGTTCAAATACATGTGCTTTGTTGTGGCGCCAAAATAATTTATGTATTCTGTAAGATTCTTTGCACCACGTGTGTTTATTGAGTCCTTGTTTAACCTTCTTGCTTCTAGTTATTCGTTTAGCAATAAGAACCTGTTCTTTATCCAAGTAAAATATTTACCGACGTGCATTTTTGCCATTTATGCAATGTTCGCAGTTGAACACGCAATTTATTTATTACAACTACAGTCCAACTATTTAGGGCATGATAACAATTCATTATAATATAGTCTCACACCTTCTTAAATTTCCTCAAAACCGAAAGTCGGCTTGCTGAAGCTGAAATCCTGTTTGTTGTCCAATTTTTCTGTAGATAAATTCATTGGTAGCTGTCAAGAATACGTTTTCAATGTATTAGTTCTTTAATGTTAGCTTAGTGTTTGCCAATTTCTCTCCTTCTTTGATAACTAAATGGTAGCATTCTTGAATGGTATTTCACCAGTCTTGCGTATCTCACATACAAGTTGAAACAGTTTTGTCGGGACTACTTCTTTTAAGATTCTATAATCGCGACCGGGCGTGGTGAGTGAGCGGTAACGCTCTGTCCTCACATTCGGGCAAATTGCTTGTTAAAGTAATAAATTGTTATTTAGCGAAAAACCGGTAAAAAGACTAGAACAACAGCA
Source organism: Vandiemenella viatica (assembly GCA_031002005.1). Lineage (NCBI taxonomy): Eukaryota > Metazoa > Arthropoda > Insecta > Orthoptera > Morabidae > Vandiemenella > Vandiemenella viatica. The sequence goes on from CM061921.1 coordinate 266,980,712, forward strand.
ACGCCGCCAAGTTTCTTGCTTCCAGTCATGGTAAAGAATAAACGAGTGCAGTATAAAAAGCGGCATTGTTTCCGAAGGCATTAGTGAATTACTGTTTCCGGTCTTGCTTGTTATTTACAGTATTGGAAGTACACGCTGATTGAAGACGCAAATGGTCAGCCACATACTTCACAGTGAGAATGTAATTGAAAGTATACTATATTATCTATATGTAATTGTGATAACATTCAAAGAAACACGAATGTACAAAAATTAATTGTGGAAAACATTGGATAGCTGGCGATACCTCTACGAGAGGCGTCCGAAATAAAAATTTTAACAATTGCATTAGTGTTTTTCATTAAATATTTTTGTTTGGTCTTTTCCGTCTTATATCATTTAGTGTCTACATAACACTCGTTGGAAACTCTCTCCAACTTCCTGTTATTTCAGTCTGTCTAGATCAGCCTTTGTTCGGCTTCAACCCACATTTCATATCCACTAAATTGGGCATAAAGCAAAAATTTCTTACAAGAAACATTTTTTGCTCAATAATTCGATTTATAATCCTTTCCTTATGTATTGGTCAATCTGATACCTTGTCTGTAGGGCTCTATCATATGTAGAACCAACTTTCAGATTTCTTGAACTGAGTAGCTGTCAGCAAAAATAAGTATTCACGTAAAATCATATCATCCAACTTCCTGTTCAATCCATCAACCAATCCATTCTCGCTTACTCTATTCATTTTCATTTTCTTCCTTTTTCCTCAGAAATAATGTACGTCAATTTATTTCTTTGTAACTGTAGACATACTCTCATTAACTGTCAACTATAAATAAGTTTCGTTAAGAGAAAGTCACTGGTTTATGAGTCATACTTGCATGACTATGTCTGTGACCTTTTTAACTACTGTTAAACATGCTGATTCACAACCTCACTGTTTTCTAGCTCCTCTGTAACAGAATACAATAAACTAGACGGTAAATTTATTTGTGATTAGTTTTTGGCAGCACAGATAGTACACAAACGTTCTCACTGTGCCGGGAACAACGTGTAAGGCAACGGACGTATTGTGGATGTAGGTCGCGAGACACAAATACGAGAACGTGTTCTTGTTGTGTTCTGAACAAAGGTGGGCCGCTTGCCAGCCTTCGCCAACACCGACAAGCGAGAACCCACCCACGACTTAATTAGAAACCTTCGAAAAAAGCTCGTTAAAGCAGAACTATAGGCGTACTGACAGCTGTAACGACGGACGTGGCAGTAAACATGTGTCATGAGCAAATATTACGTATAACAACACAGAAGATAAGGACTAAGTTGTCGGGAATATGCCGAGGCACAGTGTTTGATTAAGAACTGTAATTGATTATAACGTTGCAGTATGTAGATAATGTGAAGTGCACGAAAGATACATAAGTTTAACGACGCAAAAATCGTTTCTGGCCAAGGAAAATGACTCGAAAGAAAAAAAGTCGTAAACTTAATTAATTAAACAGTATATACGAAAAAGAAAAGGATATTGTTGAGTTAATTTATTTTAACTTTCATATTACGTTAAACTGAATGGCGATAAGAGAGATAACAATGCTCATTAGAGAGTAATAACACTAGTCAAGACTACTGAAGAGTCATAAAAGCAAGAAAGTGAGTTCTCCGAAGAAATTGTTCCACAGTCTACAAAGTAGTAAAGATTATGGCGAATTTATAAGCTGTGACAGTCGTTCTGGTGGAAACTCGATTAGATTCAGTGTATTCAGCGAACTCTGATATACAGTAATCACATCTTCAACACAAGCTAAACCATTTTTTCCGCAATTCGCAGAACTACCAGTATCAGAAGGTGATACTTACCATAATTGTGAGTTACCGCGTGCGCTCGTATTCTTAACGTGACGAGTGAAGAAAGAATACGAAATGGCATCAGTATAATACGTTATTACTCAAATCTCATTAATACCGCCACTGTGGATTCAAACTGTTTGAAATGAAAAGAAGTCCAAAGCATTCAGAAATGAAAGCAGCTGTTTGTTTATTAGCCAATAATTTCGAGTGGGTATTTCAGTTTGTGACACTTTTGTAATGGCTGTAGATCCAATCAAAATTTACACTGAATTATTAATCAGTTCTTTGCCATACGAATACTCCACACCATTACTACACTCTTGGTGGTGTACATCTCTTTCTTAGAGAGCGTGCACAAACTACGTGGCTCGGTCTAGGAGGGGGGAGGGGTTAGCTGGAAGGCTACGCAGGGCTACGTGGGGGGAGGGGGGGTTCCGAGCCTGGACACGTAGCTTTCCTTTCATAACATTTTTCACAGTTAAAATGAGGAACAGAAAACACAACAGCATGTGAATATTTATTTCCCTCAGTTTGTTATCACCTTATGTAATTTACAACCGTCTGACAAGAGAAAACAGTACAAAATGTCTTCTGGAATCAAAAAGGAAAAAAGCTACGTGCTACGTGGAGGCGGAGGGTGTAGAGGCAAAAGCCACGTAGGGCTACTTGGGGGGCAGGGGGGTTCACAGGAGGCCGAAATGGAGCTACTTGGTTTATGCACGCTCCCTTATATTTGTTTCAGCCATTCAAACTCCGGTCTGAGAATCGCAACCTGACATTAACTTTCCCATCAACATTACTCACGCATGTAATCTCAGAAAGAGTTTCACTACATAAACAACTTTACAAATTCAAGACCTTATTCAGGAAGACACAAGAAATATTGTTCGTGAAATACGTGCAGCTACAGGAGCAATTTACGAAAGTGTGCACACAGCCATTACAAATTTCGGGGTATGTGCAAAAAATGTTGAATTCAAATCGGATGACAGTGAGGGCCGAAATTTCTCAAAAACGTTTGGAGCACTGTACTTGAGGAGATTAATTTTTAACCGTGTTTCAATATGTGTTGTATCTTTGCTACATCACTATTGCACTTAAATGAAGAGGTCCAGCGCAAGGAAAAGCAGTGGTGGTGAAGGCGAATGCCCAGTCGTCTGCTGACTGTTTTTATTCTCGTCTATCAAATGCTGAATTTGAAAGAAATTTTCCGATGATGAAGAGGTACAAACATCACGCGCAATTGTTTATGTACACATTATATATATATATGAATAGGGAATTTAATATCTGCCAGTGTGACGGGAAAAAATTTGTATACTGAGTTTAGTGTTTATTCTCTATATACTAACCCAATACTTAGAGAAAAAAACTATGGAATAAGACGACAAAATGCACCATCCTTGTTAAAATATAGTTTTTAAAAAGCATTAAGGAATATATACAAAACTTTTATAAGTTAAAATAAATAAAAAAATTGTCCAGATGTCCGCAAACGTTTGAAGAGAGAAACTGCAATGAATATTGCAAATATTAAAATACAATTAATCAGAATGTAAAAATATATAACCATTTCTGTTGATGACCCTTTCTAGAATCAAAATTGTGAAATAATAAGAATATCATAATGTGTAAGATGTTTTATTACTTTATGGTACATGATTTTTCCAAAAATCTTTGAGATTCCTGAAATTAAAGAAGTGGGATGGTAGTTTTCTATACATTTCACTTAACTTCGCTCCTTGCACTAAGGATTCATTACAGATGTGGGCAACGTGACTTGTGCAATCTGACAATCTTTTCAGTAATTAACTCGAATTGTTGTCATAGCTATAAGAATTTTTAGGTTTTAATTGCATTATGGTTTTTTTTTTCTATTACTGGTAACAATTGCATCCCCACAAATCTAATTTGGTAAGTTGTCTGAAGAAACCTTAGGACATTATTTGGAGAGTCTTTTTCTATACTTAATTTCTCTACCACTAAAGCTAAATATTTTAGAAAGTTCTCCTATTTCACTATGCAAAAATCCATACCTGATGGAAGAAGAAACTAGTTTTTAGTGAATTGGTTTTGTTCCGAAACCGAAGCTACGAATTGTGGAAATCATTTTTCCACAGATATTCAAGACAAATAACTCCAAAGAGCTTATCGATATACATTATTAGCCAAAATCCTATTAGTGCCTTTACATGTGAATATCAGCTTTCAACAAACAGTTCTGACTTATGTAGGTACAAGAAATTTCCCAATTGTCTTTCAATTAAATAACCATATTTCCATAACCCTCAACGAACATTTACTAAACCACAATATGGTTAAAAAATTTCGTCAAATTTCGATTAAATAAAAGAAATGTGCATATTTAACTGAAACAATTTTGTATCGACTTATCTTGATTTCATTAACCTTCGCTCGTCATAGCAAAGCCTGCTTGTTTTATTCAAAAAGAGTGTGAAAAATTTTGCTTAAGGAAGTAGCTCCAATGTCATCACCAAACTATGCCAGAATTTCTCTCCTCAGCAATACCGAGAGCATTTTCTGCTGTTCTTTTGTAGCAGTTGTCGGGAATATTTTCTCAGGCGACATTTCCTTCAATCTTATTGGTCAGTTACTTTGCGTGCGGTTTGTCTTTATTTTTCTCTTATGTATTTTCAAGTATTTATCAACATTGACAGTGGTTTTTTTTTTATAGTTGTCGAAGGTGTTATAATACTGCCCTAAGTTGGCAATAAGACTGTCTTGTTCTGTAGAAAGCTTTAGTTATTTCAATAATCCTTTTTCTGAGCGACGGGATTCCTGCGGCTTCATGCAAGACCTCTGTAGGAAATCGGGTTGGCACATGTAGTGCACGCCGAAGCGCTCTGTTGTGCATCGTCTAAAGACGGCTCAGTCGGGTCTTGGTGGTGTACCCCTCCCCCCCCCCCCCTCTCCACTGGGCATGCATACTCGATCAACAAGCGTTAGGCTACAGTAAATACTGACGCCAGTGCTGGCTGACAATGAGCTATCCTGTATTGGGTATAGCTCTTGTAGCCTAGCTCGACTCTTCGTCGTACCTCCTCGATGTGATGTCTCCACGTTAGACGAGAGTCCAAGATCACGCCGAGGTATTTAATTGTGGTCGATCACCCAGTGTATTACCCGTTTGGATGTAAGTTTGGCATTCAGTTTTGCTGGCAGTCACGCTTCCCCAGGTGCCTGGTCAGCGTAATTGCTTGGGTCTTTGCCGTGTTCAGAATTATTCTACACCATCTGGCGCAGGTTTCGGTCTGCTGGAGGATCTCTTGTATTCTTTTGATAGCAGCAGCTTCTGTGTGAAGTGAAGAATGCTGTACCATCTGCATATAGGGTGATGCGTACTGTAGCTGGTATATCAGCGGTATAGAGATTATACATTACCGGTCCTAGAACCTACCATTGTGGTACTCCGGCATTGATGGGACGGCGTGTTGACAGGTCATTGCCAACCTTCACACGGAATAATCTCCCTGAGATACAGCTCCAGATCAACTTTACAAGAGGACCAGGGAGTCCCTGATTGTAAAGTTTGTAGAGAATAACTACTCTGTCAGACAGCGTCGAAGGCTCGAGCGACGTCGAGCAACAGTAGCAGATAGTAGCCATGATAATTGAAGGTGGTCGTGGCACGTTCTACTATTCTCATAATCTGTTGGGTAGCAAACTGGAATTCCAGGATGACGTTCTCATTCTGGATATGTGCTTCCAGTCACTTAAGCAGTAGTCTCTCAAAAATTTGACTCATTGATGGGAACAGGCTGATGGGGCGATAATTGTGGAAGAATATTTTGTTCTTCTCTGGTTTAGGAACAGCAACTACCATAACCTGCTTCCAACATCTTGGGTAGTGATGGCTGTGTTAAACATTTCCGTAAGATGTTGTATTGCCAGTTGTGGAAGGTTCTTCAGCAGCTGGTTACTTAGATTGTCGATACCGGCGGCCTTCCTGGGGTATAGCCTGCTTAAGATGCGGCGAACTTCTTCCTGGGTAATTTCTTCTATTGTGTAATCATCATCCTCAGTAGCTATAAATCGGACCAGTCTTCGGCGAATATCAGCGGTTTCTTCTTTTTCATTGTCTTGAGCAGGCCTGAAATGCATGTTAAAGTGGTCGGCCAAAGAGTTGGTCTTGTATGCATCACTAAACACATGGCCCCTTTCGCCATGTAATGGAGGCAGTCTGGTGGCCGTTTTGTGAAACGCCGGGTCTCGACCCAAAAGTTACCGTCGTTTTCGTCGAGGGAGGCCACCCGTGACGATCATCTCTGTTTCTATGCTCTTGGAGAGCCGTTTCAGCTCGCGTTGGAGTCGATTTAGTAGTCGCCTTGTTTCAGGGCATCTGGTTAGTCACCATTCCTTTGCCATCCACAGATGTGGCGGCAGTTGAATCTTTCTATTGCAGGGGCCGTTGCTCTGTTAGCCACTTTGACGATGTCTTTGGATACTTGTTTGATTGCGGTCTCTATTTGATTGCATCTAGGGGTCTCAGGCGAATAAGAGATTCCATGACCTCCTCACGGATGTTTTCCCAGTTACTCTTCTTATAGTTCAGGAGCCTACCTAGCTGTCGATCAGGATTGGGGAATTGTCGGAAGAGAGTCTGTTCACTGTGTACACGGTGATGAAGCCTGCGTTTTCCGACGTGATCACAAGTCCTGAACGTCGGGATGATTGCCAGGGGTGGTGTGTCGACTCTACCAGTTCCCAGACTAGTAGGTTGCATCTGAGTGCAAGCCTGTGGAGCTGCTGTCCTGCCGGGTTTATTATTCTAGAGTTCCATTCGGGATGTTTTGGATTAAGATATCCGTCAATGATCAGCTTGCCAAGGATGGAGAGGAGACGAGCAAAGTACTCTTCTATTAGCTGCCTCTGCGGTGGTCTGTATGCTGAGACTACTGTGACTGGCCCAGTTGTGATCTTCACTCCAATGTCCCCAATTCCTAACTGGCTAGTTTGTGACGATATCATCTCATATAGCCACACCACTTCCTGTAGTTGACCTGTCATGCTGATAGCAGCAATGGTTGGCTGCAGTGGCACGAAGGCCTTGTTTGAGGTGAGTTTCTGAAACGAGACAGATATCTATGTCACCATCACGCAGAAACTGCCTGAATTCACCGAGTTACTGGTGGATGCCATTGGCTTTCCAAACGCACAAAGATAATCCCTGAATGTGCATCCTATTCATTATGGGTCAGGAATTACTCTGGCTCTTGGTTTTCTGGAACCGTCTTAACTGCGGTTTTAATACCCGCGGCGAGGTGGTCAAATTTGGCTAGGAGAGACGCCATCATGTTGAGTAGGCTGCCTACTATGTTTAACAGATAGTCCATCATCCCGCTGTTATTTGCTGCATGATGTGGAGGCCTGAAATGTTAACATTTCTGGCAGGTTTTTGGAGAGTTTGCCTTCTCTGCTGCCGTTTTGCTTGTTCCCCTTTGGTGGTATTTTCAAGAAGTCTTTTCAGCATATGTGGTGGACACCGAGTGATTTTCCGGCTTCTAAGCCGTGCTCTTCTCATATCCATTTTGTAGACCTTTTCCTGTTTTTTGTCAGGGTTATTTCCTTTCTGTAGAGGTGGGGAGTTTATTCTTGCTTTCTTTCTGTCAACTAGAATGGGCGTCCATGGATGTTTGTTGGACTGCTATGTCCTCTGCTTTCTTATCCTCGTTCTTCTAATGCTCTCTTCATGATTGTCCAAAGGTAATGCTTCGCTGCCTGTCGCGCTCTCGCTTGAACGCAGGAGACCCTTTATAGCTGGCAAGATGACTTCCCAGACTGTTGGCGCATTTTGGTGTGCTGTCTCCCTTCTTCAGGGAACAATCATTGGATAGAAGTGCACAATTTGCGCATACCGACCGCATATTGCAAAGCCGTGCAATGTGTCCTAGGGCTTGGCAATTATAGCACTTAGTAGGGCCATTGGAAGACCTTAATTTCTCGACGGAGATGCGCAGGGATATCAGTGATTCCAGGGCGAAGATTTTTCTATTCTGTGACCTATCCAGTAGCACCACAAGAAAGAGTTCTTCCTTGATATATTCACACGGCATGTTTGAAGACATCCCACGGAGTTCTACTTTGAGTTTCTTCTCTGATGCGGAAGGAAAGGTATAACAAGGTACATTTTTCTTCTGCAGTGCTGCAGTCACTTGCACGTAGCTATTGGCAGAGTTGAAAGTCAATTTGGCCTTATCACCTCCAGTAGTCTTCGATTGGAATGGCTGCTCTTGTAGAATCCACTTAACTATCTGACGCATTTCCTTGTAGCTGTTCAGAAACTGCACCACGATGTCTTGGGAGTGGTGGCTGTTGCTGCTGCTGCTGCTGCCTTTGTGGTTGTTGTGCAGATTCTTCTTGATTCAGTAAATCATATAAATTGCTTATTTCAATGTTGTCGAGATCTTTTGATGGTGGGGGCTTGCTGGTACGGTGCACCAGCATGAACCGCTCGCCATCAGGCTGGTGTCTGGGAGATTTTGCTTTGTGATTGGTTAGTGTAGTTTTCTATGAGAAAGTACCACTGCACTGATCAGCAGCAGTTGATGGGAGAAGCTGAAGGCTCCCTTAACTTTCTTTTTCACAGCTTTCTTGTCACGGTTGGTCGAAGGTAACTGCACAGACTACACCAAATATATCAAACTCTTTCGCACACACTCACCATCATAAGTAACCTCAATTGTTGGAATCAGGAACATGATAAATATTTTTACAAATTCACTCTTTTCAAATTTAATTTGGAATACCCTCATGTGCTCCCTTGCGTATGCTCACAGTTATCATAATAATACAACAGATGGCAGCAGCAGAGACTGCTATGGGCTACTATATTTACAGCGCTTTCCCCTCCCCCTTTTTTCTGTATACAAGATTATTTTTTGTATAAAATTTATACATATTCATGTATCAAAACTTTGTCCATACAAAAGCTTTCACTGGTAGTATGCTGTTATTACTTTACTGAGAAATATCCACAAAAAAAGATATATACATCAAATTCAGTTCTCCTATAACTTTGTATGGAATTAAGCTAAAAAACAATGTTGAGGCTTCAGGATCTAATTGCTCACTGCTATGGTTGAGAAAGTCAAAAATAAAAATTTAACACAAGTTAACACTATTTGTTTGTTATTTGCAAAATGTATCAAGGGAAAGTGACCATATTCTGTCCCTCTAAGCGAAATTTTCAATTCAAAAAAATTGTTTAGATTTATAAATAATTAAAAAATTGATTTAATTAACTCAGTTCAATACCTTTTACAGTTATTATTGTGTTTATAACAAAAAATATTTTGAAAAAAAAGTAGTAAATAATGAAAAGAACACAAATTTTGATTTTTCAAAAAAGGTGTCTTAAATCTGTACACACATTCCATTTATTACCTACTCTTTTTTTTTTTTTTTTTTTTTTTTTTTTGAAAAGCTGATTAAAACAATGTTAATTCTTCTATAGTAATTTTATAAATATATCATGTTTATACATTGTAGTACACAATTATTTACTCAGCCAGACAAAAATCGTAAACAAAGTTTTTCACTTAATTTTAAGATGAGATAATCACATGGTATTTTGAACACATGATCCATTTCTCTCCTCACTTGTCAAAACTACTTTCCACAAATTGAACATGACGCATCCTTATCACTTGTGCTATCCTCGTCATCAATGGACACCAGTTGAATGTGTGCCTCATACTCAGAGCTGCATGAACTTGTGCCATACTTCTTTGTTTTCTTTTTGGAAGTTTTGTCAATGATGTCCCTGCATGGTCATTATCTTCAATTATGAAATGTCTCTTTGCACTTTATTGCGAATTTTTCTTCTGCCACTCAGCCACAATTTGTTTCTTTTTGATAAAGGCTTCTAGAAACGTCTTACGGAGACTTTTTGTTATGAGGAATGGGGTCTTGGCTCTACAAGAAGAAACTTTGCGAAATTGCTTTTTTTCTCTTGTAGGTAACCACTCTGTTAGTCTTAATAGCAGCCTTATGTCACTCTCAAAATTGTTATCTACTCCATAAAACTTAAAGATTAATACATACGTTTCATTAATTATGAGCATCTTAAATCCATCTATGGGATGGATTTGAGAATCTCAAAGGGGATGGAATTAGTACTCCGCTTATAGTAGGAATGGTGTCTGCTTCGAAGCAAATGACTACAGTTCCACAACTGTGATTATTGGAACGCAATGTTGAAATAGTAATATATAACTACCAATCATTAAATAATGGAAACATACTGTGAGGCATCAATATAACTATTTACAGTTGAATCCACATGGTAGCAAGCTTTCACAAAACCTATTTTTGAAACATGCGTGCATAAATGTATACAACATAGCAACTATGTCACTGCCAGCAGTTAGTTGTGCTATTGATAAAGATTTTCCTACGCTCTTGCTAAATTTCAGCCCTTACGATGGAAGTTAAAGGGAGGGATGAATTTAGGGAAGGGGGTGGATTTTGTGCACTTTACCTTAACAATAAATAAAACTGTGATTAAAAAAAAAAAACCAATAAAAACTGAAATTTTGCAGAGGGAGGCATGTATAGACTGATTCAAAATTGATTACTATTATTTTGTTAACTGAAACCATCAAGATAGAAGCACTCATAAGAAATAACAATAATCCAACAACTGCTGAAAATTATTTGGTTTTTAAATTTAATGTCTTATTTTCCTACCATACTCTTTATTCCCACTCTAACTCTAGTTCATCAAAGGGTCTACAATTGTTCATGCTTGCTCCCATTAGTTTTCTTTCTATGTATTTCCATAATCTGGTTTCATTGCATCTCCGCCCCCTCCATCCCCTCCGCCCCCCCCCCCTCCCTCGGTGTTTAGTTTACAGCTACAGGTAGATATCTTATCATTTTAGCATTCACTGATGCTCTGCTCAGATTTGCAATCAACACACATTACTTCTTCAATGTTTGTCTTTACAGTTATAATATAGCCTTCCAATCCTTTTTTATAACTATTATTTTGTTAATATGAACACTTCGGAGCTGCGAAGCTTTAAATATCTCCCAAATTTATTCATACGGTACATAATATTATTTCCTACAGAACTGCAGCAACAACCTCAGTAATTATTGCCACATATTAATCAGGCACTAACACTAGATAATTATGTTTCTGAATGTTATGGGTTCTCTGTTTCCTGGTATCTATGAAAGAATGGGATGTCCATAAACAATCCATCTGGCATCAATGATTATGCTCAGATGATTTTTGATGTCCATATTTGTTGTTTCACTGTTATGGTCAATTGTTTGTTTGTGGATGGAGAACTGCTCCAACTGCTACTGTTCTCTAGCTGCTTTTGCCACAGCATCTACTGATTCACACCGCTCTTTCAAAAGATGATTACATTTCCATATATCAGTTACAGGTTTCTTGTATTGTTTCACATGATAATCTATTGTTTTTCCAGAAACTGACAAATAAGGATGGATTTCATATGGTCTATGGTTGGTAAGAAAGAGAGTTAACTCTATGCACAGATTTGGATATTTCCTATAACTACTCTCACTTGAGTCAGAAATTTTTTTATACAATTTCTTTCTCTTTATAATGTAATCAGAAGTTCATAAAGCAAATTGGTATTTTAATAGGAAAAAAATACATAAATACAGTTAAGTTTTTGTATTGATATTAAGCAAAAACATTGGTTAGGTTTCTATTTGACGTATGTAATATAACATCGTTGTAGCCTTTACCCTAAAGTAAATATCACAATTTATTGGAGTGTTAATCTTTCATGTAGTAGTTTGATTTATATTTTCCATCTATTCTAATGTAACATATTTCAGCAAACTGAAAAAACAAATAACCAAAGTTACATAGACAACAGAAGTATTAACAAAATCCAGAGAGTGGGCTGTTTATTTGTGAACTTTGATGGACAAAAATGGAGAATTTATCCTTAATGCAGTGTGATCAGTCGTATTTATGTGTTCTGAAGAAATAGAGAAGAAAGGAGAAATAGACAATTTCATTGCCAGAATTGAATATACAAAGCTGTTAGAAACTTACAATTAGTCCCAAACAACACCAAGTTGGCATAATATGACAGGAGAGCCATCACTATACCATTCTAATGCTGAACCTGTCTCATAAAGAGAATCAATTTCCAACATATTTACAAACAGAAAAACAAACGCAGGTGTGGGGATGTGGAAGGGGGAGGGGGGTTTAACTAAGGACAGTTTTTTTCAGATTGGTCTTTTCATCTTCAACATGAACATATGATTCTTCGATTTTCTAATAACTTTAACTGTTCGTGATCTGCTAGAGCAACCACTTAGATCAGGTTTACACCCGCAGGGCAAGTAAAAAAAATAAGACAAAATAAACTGGTTCCAGAAACATTTAGGCAGACACAAAGTAATGGTACAGTGCAGAGCAAATTGACATCTATACTGAAATACATTTTGTCTCTAAGCAAAATTTACTAATAAATCACACACAAACAGACTGCATGAAAAGCACAGCTTGAGCAACCGACGTAACATTACAGATTATCACATGCATCCATCAGTCTGTCACAATTTGATAAATTCTCAATACATCATGACTAAAACTGTTATTCATGTCATGTGTCCTTCCTACAGATATGAAGTATTTCCTCGTCAAATTCCATCAATATCGGTATAGCCATTTAGATGACAGACCTTATAAAAAAATAAAGTCTTACTTTTGCATATATAATACTAACTGATACACGCGACTTCGTAGGCGTGGATTAAGAATTTCTTTTGCCAGAATTGAATATAGAAAGTTGTTGGTAATGAAGGATTGGTCCCAAACAACACCGAGTTGGCAGAGTATGACAGGAAAGCCATCACTATATCATTTTACCGTTCAACCTGTCTCTTAAAGAGAATCAATTTCCAACATACTTATAGCTACAACTTATGCCAGTTTACACCCGTAAGGCATGTCAAAAAGAAGGCAAAATAAACTGGTGCCAGAAACATTTAAGCAGACACATAGTTATAGGAAAGAGAAAATCTATATCTATACTAAATAATACGTTTTTTCTCTAAACAAACTTTATTAACAAATTATACACTAACATAATGTGCAACCGACATAACATTATAGAATAACACACACATCCATCTCTCTGTCACCAATCGATAAGTTCTCAAAATTTCATGACTACAGCTGTTAATCATACTGAACAAAAAATGTCCTTTGCCCTCCCTACAGATTTTCTTGTCATATTCCATCAATATCGGTATAGATATTTAGTCAACAAAATGTAACAAAAAGACAGACTTACTACCGCATTTATAGTATTACTAGACGACCCGTGCGAAAATTTCGCGAAAAAAATGCATTGAATAGTGAGGTTGAATATGATGTCACCAATGCTTGGTCATTACTCTTCATACATACACCTACTTCATTTATCGATTTTGGTTAGAAATCGAGTGAGATAAACGACTCGAAACACAAAAAACGTATTTTAGAAATATTGACATTTTTGCCCTTTAAGGGTCGAATTACGAAAAAGTCGTTTCTTAAAATATAATGTTACCAATGTGGAGACCTCAGTCTTTAATAATATATCTCATTTATCTTTACCGGTTAGATATCAAGGGAGAAAAATAGCTCGTGACACAAAAATCCGTTGTAGAACCATTTATCCTTTTTCCCTTTAAGCGTTGATTTCCAAAAACGTCTTTCTTAAAATATTATCTTACCAAAGCTGAGACATTATTCTTCATAATCATACTTGATTTATCGATTTTGGACAGATATCCAGGGAGATAAATGGCTCGAGATACAAAAAAACGCATTTTAGAAAAATTGACATTTTTGCCCTTTAAGGGTCAAATTACGAAAAATTCCTTTCTTAAAATATAATGTTACCACGGCGGAGACATTATTCTTTAATATGATACCTCATTTATCTATATCGATTAGATATCAAGGGAGATAAATCGCTCGTGACACAAAAATGCGTTATAGAAAAATTTATACTTTTTTCCTTTAAGGGTTGAATTCCAAAAACATTCTTTCTTAAAATATGATTTCACAAAGCTGATACATTACTCCTTATATTCCTACTTCATTTATCGATTTTGGTTAGATATCCAGGGAGATAAATGGCTCGAGATACAAAAAACGCATTTTAGAAAAAGTGACATTTTTGCCCTATAAGGGTCGAATTACGAAAAAATCCTTTCTTAAAATATAATGTTACCATGGCGGAGACCTTATTCTTTAATATGATACCTCATTTATCTATATCGGTTAGATATTAAGGGAGATAAATCGCTCGTGACACAAAAATGCGTTATAGAAAAATTTATACTTTTTCCCTTTAAGGGTTGAATTCCAAACACATTCTTTCTTAAAATATGATGTCACAACGCTTAGACATTACTCCTCATAATCCTACCTCATTTATCGATTTTGGTTAGATATCCAGGGAGATAAATGGCCCGAGATACAAAAAACGCATTTTAGAAAAAGTGACATTTTTGCCCTATAAGGGTCGAATTACGAAAAATTCCTTTCTTAAAATATAATGTTACCATGGCGGAGACATTATTCTTTAATATGATACCTCATTTATCTATATCGGTTAGATATTAAGGGAAATAAATCGCTCGTGACACAAAAACGCATTGCAAAAATATTGATACTTTTGCCCTTTAAGGGTCGAATTTAGAAAATTTTCTGTTTTAATATACGACGTCACTAAAGCGGATATCTTAATCTTTAAAATGATACTTTATAAAATGGTTTCAGATAGGTATCCAGGGAGATATTTGACTCATAACACAGAAAACAGCATTTTACAAATATTGACATTCTCGCCCTTTAAGGGCAGAATTCCGAAAACTTCATTTCTTAAAATATGATGTGACCAAAGGGAAGACCATAAGCTTTAAAATGACACCTCATTCATTGATTTCGGTTAAGTATGAAGGAAGATACAGGCTTGTGACAAAAAAATACCTTATAGAAATAATATATATGATTACTGCAGATCACACACACACTGACTGCGAGAGTAACAACCCCTGAGGGATCAATATAATGTAAAAATTGTGCGTCTACAGCATTGAAAGACTACCTACAATATGCCTCACATTACACCCGTAAATTTGTGATATCTACAGTTTAACATTCAATCCGAATAACCGACAGTCTTAAGATCAAAAACAATTTTTAAAAATCTTTGCCTCCATGGAGATTTGAACTGGATACCACCATCCAAACATCAGTAAGCAAGGCCTTCAACCACTGAGCTACCTAACCATTGTATGGGATGGCAGTACCGAGACCTACACATCCAACGCGTCTGTCTATCGCCGTTCCGTAATTTTTCGTAATTATAACACAAAATGTATTATTTAAACAGATAATTTTTCAACCAAATGTGGACATTATTTTTCTCCTTGTTTCAAAGGATAAGTGTGCAAAGTTTCATCGAGATTTGATGAAAACTGTAGATTCGTATGAAGAATAAACAAACAAACATTCATCTTTATATAAATAGACTAGACCAAATAACACACACACTGACTTTGAGAGAAAAAAAATTGCACACTTACAGAGTTGTTAGACCGCGTAAAATTTGCCAAACATTTCATCCCAAAATTTGTGGGATCTACAGTTTATTGTGGAATCCGCAAAGCTGACCATCCAGGCATGGCTCATACAATAAAAAAAAAAAAATTTGAAAACCGTTGCCTCCATTAAGATTTGATCCAGTGGTATACACGTTAGTAAGCAAGTGCGATTACCAATGGGCCACCAGCCCACAATAGTGTAGGGAACTACAGAGTCTTCCACATCCTAAACATCGCCTATGTTCATTTCGATAATTTTTCAAATTTACACAACAATATGACGCGTAATTGTTAAGCCAAATGTAGACAGTATTTTTCTCCATGTTTCAAAGGATAAGTGTGCAAAGTTTCAAGATCAGATGAAAACTGTGGATTTGAATGAAGAAGAAACAAACAAACATTCATCTATATATATACTAGCTGATACCCGTGACTTCGTACACGTGAATTAAGAATTTCTTTGCCAGAATTGAATATAGAAAGTTGTTGGTCCCAAACAATACCAAGTCGTCATAATATCACAGGAAAGCCATCACTACCGTCGAACCTGTCTCTTGAAGAGAACCAATTTCCAACATATTTAAAAGTAAACGAAGGTGAGCGTATGTGGGGGGGAGGGGGGTGTTAACTGAGGGCAGCTTTATTTCAACTTGGTATTTTCTTCTTTCTTCAGCATTAGGATCCAATTCTTGGGTTCTAATAACTTTAGCTGCTCGTGCAATGCTAGAACTACAATTTAGGCCAATTTATGTCTGCAAGGCATGTCAAAAAAGAAGGCAAAATAAATTGATGCCAGAAACATTTAAGCAGACACAAAGTAATAGGACTAAGAAAATCGACATCTATACTAAATAATACGTTTTTATACGTTATATACTAACACAACACGCGAGAAGCACAGCTTGAGCAGCCGACGTAACATTACATCCTTCTCTCTGTCACCATTCAATAAGTTCTCAAAAATTCGTGACTCAAACTGTTACTCATACCGAAAAAAAAATGTCCTTTGCCCTTCCTACAGATTTTCTTGTTAAATTCTGTCAAAATCAGTATAGACATTTAGTTGTCAAAATGTAACAAAAAGACTGACTTATAATTTTTCATCCAAAAGTAGACGGTATTTTCCCCCTTGTTTGAAAGGATAAGTGTGCAAAGTTTCATCAAGAATTCTTTGTATGAAGAGCTAACAAACAAACAAACATACATACATTCATCTTTATATATATGTATATATAGATTAGTGCATATCATATACACACTTTCTGCGAGAGTAACAACCCCTGAGGGATAAATATAACGTAAAAAAGTGTACACCTACAGCATTGCAAGACTACCTACAATTTGCCTCTCATTGCAACCCTAAATTTGTGATATCTCCAGTGTAACATTCAATCAGAATAACCGATGTCAGGCATGACTCTTACGACCAAAAACAATTTTTTTGAATCTTTGAAAATATTGAACCAGAGACCATAATCCAAACATCAGTAACTGTGCACTCACTGTTACTCACTTTAATCACTGAGCTACCTGACCACTCTACAGAAAGGCGGCACAGAGACTACACTTCCAACGTGTCTGTCTATCGCCGATCAGTAATTTTTCGAAATTATAAGACAACATGTATTCTTTATACAGATAATTTGTCAACCAAATGTAGAAAGTATTTTTCTACTTGTTTCAAAAGATAAGTGTGCAAAGTTTCATCGAGATTGGATTAAAACTGTGGATTTGTATGAAGAACAAACATACATACATTCATCTTTATATATATATATATAGATTTCTTGATCTATACTCTGGTTGTATAGAGTGATAATATATACTGCAGTGGTTAAGCTAAACTATAAGATTTCAAACTGTGAAAACCCAATCCAAATCGGTTCCATGGTTTTTACGCAATACACTAATATGGGAACAGTCAGAGACAGCCGACTTACAGATTTATATATGAAGAGAGTCCGCCACCATTGCTATTCATTTAGAATTTGTTTTTCCATAGATCTTTGCTGAAGACACTTGACATAATATCTCTACAATCCAAACTGGTATTTTTGCCCCTTTGTGTCCAGTAACATAATTTTCTTTATCATCATATGTTAGGAACACATAAAAAAAAAAAAACAATTTTAGTGATTCTAAATGATATAGTCACAATATTCACATTGTCATTATGAGTTTAACAGCTTTAGCCTAGTTGCCTATGTACTTCCTTAATAGCTTGCTGTAGCTGCAACAATTTGATATAACAACATAATCAGCAGTGGTAGAAGAAATTTCCTCTAGTAAATATTGATTTCCTTCTGATTTGTAGTTTTTCAGTGGCACATATATTGAGTGCAGGTATTAACATCCCTTTTTTCACCCAGAACAATTGAATATTTTATTGTTTGCTTCTTCTAATGGTCATTTGCTTAAACTTTATGGTGGACCCACTTCTTCATTATTTAACAGGAAAATTCTTCTGTTGGTGCTAGGTGGTGTTCTATTTGGTTACACCAGCCTTTCTTGCTTATTCCTTTACACCTCATTTAGGTAATTAGAGGTGGGTAAGGAGTGGATGGAATTCAGCAATGGCCTAATAAAAGAACCATCCTATGATTCACCTGGAGTGATCTTGGTAAACCATGGAAAATTAGTCTGGATGGCTGGAGGATCAAGTATTTTTTCCATCTAATAGCAGTATGACAGTCATTCATAGCCATATTCTTGAATTATGTGACTATCCTTTGGTGAAATATTTTGCCTCGTATGTAAAGTATTGTGGTTCTTATATGACAGTAATCATCCTAAACTTCTTACAGCTATTATACCTTACCTACACACATCTCACAAATGAAGTCAGCTGCCACAGATACTCAAAAGTACCTAACATGTAACCACTATGTGAATCAAATATTTCTTGCTTGTTGTGCTAAATATACACTGAACATTTTTCTTTGTTTGCGCCACTAGGAAAAACATAAGCACTATCTGCCATTACTCAGACAGCATAGTGTGAACAATGAGTTTGGGTAATGAGCTTGTTAGGTCTACAGCATTTAACCTCAGAGGAGGAAAGTTGGTGTTTTCATCTGTCCGCAAAATGTGTAACTTCATTCTGTATGATAACTGTATTTTTGTCTCTGAAAAGTGTAGATTATGAGGCAGAGATTGCAAACTGTCCTGCCAATGAGTGAAAGAGACCCCCAAAAATCAGCAGTTAGGATCGCCAGTACACTCTCAGACCTGTTCCCATTGTATCTTGTCAATCCACTGATGTGGTCCCTTAATAAACATAGCCACACGGAATATTTAGTAGACACTAAGGTTTATATGACCTTGGTATCAAGAAGCATTTTTCTTTTGCCTTGCTGTTAACTGCCACATAAATTTTTTTCCACCACTGAGGTATCTCTCAATGCACCAGATATTTGGCCAGAAAATCCGCAAGGTAAGAAATTATTTCCAATATAGATCTACCAAAATACGGCTGTTAATCCCTCATACTGGTGTGCTTTATGATTGCTGTATTGACGTCCTATAGTAAAATTCTCTGTTTCACATGTGACACACATCTCAGAAGTTGTCCTTATTAATTTTTACATTAAGTTCAGCAGTAATCCTATTCATAAGGCTCTGATTTCAAAAATAGGTACAGGAATGTTTATATATTGGCTTGGTGTTCATGATGCATTTTACTCAAATTGCTCACCTGTCAGTGAGTTGTCTCCTGCTCACATGCTGGAAGTTTGTCAACAGATGCATGTGTTGGTTGAAGTTCACCGAGCTTAAGTTTGCACCATATACTGGCATAATTAACTAATATAATTTATAGCTTACCTAATGCTCCTCTGAATGTTAGACAACAATAAGAATTTAAAGTGGTCTTTAATGCCCTAATGACAAGGTTTCCTATCAGCTGAACAATATGCCTTTATTGCAAATGGGGCATTATTAACATGCAGATTGACCCATTGATAATCCTATTGCGCTTCACGTTAACAAAACATAGCTTTAGATGAAATTTTCTCAGGAAACTAGCCAATTGAGTACATTTATATGACACGACATATCATTCATCATATTCTCTCTTGCCATTGTCAAATGACTGCTACCTGTGGGTAATGGGGTTCCACGCGAAACTGTTATATACTGGCAGGATTGTTGGTGCGTTGATTGTTGGTGTGTTGATTGATGGCTGGGAAGACAGAGAGGCTATTCTCAAGTTCTGATGTAATCTCACTTTCTGTATCAATGGTCTTCAGGCTTGACTTAATTGAAATACAGCATCTCTGTTTACTAGATTACCTGATATACGGACTTTGAAAACTTCTGAAAAAATGCTGTCCTAGTGCGTAACCAAAAATGCGTGGGAGAATTTCTGTAGCTTTTGAAATCAAAGCCAGGTCCCATGGCAGTGCTGTGCTCGGCAACTGCTGACCTGTCAGTTTGACCCAGGTGGATGTTGCATGTAGGTTCCTTACACTTTTGGCTTATGCATCATATGGTTTGCCCAAGATATGCCTTTCACCGTTGGCAAGGAATGTGATATTCCCCGGGTGTTTGTAGTGCTATGTTGTCCTTGGGAGAGCTCAGTGTTTTTTTTATCTTGAACTCAACACCCATAGGCAGCAGTCACTTGACAATGGCGGCAGAGATTATGATACGTCAAACGTCATGTTATAGAAACGTACTCATTCCACTAGTTTCCAAAGAAAATTTCATCTACATAATATGCCGAGAATGTCTCCACTCTTAAACATAGCTATGTTAGAGGTGAAGGTCTGGTAAAAGGCATTTAAAAATTCCAGCTGATGCTGAGGCTGAAATGGGGGCCTCTTGGTCCATAATCACAAGACAATTTGATCCTAAGATTATGTGATTCATGCTCTGACATGTTTAACTAAATTTCAAATCTTGTCTATGCTACTTGGATATTATTTTAGCAATGCAAAATGGGATCATCAAGCAATGCCTTGACATACAATAGTCTACAGTGGCCAATTTGGCTTTAGGACATAGAGCATCTCTATACATATATTAAGTGAGGAGATTAAGAAGGAAATGGAATAGTTTATCTCAAAATCGTAATTTCCAAGGAGAAGGTAGAGATAGAGACAGGCATCCATAATCCCTGTGGCCTTGCCACAGATCTTCTAAATCTATAGGCATACTCTGAAATTCAAAATTATTGTGGGTGGCAGAGGATGTTTGCACAAAAACTATCTCTATGCATTCCAATCCCAAATAGCACCTGGAAAAAACAATACCTACAAGTATCAGTATGGCATCTTATTTCTCTAATATTATGTCTCCTGTCATTGCCACCTACATATGCTGCTGGACAAGGAATTACATCAGAGTCATAAATGAAATATATTCACCAATAAATTCAAATTTAACTGCCATCATCTGTCTGCCAGACAATCCCAGCATAATTTATAATGCTTTCATAAGGGATGTAGCATGCAGTCATGAATCGAGCATTTATTCTCTGTACTTTCTCTATCATGTCAATCAATCCTTTGCAATAAGGACCCCAAACTCAACAACAGTAATCTAAATGCATATACACAAGAGTTTTGCGTGCCATTTCCTTTGTATGAGTGTTACGATTCCTCAAAACACAACCTATAAATCATAGTCTAAAATTAGCTTCACCTTCAATGGAAGTTATGTACAGATCCCATGTCTTGTTGCTTTGTACTATTATGCCCAAATACTACAAGGAATCAATTGTGTCAACAATTGAACTGTTCACTTTATACTTGTGAACTAACAGTAGTTATGTGCATTGCCTTCCACTTTTTGCAGTTTAGTATAAGTTGCTATTTATAATACCATTCTGAAATGACATCCAGATTGCGCTGAATTTCTAAGCAGTTGTCAGAGCACCTTCCTTCCTTGTAGATAACTGCATCTTGAGAAAACAGCTGCAAACTTTTATTAACATTGTCTCTGATATTGTTTATATAAGTTAAGAGAAGAAGTGGTCTTATCACACATCCTGGTGGATCGCCCAAAAGTAACATCTAAATTAGAAGAGAATTCCCCATCAGCAACGATATACTGTGACTGACCAGTCAGAAAATCTTCTATCCATTCTCAAATCTGATCCTATATACCATATGCTCGAATTTTCGCTAAAAGTCAGCTGTGTGGTACAGATTCAAAAGCTTTGTGAAAATCCAAGAAAATTGTATCAACTTGTGAACCTACATTGATAACTTGAATTATGTCATCAGGATCATATTTTTAAGGATTATTTTTTACTTTTGTGGCTCAGCTTGGGCAGTTACTCTATCCACAGGTTTGTGCTTATTTTGAAAGCATAACTATCAGACAAACTTCCAGCTTGCTAGGTCTGTCAAAGCCTTATGGAGAAGCAGATGTGTTGACATCTGTTTGCAAAATATGGAACTGTGTTCTGTGTGTGGTAGGTGTATTTTGAAATGTGTAGTTAATGAGGCAGATATTGGTAGCGATCCCAGCATCAGCCCTGATGATTGTGGAAAACTGGCTAGAAACTACAATCAGGACAGCCGGTAAGCGAGAGCCAGGACCTGAATCTGTTTCCACTGTACATCGCTGATTCAGTGTAGTGGTGGCTTAATGCATGCAGCCACACTGGTGGGTTTGTATAATTGGTAATTGAAGGACTTCTATTAACTGGATAGCATAATATGAATGAGGGACAGAAGGGAGATTATGCTGAACAGACTACACTGTGAGCTCTGATACATAGAGTGTTAGTTTCAGTGAGTAATGAGACTATAACACTGGGGCATGTTATAGTATTGGGAAGTTATACTAATAGTGATGAAGAAACAGTAGAAAGGTAGGATTTTGATCACTACACTGAAACAGTTAATATTGTGTATGTTGTCTATTCTGTAATATTGAAAGCTCTAAATCCATGATTTAAATTTCTATGTACACAAAGCCAAATGCACAACTGCTGCTTCCATACCTGTATAATAAATTTCAAGAGACTATGAGAGATTAATTTTGTTATAATGTGGATGGTGATTTATCAGGTGTGGCTACCAAAGTTAGTAACCACACTGACCAAATTATATTTGTTTGATGAAGTTGGATAATCTATAGGGTATTTGTCAAATTTTTGAAATCCCACCAATACTAACAGCTTGCATGTATATAACAGAGGATAAAAATTTTACCATCCTGACCCTTAATAATAAGGAGGATTGGACTGGAGGGCGGATCGGATTGCATTATGAACAACCCAGTAATAACTGGCTAAAAATTACATTAACTGGTCATGTAATTAATAGTGTTTTATATGGTAAAGTTAGATAGATGATTCAACTCAGAATAATACCATGAATGCATTAAATAGTATTTAAAGTGGCTGAAACAGTATTACTTCTCATCTCTGCAAGAATATATAAGTGTAAAATATTGTATACTCATTTCCAGCAGTGTCTAAACAAAGATATAATTCTTGCTCAGTAATTGACACAAAGCCCATTTGACATTTTCTCTGATTGTAGAAAGGCTTTTATAATTTAGGAAAGTCATAAAGTAAGTTAACTATTATTGTTAAGATTGTGTGAAACTGAACTAAGGATGTCACAAAAGATAAAATGTTTTCAGTACTTACTTTCATATCAACCAGATTTATTCTAATAATAGTGAAAGCCTGAGCACTGTGCCCGGTATGTTTCAAACAGAAATACTGGAACTTTTTATACATTTGGAGGTAGCTAGTAACAATAGCAGTGACTTGAGTTTAAAATGCTAGTCCTTGCTGTTATAAGGAGATGATCCTCTGCCTCATGAAGCTGCCATCGACACTCAGAAGCTTACATATTCTGCAGTCTACTTATTTAATATAAAGTCCAGTTTAGGGAATTCGTTGGTAGCTTGTTTTAATTTCGTTCTGTTCTATGTGCAGAACAATTTTTTTGTATTCTATCCTCACTAATTTAAATGATTTCTGGTGAAGTATGCCATTCTTTCTCTTTAAATTATTTAAATTACTTGTCTTTTAAATACTATTATTGAATTATATTATTGAATAATGCTATGATGACTGCTTAATGAGCAGCATCCTTCTGGTTACACAAAATGGGGATCTATTTTATTTACAGGCCACCATAATTTAAACGCAAAGGATAAAATTTCCTCAGAAGAACCTTTGGTTATTTAATGCCATGGTTTCCCATTGCCCACTCCATCTATATGCTGTCTACAATAGCTTCCAACTTATGAGGACAAAGGGATATCCTTTCATACTGCTCACTCTTCCGTCCTCTTTTTAGAAAATTATTAACAAGTAATTGCTGACTCTTATATCAGGATTCATTCAGCTGCCAAAACCTCAGCAGGGGAAACAGAGTGCTATATGAAAAAGAATCTGATACGCTGATCAATAATGAATGCTCTTGAGACAGTGAATTAAATGTAGGTTTTATTCCTAAAATACAGACAAGCAGCCATTGAAATAATCATTAGTTAAACTTGTCTTAGAAATGGAAGCAAGTGGAGAATTATTCATGAGCAAATATACATATCCAAACAGTCAGCTCTGTCACTTTCCTGCTTGTTGATCCATTTTAGATGTTTTGTTGAAGTTTCACTGTATTAGAACTGGAAAAAGAGATTTTTTCCACATGAGTCAGTATGCTGTCCATATCTGGAACTAATGTGAGTCTGTTAATGTTGCACTTCCTGGCATACAGTGGTTACCTGAAGGCCCTGAGTGAAGATTTTATGTCTTATCTTGAATTTTAACACATTATATATCAAAATATAATCAGATGACATGATCTACATATATACTCTACAATTCACAAATATTGTGGGTGGCAGAGAGTGGTAAGCACCATCCTAATTCTGTGTATTCCAATCTCAAACAGGACGAGGAATGAAAGAATACATAAAAGCATCAGTATTGTATTTTATTTATCTAATATTATCCCTCCTGTCATTTCAACCTAAATAGATTGGTAGAAGAAATATTTCATTGAATTTGTAAATTAAAGAATTTCGCATATTCTCCAATAAATTCAAACAAAAACTACATCATCTGTGTGACAAACAATTCCATCCCAATCTATGTGTCAATTCTGTCACACTTTCGTAAGGACTGTAAATAGCAGTCACGAATCGAGTGGATCTATTCTGTACTTTCTCTAATGTGTTAATCAATCCCTAGTGATATGGATCCCAAACTCCACAACAGTGATCCAAATGTGGATGCACTAGTATTTTGTATGCTATTTCCTCTGTATGAGCAACTTCTCAAAATATGAACTATGAATTGTAATCTAGAATTTGCTTTGCCTATGATGGAAGTTATGTGCAAGTCCCATTTCAAGTTGCTTTGTACTATTACTCCCAGATACTTCAGGTAATCAAAAATGTCAACAACTTAATTGTTAACTTTGTACTTCTGAACAAATGGAGTCTTTTTGTTACTTATTTGCATTGCTTTGCACTATTTGCAGTTAAGTGTAAGCTGCCATTTATGACACCATTCCAAAATAACCTCCAGATCATGCTGATGTTCTAAGCAATCATCAGAGCACCTTACTTCCCTATAGATAAGTGCATCATCAGCAACAATCGCAATGTGCAATTAATATTGTCACTGTGATCATTTATAAAAATTAAGAAAAGAAGTGGTCCAACTACACTTCCTTGAGGAATGCCCAAAGTAACGTCTAGCTTACAAGAGGCTTACCCATCAGCAATGACATGCTGTGACTGACCAGTTAGAAAATCATGTATAAATTCACAAATCTGATCAAATATATCATATGCTTGAATCTTCTATATAAATCAGTTATGTGGTACAGAGTCAAAATTTTTCTGATGATGATAAAGGTATTGTTAAAATGGACAGTCAAAATATTCTGGCTTCTTGAACTGATTCTTAAATTAAAGCAGTGAAGGAATTATTTCACCAACAAATTTTAAATTGAAACACAAGAACTAAAATATTTCTTCTCATTATATATTTTGGATATTTAAGCACAATTAAAGTTTTTGATGGCAATAGTTCATTCAGACATCTGGTAAGGTGGGTGACTATGAACTGGACACTTGATATTTAAATCATGACCAAGCCATCAATTTTCCCTTAAAAGCGAAAGTCAGGAATAACTTCCCAGGTCCACTCAGTCTACTGTTAAGTGTGTAATGGAGAGAAATTCTTTGTGATAAACAGAACAGAGTGTAGCTCTTACCACACCACCTGTACCTAAAGCAGACGTCTTAGAAAATACAACTCAGATCTTGCCATACAAAGAAAGTGAGAGAATTTTACTGCTAAAACCTTCCCCCCTTTTTTCATCCTTCTTATTTTCTCTTACTGAGAAATGTTTTTTATTTACTTTTAGGACTGAAAATTGAATTTTTTTCTTTTGTTTAAAAAGTATTTGCAGGAAGCGTTCAGTGCTTTCCCTTCATGAGATTTACTTACTGGGTTTGTATTTTTGTCTTTATTTCTTCCTTTTAGATATCTTATTAACCAAGCAAGCTGTTCATTTCAACAAACTGTGTTTAATTTAATTAAAATGGAGTATTTCCCTCCACACCTCTTTTCCTAATTGTTTTTTATCTTCGGTTTATTTGATTGCGATTTCTCCAATCACCTGCTGTTGCACTTTCCGAATTTTTATTTATATTTTATTATTTTTTTAGGTCCACTTTCTTGATAATTTACTCTAATTCCCAACTCTCTTATGTAGAAAAGAAAGTTTATCACTCACTGATGCCTGAAATCATGTACCAGCTAGTGGTCATGGTCAGCTTTTACCTTCCATGTATTACTCCTACTTCTTCTAGCAATATCCATACAAGCAAAATAAATGTAATATATATGTAGTATATAAAATATAATATATACTCCCAGCAATCTCTTCACCCCTCCCTTCCTTTCCCTCCTCTCTTCCAATGATTCCTAATCCAGCTTTTTTTTCCACATCAGTTACAGATTGTGTTCTGCACCAAATTCCACAAACAAATCTATCTGCTTCCCTTTGCACCCCCTCCAACCCCTGTAATTGGCATCCAACAAGTATCCCAATTCAAGCCATGGTGTGACCAAGGTACTGCAATCAATTTCCTTCACTTCTCTAGTACATTGCTTCATCACCTTCTCCAATAAACTTATGAAACCTCTTCCTACCTTCTTCCAATGTGTCCTGCACAATTAACATTACTATCAAATGTTAAACCAAAATATTCAAACTTAAGGTCTTTGTAAGCAATCCATTTTCAGAAGACAGAGAATGGATCTTTCTGAGCCTGAATAGCTGAGTTTACGGCAGAGATCACATCTTATTTTTATAGACATTGGGTACTCTCCTCTGTCATAGTTCTCTAAAACAGTTCTGCACACTACTTCTTTATTAAAATCATCCAGTACAGTGCATTTGTGCTCCAGTCTGTACTTCTTTCTTGGTGATTCAAAAATAGGGCTCATATCTTCAGTTATGGCCAAACTTAATATACCGATGATACGTTGTACTGACTTCTTGGAAATACGCTGCCAATGCTTATACTTGAGCAAAGTTAATATTTCTCCTGGCTTCTTTGTTGTGGGAAAGGTTCCCGAAATACTTGAAGATATTTGCTACAACAACTTTACTTTGCTTTTTAATATCTAGACGGCCTGCACAAACACTGATATTACTCCTTTCCGGTAACGCAATGCATGTAAGATGCTGTTCTACAATGTCACTCATTATAAAGACAAAATAATAACCTTTAAACTAGTGAAAAAAAAACAACCACAGTGAAAATTATGAACCCACTGGCAGTGGAAGAACATTTGCCAACCCCGCCGGCTCAACTGAGGGCAAAGGAGGTAGTGCAGGCAGGGGGTGGAGGCAAGAAGGTGTGACTTTGGCAGGACTAATTCAGTGTCTTGGACTGTAGTGGGGATTATAAACAACAAAACTAAATAATTTAATCCCACTCCCTGTCTTTCTGATTTTCAAATTAATTAATATTAATTAAGCTGCTTAATACCAACCTACTGTCTTCATACATTTATTACAACAAAAATACTGTACTCCTATCTTACTGTTGTTTAATAACTTTCCACTCTACTATTAATTCTACCCAAATTACTGTATGTCAATGTTGCTTTATCATCTAGCTAGGTTACATGCATAAAGTTTCATAATTTTTCACTAACACCAAGAATACTGTCTTTACTATAGCTAGGAGGTATGATGTGCTGGTTATGTATCACCATCCATTAGTTATTAACTTGTTTGCTTTTACTAGTTTACCAAGTTGTCATCTTCAAACTATCTACATCTACATCTACATCTATACTCTGCAATTCACAATTACTGTGGGTGGCAGAGGGTGCTAAGCACCAATCCTATTTTAGAGTATTCCAATCCCGAATAGAACGAGGAAAGAAAGAATACATAAATGTATCAGTATGACATCTTATCTCTCGAATCTTATCCCTTCTTTCATTGCGACCCAAATAGGTTGGCAGAAGAAGAATTTCGTTGCACTCGTAAATTAGAGATTTTCGCATATTCTCCAACAAATTTAAACGAAAACGACGTCGTCTGTCCGCCAAACAATCCCAGCCCAACCCACGTATCAGCTCTGTGACACTCACAAAAGGACTGTAACTAGCGGTCACGAATCGAGTGCCTCTCCTCTGCACTTTCTCTAACGTGTCAATCAATCCCTTTCGATACGGATCCCAAATTGCACAACAGTATTCCAATTGCGGATGCACTAGTGTTTTGTACGCTATTTCCTTTGTATGTACATTGCAGCTTCTCAAAATACGACCTATAAAACGTAGTTTAGAATTAGCTTTGCCTACGATGGAATTTATGTGCAAGTCCCGTTTCATGTTGCTTTGTACTGTTACGCCTAGATACTTCAGGGAATCTACCGTGTCAACAACTGAATTGTTAACTCGTGAGCAAACGGGGTCTTTTTATTACTTATTTGCATTGCCTTGCACTTTTTACAGTTAAGTGTAAGCTGCCATTTACGGCCCCATTCCGAAATAACATCCAGATCGCGCTGTATTTCTAAGCAATCGTCAGAGCACCCCACTTCCCTATAAATAAGTGCATCATCAGCAAAAAATCGCATCCTGCAATTAACGTTGTCACCGAGATCGTTTATAAAAATTAAGAAAAGAAGTGGTCCTATTACACTTCCTTGAGGAACGCCCGAAGTAACATCTAGCTTTGAAGAGGCTTCCCCGTCAACAAAGACATATTGCGACCGACCAGTTAGAAAATCGCGTATCCATTCGCAGATCTGATCAGATATACCGTACGCTCGAATCTTCGCCAAAAGGCGGTTATGTGGTACAGAGTCAAAAGCCTTCTGGAAATCCAAGAAAATAGCATCAACTTGTGATCCTGCATCGATAACCTTCATTACGTCATGCGAAAATAGAGCCAGTTGCGTTTCACACGAACGGTTCTTACGAAATCCGTGTTGGTTTGCTGTAAGTAACTAGTTTTCATCCAGAAACTTCATAACGTTAGAGCATATGACATGCTCCAGAATTCTACTGCAGACAGATGTTAGAGATATGGGTCGATAATTCCTAGGATCTCGCCGATCACCTTTCTTGAAAACGGGAATCACCTGCGCTATTTTCCAGTCAGAAGGTACTTTTCTTTCTTCTAAAGATTTACGAAATAACTCTGATAGAAACGGTTCTATTTCTTCCGCGTATTCCGAAAATAATCTTACTGGAATACCATCAGGACCCGGCGCCTTCCCCCACTTCAGGAGCTTTAATTGCTTTATGATACCTACACTATCAATTTGAACTGGATCCATCTCAGATTCTACACGCCGTGCAAAAGCGGGAATGTTTTCCATGTTTTCGTCAGTGAAAGAATTTTTAAATTCAGTGTTAAATACGGTAGCCTTTTCGCGGCTGTCATCAACTTCCCGGCCGTCTTGTAGTAGAACTGATATATTGTTGTCACTACCACTAACTTTTTTTACATACGACCAAAATTTCTTTGGGTTTTCGTTGAGACTCTTAGAAAGTGAGTTGCATCTAAAGTCGTTAAAAGCCTCGCGCATCGCATTTTTAACATGTTCTCTTGTCTCAGCTAACTTTTCTAAATCACTCCTATACATCGTCATCCTTGAGCGTGCATGTACCTTCCTTTGTTTTTTAAGTAACCGTTTAATTTCACGTGTATACCACGGGGGATCGTTCCCATCCCTGATTGTCCTTTTCGGTATATGTAAGTCCATACCTTTCCTGATTATATGCATGAACCGAAGCCACATCTCTTCAACCGAGCCTCTTCCTTCTATAAAGGTAATGTAATTATCCCTCAAAAACGCTCTTAAACTCTCCTTTGGGGCCTTTTCAAACCTGTAAACGACCCTTTCTTTTTTCTTTTTGCGCGCGGCTATTAATTTTACTGTAGCAATTACAGCTTTATGATCACTTATTCCCATGGTGGTAGAAAAGTCCGTGAATAACTCTGGCCTATTCGTAACGAGAATATCCTAAAATGCTTTCGTTATTGTTGTGGCACCGCGTTGGTTCAGTGACGAGCTGCTCCAGATTAAGATCTGAGAAAAGGTCAAGAATAATTTCACAGGATGTTTTATCCCGGCCACCAGTAACGTGGACGTAATTATTCCAGTCGATATACGGAAAGTTGAAGTCACCTCCTAGTATTATTCCATGATCTGGAAATAGACGAGCTATATTACTTACATTAGTTCTTAAGGCCTCAGCAATAGATACATCTGCATCTGGTGGACGATAGAAAGACCCTAATACAAGTTTTGTCCTAGCTACTTTTAGTCTAATCCATAGGATTTCACAGACCGTATCGATATTTATTTCGCTACACGACAGGTGTTTACTAACAGCTATAAATACATTGCCTCCATTGGAGTTCAACCTGTCCTTACGGAAAACATTCATTCTATCATTAATGAACTTATATCCGGTTTTAACCAGCTTTCAGTACCTAATACAATATCTGCTTCTGTACTACTAATAATGCTTTCAAGCTCAGGCTGCTTATTACAAACACTTCTACAGTTAATAACGAGTACTTTTAATGGTCGAGACTGATTTACGCTACTCCTAACATATGGTGCCGAATTTGATTGGGCTGCCCGTAACTGTGATCCCAGTTTCGGGTCTTCCTGCCTCAGCCTAAAAAATCCCCCAATGCACTCCACACGGCCCCTGCCACCCGTGTAGCCGATTCACGTGTGTAGTGCACTCCTGATCTATCCAGGGGAACCCTACACTGACTCGACAACATGGCGAAGATCTAGGAATCTGCATCCATGATTATCGCAGAAACGCCGCAGTCTCTGGTTTAGACCCTCGACTCGGCTCTGAACCAGAGGTCCACAGTCGGTTCTATCTACAATGCTGCAGATAGTTAACTCAGCCGAAATCTTGCGGTCATCAACCACAGAGCTCACCCTTTGAGCAAGCCGCCGGAAGGAAGAGAGGATAGTCTCTGACCCCAGGCAGCAAGCATCGTTGGTCCCGACATGAGCTACAATCCGCAGCTGGCTACACCTCGTCCGATCAATGGCATCCGGGATGGCCTGATCCACATCTTGGATCAGACCTCCCGGAATACACAATGAATGGACACAGGAATTCAATTCAGACCTATTCGCCAAGTCCCTAAGGGGTTCAATAAAACGCCTAACGTTGGAGCTACCTACCACCAAAATCCCCTTCTGTGGTCGCTCAGGACTTGCGGGCAGGGGGGCTGGCAATTCACTGTTTGACGATTGTGGATCTGAACCAGACCCAGACAACACATCAAACCGGTTGGACAGTGGTACAAGTATGTCCTCCTGGGATTCAGACTTGCACAACTGCCCACGCATGCGGCGTCGACGCCCGGAAACCACACGCCAGACACCGTCAGGTGACTGCCGCACAGGCTCCAAGGTCTCAGCCTGGACTACAGGTACGATGCTGGGAACAGGAGAACCTGCGATAGCGCTAGCTTCAGCGGAGTCTCCCATAGCACATCTGCTGCAGTCGCCTACGGCAGCTTCCAGCCTTGTAACTTTCGTTAGCAAAGCTGCAAGCTGAGCGCGAAGATCAGCCACCTCAGCCCGCTCCTGCACACAGCAATCACAGTCCGTACACATATTGTTTCTAAACAAAAGCTACGGAGAAGATGAAAGAAGAACTATCCGAGTGATCCAAATAAACTGTTCACTACTTACAAACAACCGATAGACACGACTGGAAAAAAAACCCTAAATTCACAAAGGACTTTCTCGCGTAACGGTTACAGATGACCAACTGACTACTGGCGCTGTT
Organism: Vandiemenella viatica; assembly: GCA_031002005.1. NCBI lineage: Eukaryota > Metazoa > Arthropoda > Insecta > Orthoptera > Morabidae > Vandiemenella > Vandiemenella viatica. The sequence continues at coordinate 267,012,450 of CM061921.1, forward strand.
AAATGAATATGCAAAGATGGACAAAAGCTATCTACACACTGTAAATTAAACTAATCACAGAAGGCACTTCCTGGCGTGACGGTTGCTGAAGACCAACTGTCTACTGGCGCTGTTAAATAAGCAAAGATTAGACAAAGCTATCTACACACTTTAAATTAAACTAAACACAGAGAGCACTTCCTGGCGTGACGGTTGCTGAAGACCAACTGTCTACTGGCGCTGTTAAATAAGCAAAGATTGAACAAAAGCTATCTACACACTTTAAATTAAACTAAACACAGAAGGAACTTCCTGGCGTGACGGTTGCTGAAGACCAACTGTCTACTGGCGCTGTTAAATAAGCAAAGATTAAACAAAAGCTATCTACACACTTTAAATTAAGCTAAACACAGAGAGCACTTCCTGGCGTGACGGTTGCTAAAGACCAACTGTCTAATGGCGCTGTTAAATAAGCAAAGATTGAACAAAAGCTATCTACACACTTTAAATTAAACTAAACACAGAAGGAACTTCCTGGCGTGACGGTTAATGAAGACCAACTCACACTTTTATCACTAGATACCTTCCTTAATTATTTAGTTATGGCTTTATGATATGTCCACAATGAAATGATTAGAGCTAAGAGTGAACTTGAGACAAGAAATTCGCCAATGGAATTTTGAAGGAATTGTCTAGGCATTTGCCTAAAGTGATTCCTGGAAACCATGGAAAATTGAAATCAAGATATCCATACTGGTGAAAAGGGGGGGGGGGGAATCAAACCCATCTCCTTCCAGATGCCAGAAAATAGAATTAACTGCTCACCCATTACACTCAGTAATATCTTCCAGAATCAGGTTACATTCCTTCCTGTCCCTTAATTGTGGTATGTTCCTTCTTGATCCTGAGGGAAGATACCCATAGTCTTCACTTTTCATGTATTCTCTGTTCCACCATCCTAGACATTTTCTGGGTGTATGTGCAAAGTTTAAGAAGTTTTTCTTCCTCTTCAAATGTATTTTCTCCAAGCATATATTCTTCTTGAGATCATGGCTCATTTTGCCTTTCAAACTCAAAAAAGTTTCTGCTACATATATTTGTCTCATACTATTCTGAAGGTGACAATATTCTCAGTCACATAACATGCAGTATTGTCTGAATTGTTATATACTGAAATTTCATTTGAAAATGGGGTTTTAATTCTTAGTTTGAATACTATACTAGAGCATATGATCAGCACTGCCCTCTTCTCCACAGATGATCCAGAATCTTTCTGTGAGATCTTTTGCAGTGACTTGTTGTAATGACTGTGAATGGATAACAAGTACTGAATATGGTGGTAAGTGCCTCAAGGTAGTTGAGTGGTTCCCACTTCCTTACTTTCAAATCCAGCCACTGGCTTCATATCATACTAGTAGTCTATTATTCTGCCATTTCATCACCATATGACCAGTGGTGAGTTTTTGTTTTTAATTCCTGTAAATGATGAGAAAGATGTCTAGCTGAGCTTTAATAATGTAGTATATTTTATTTTTTCATTCTTCTTCTTCCTAGCATTCAATCCATATTGCAGGCTCTGCTTTACTATTCTTCTTCTTCCATAAAAGCCAATCTTGTGCATCCTCAAGGTGAGGCATTGACTAGTCACATGTTCTCCCACAGTCTCCTGCCAGCACTTCCGAGGTCTCCCTAATGACTTTCATCCCTCCAGACTTACATGTCCAGTTCTCACAGTTTTATTTCCTTCTTTACTGATGTTCATAATTTAAGTAGTATTCCAGTCCATAGTTTTTTCTTTGTTATTGAGATTTTCTAAACTAGCATTGGTGCTCTTATGGCCTCCTTTTCATTTTTATCGATAAAGGAATCTAATGCGATGACAGATCTTCATCATAAGACAGCTTTCTTTGGTAATATTGTGCTTTCACTCAGGATTAGTTCAGTCACCTTGTTAAGTTTATTCTCTGCTCCAGCCATGTCAGTCTTCTTGTCCAGCATTATCCTGCTATTGCTCATCATATACTGCTGGTAGGTTCAATCACTCTCAAAAATTTTATTCCACTTGTCAAAATTGACTGAAGTGAGAAACTTGGCTGAGTTAGTAGAAATGATGTTGATCATCAAACAAATATTACTATCAGTTTCAAACTGTGGAAAAGTAATTTTTTGCTTTTTGGTTAGATGATAAAGTGCTAGAGCAAGATTTGCATTTCCTGTATGTTGTAGAGGAGGCCTTGATCAACAACATGCTATCTTTACTTTTTCTTCACATGGTTTTTGAAATTATATCCTTTAATGACAGCTAGTTGTTATTATTACTAGGCCTACCCATCCAGTCTCAGCCCATATTGTGGTAGGCTGGGGTTTTATGGGTGTTACTAGTTACTTGTTAATGTTGCAAGTGTACTTCAACAAATGGTGCGACTATGGTATTTGTCATTATTTTCATCATTAGGTAAAAGCTTCTTCCGTAGTTTGATATTCCTAAATTGGTCTTTTCATCTGTCTCAGTTCCTTGTTTTTCCTACTGTTCCATGTATTATCTCCATGTTAGTGCTGAATAAATTATGATCTTCATGGTACAGCCATTCTTCTGGATTTTTCTCTATTGTCAACATTCATTTTTGCTAAAGAAATAGGAGGTATATTCGACACACTATCAGTTTGTTCAAAACATTTTTCACTGAGAGCATAGGACACAGCTAACTAGGGCTATTTACATTCTTTCTTCTGATGGTTTCTTTACAATATTAGTGTGGAACAGATTATTGCCTGGTGTTTGCTTAGGCAACCTCTGTCTTGGAATTACAGAAATTTTGCCACTGCTGTATAATCTTTTGCCAGGATGGAAGTTTCCTCTGGTTTCATCATCAATTCTTATATCTCAATACCTACCTATATATCTAACTCATAAAACGTTTGTCCCTAGTGCCATTCATAATTTTTGCATAACTCATTCCATATGAAGCCTCATTTTATATATTTATTTTTGAAATTCACTAAGGTAAATTTATTTTGGCATGCCATCCTAATTCTCATTTACTAGGCACCTCACTTCAGACTTTTCTATTTTACATGGATTTTCATATCCCATTTTGATAGTATGCCTCTACTATCTCCAAACTACTTGTATAATGTATTTTGATTATTTTAGTTTGATGTTCTCCAGATTTTATGATTCCTGATTATTCATTTGGTGAAAAAAATATCATCTCATTGCAAGTCATTTATCATACTTTTCTTGTGATCATTTTTTATGTACTACACTATAAGCAACAGCATTAGCAGTAACAATTATGTTCAAACTCACCCACTGACAACCCACCAGTATGGCCATGCTCATTAAAGTGCTACCACTGAACTGTAGTGATGCAATGGACCCTGATTCAGATATTGCATATGACATACTGGCCATTCTGATAAAGATTTATAGCCAGGTTCTTGTTATCATGTAGTAAAATACTTGAATGATACCCAATTTCTACGTCATAATCACACATTTCACAAATGCATATAAACTTAGCATAGACATTTAAGATGGCTATACTTTAGATCCTCCATTAGAATAATGTTCAATGCAGAGGCAGAAGATGCATAAAACTAAATTCTGCAACTAGGTAGTGAAACCACTTTACATATGTGCTTTTCCATTTATAACAAGCCTTATGTTAACAAGTATTTGATCTTCAGCTGTTTATATCTGGAGTGCTTTGAAATCTTTGTTTACATCATCTGTAGTATGAAACAGTAAGAAAAAATTGCAAAAATAAATATAAACACAGTCTTCTGAAACATCTTAAGTCATTATTTCTGTTTCTTTTATTGAAATTGTGTACCTGTGAATTAGAAGTAAACAGGTTAAAATGATCTATGACAAAGCACATGAGAGAATATATATACTGATCACTCACCAAAGTTGACGGCAGCGATGAGAGGAGAGCATATATAAACAGACAAATAAACTCAATATTTCGGTTAAACCTTAATCATGATGGAGAAAATGAGTCATGAGGCTCGGGAGGTGTGCGCACACCGAGGGTTGCTGCATGCAACCATCGGCATGTGCACACCTCCCGAGCCTCATGACTCATTTTCTCCATCATGATTCAGGGTTAACCGAAATATTGAGTTTATTTGTGTGTTTATATATGCTCTCCTCTCGGCGCTGCCGTCAACTTTGGTGAGTGATGAGTCATTTTCCCTATCCTTACAATTATATTGCCTAAAGCAGTTTCCTTTTTCCTTAGTTTAAATATATATACTGAGAAGTCTTTGTAAGAATATTGAGTTTCTTAAAAAGTTGTCTGCAAGATTTCTTGGTTGTACCCTACACAACATCCTAATAGCTCTTTTCTGTGCCATGAAATTTTTTTTACTTTGTAAAGAGTTTCCCCAAAAGATTATGCCATATGATATCACTGAATGAAAATATGAGGAGTACACCTGTTTCGTTAATTCTAGATCTGCTGTTAGAGAAAGTGTTCATGTAGCAAAGGTAGCACTACTTAACTTCTTCAGTAGTGAAGTGATATGTTCGTGCCAACAGAGTTTCTCATCTATTTTAATACCAAGGAATTTTATACTCTTTGTTTCTAAAATTGTGTTACTTTTATAGCTTACTTGTAAATATGGCTGTGCATATTTTTTGTTTTAAACCTAATATAATGTGTTTTTTTCAAAATTTAATTTTAATGAATTTGCCTTAAACCAATTTGCTACTTCACTAAGTACTTCACTTACATTAAATCCTAGGTGCTGTTTGGTGTTTTTCTCACAGTCATCTGCAAATAAATAACTTTGTTAGAAAAGTTTCCAGGAATGTCATTGATGTACAACAAGAAGAGAAGGGGTCCTAGGACAAAACCTTGTGGAATTCCATGTTTTATTTTCTCCCAGTCTGATAAAGCATCTTTACTTATTTTAAGATAAAAAATGGAAACTTTTTGCATTCGACTTTCCATATATGATTTAAACCATTTACCTGCGGTTCCATAAATACCATAGTATTCCATTTTCTTCAAAAGTAATTCATGATATACACAGTCAAATGCTTTTGCAAGATCACAAAATATTCCTATTTGGCTCATTTTATTATTTAGTTCCTCAAATGTGTTATTTAAAAATGAATATATAGCCATTTCTATAGATGATCCTTTTTGAAACCCAAATTGTGATTTACTGATGATATTATTTTGTTTAACATGTTTTATTACTCTACAGTACATGACTTTTTCAAAAATCTTTGAGAATCCTGAAAGTAATTAAATGGGACGATAGTTATTTACACATGTTGCTTCTCCTTTTGTAAAGAATGGTTTTACAACTGCATATTTTAGTCTAATTGCAAACATGCCTTGCATTAAGGATTCATTGCAAATGTGGGCAAGTGCACGACTGATACAATCGGTACATCTTTTCAGTAATTTGTTTGAAATATTGTCATAGCTGGAAGAATTTTTAGCTTTTAAGTGTTTCATCTGTTTATTTCTGAGACTGTTACTGGTGGCAATTGCATTTCTACAAATTTATTTGGGAATGCAGTCTGAAGAAGCATTAGGGCACTATGTGGGGATTGCTTTCCTATGCCTAATTTCTCTACAACTAAAGTAAAATTTTTGTTAAATATTTCACAAACTTTCGCTACTTCACTATGAACAGATCCATTTTGTTCTATTTTTATGTCTTTAGAGTGATTTACAGATTTTCCTGTTTCACTTTTAATTATATTCCGTATAGTTTTCATCTTATTACCTGAATTCTCTATTTTATCTGATATATACCTGTTCTTGGCCTTTCTTATTACATTTCTTAGTATTTTAGAATAATGTTTTTAATGAGCTTTCAGTGTATAGTTACCTGATTCTCTTACATTTAAGTACGGGTCCCTTTTTGTTTTACAAGATAGTCTAATACCCTTTGTTATCCATCCCTTACCCAGTTCATTGTTTGGAGTATTGACAACTTTCCTTTTTTTCAAACTTCCTTCAAAAAGTGTTAGAAATATATTGAGAAAGGAATCAAATTTTTCACTAACACCCTGTGCATGGTACACTTCTGACCATTGTTCATTATTTAAGGAATTTAGGAAATGTTTTATATTGTTTTCATTAATATGTCTTCTATATACCCAACCTTTCTTTATATGTTTAATAGTGTTTCTGGACTTGAAACATAACAGCGGGGCACCATTATCTGAGATACCATTTATTACTGGCAGTATATTGTAATTACTGTACTGAGAAATATCCATAAAAAAATTATCAATTGCAATCCTGCTATTATTTTGTATTCTAGTAGGGAAATTTACAAGTGCCGTTAAGTCAAAAGACAGCATCAAGGCTTCCGTATCTAGCCTCTCATTGTTGTGATTGAGAAATTCAACATTAACATCTCCATATAAAACTAGATAAAAACATTCTAACATTTCCTGAGGGGGCCCTGTAAATTGCTATTACTATGAGCTTTTCCTTACCATATTCTAGTTTAGTAACACAGCATTCAAAGTGTTGTTCTAGTTTAGTAACACAGCATTCAAAGTGTTGTTCTATACAATACTTGTTTACATCTACACTGTTGCATTGAATATTATTTTTAACAAAAATGGCAACTCCCCCTTTCTCCATTTTACATCTACAGAAATGAGAACTTAGTTTATAATTTGGGATGGACAGCTGAGATATTCCTGTGTCAGACAAATGATGCTCAGATATGCACAAAACATCTACATTGCAATTTCTGTAATTTTTAATCTCTTCTAGGCATAAGGTAATGTCATCAGTTTTACTAAATATTCCCCTTATATTTTGATGGAGAATATTGGTCTGAACACTTTGATTCAATGACTTTTAATTATTTACTTCATTAGTACATACTGGTATATAATTAGGAATTTCAATAAGTTTTGATCTGCAGAGGCCTACACCTAAATAGGAATGGCAAGGGAATACTTTCTTAATTGTTGACTAGGGCTGTGAGAGAGCTTAAGGGCTGCTGGTGAGGGGGTAAAAATAGGTATACTGAGTGTAGATCCATAGTTAAAAAATCGCTAATACTAAAGAAAAAGAAGAAGCTTTTGAAACTATAACAGAGGAGGATAGATCTGTGAAGGCAAATGTTAGTGCTGAAAATATCACAAAGCCAGTGATAAGAGTGTTACTGGTAAACTGTAGAAGTATAATGAACAAAGTAATAGAGTTTGCAAACCTAATAGAGATACATGAACCTCAAGTAGTTATAGGGGTAGTGTCCCATTTAAAAGAAGGAGTACTAGACAACTAGAAGTTTTCCCTGATGGTTACATGGTGTACCACAGAGATGGAGTAGCAACTGGGGGAGGGGTATTCAACTGGTTAGCAAAGACTACTACAGTTCACTGGTGTTCAGAGATAATGACCACGAGTTACTTCGGGTGGACTTCTGGAGAAATAAAAAAGAAAAAGTCAAGGTGTTGGCTACTTAACGTAGTAGTAAAATGAATGATAAAGATGAGGCTCTTGGGGAGAAACTAAATTCATATTCAGAGTTCAGAAGTGAGCATAGAATGGTTATTATTGGTGGGGATTTGAACTTACCACGTGTCAACTTGGTAGGAAATAAAATTAATAATACAAAGGAACAGAGATTTTCTTTACCTTAATAAGGGAAGGATGCCTTACACAGGTAGTTGAGCAAAAAACAAGGGGACCAAACATGTTGGATATATTCCTAATAAAGCCGGATGATAACCTAATCTTGTGTCAAGTAACTGAAGGAATAAGTGATCATAATGCTGTTCTGATGGATATATGGGGATTCAGTAAACCAGTGGCCAGAATTGAAGGGGGAAATAGATACAATTATAAATGGGCACAAATCTTGGATCTGAAAAGATATTTCATCGTTAATTTTATAAAATGGAAGAATGGCACAAGTTAAGTGGATACAAAGTGGAAAGAGTTCAAAGAAATAATAAAAAATGGTAAAGAGATATTTATTCCAAAACAGAGATTAAAGAGAAGTACAGAACCTTCATACTATAACAGGGAGTTAAGGAGGTTAAAGAGATTGGTGAGATGTGAACATAACAGAGTTAAGAAACAACAAGGCAGTAGGAAAGTCATGAAAATACTAACCAAGGAAATAATAATGTCTAAGAATGAGTTTATGAAGAATATTATTGGTGCAAGGGGGCCTCCAATTGATGCATCTAGAAATTTCTATAGCTATATCAGGAAACTGAAGGGAAGAGAGGGTATTGAGACAATTATAGATAAGGCTGGAGAAGAAGTAACTGAGGATTTGAAAACAGTAGAGTTATTGAGTAACTGGTTCATTGAGACCATAATTTGTTGGTTATATCTGGAAACGAGCCTATCCGCACAGTTGGAGGAGAGCAGATTAGAAAATTTGAAATTAAATATTAAGATATCATCAAGGAACTAAGAGATCTAAAAAAGTATAAAGGGGCTGGTATTAATAATATTACTACAGATGTCCTAAGGACAGTAGAATGGGATATTGTACCTTACCTTGAAACATTATTTAAATTGATTCTGGATACTTGTTGTTTACCAGAGGACTGGAGATCAAGTTGATATTGTAGCACTAGATCTTTCAAAGGCCTTTGACACAGTGAGCCATAAAATTGTGCTAAATAAGGTAAAAACCATTGGAGTTGATAAAATTGGGATATGCTGGATAGAAGATTTCTTAAAAGGTAGAAAGGAAAAAGTTAGGGAGGAACTGCAGTAACAAAAGAAGAAGGAGTGAACATGGGAGTCCCACAGCATAGTGTATTAGGACCATTGTCATTTGTTATTCTAATGAATGAAATGGTTTACTTTCAGAAGTTAGATTGTTTGCAGATAACATAATGTTATACAAAAGGATGAAAACAATAGAAGACTGTAAACAGCTTCTGGGTGATATAGATAAAATAACTAGCTGGGCGAGTCAACATGGGATGAAGATAAATGCAAAGAAGAGTCAGCTTGTTAGGTACACAGATAAAAAGCTAAAGGTTGATTACAATGGGGTACTTGACACCAACTATGAAACCATGAAACCTTAATTTACACTGATAGAGTAAGTTGTTAGGATACCGAAAATCAACTTCATTTTTTGGATAGGAGTTAAAAACATACTATTTTTAATAAAATAAAAATGTAAAAAGACAGCTGTTAGTCACGTGACATGAAACACCGATCGGAGCGCATGACGTCAGTTGTTAGGCCGCGCCAGTTTAGCTGTCGTGTATTCTCATGCGGAGAACATCTTTCCGTCGCTTATTTAATTTTGTTAAGGTTTCAGTGCTGGCTGTAAAACATTTGTTCTTCTTATACTCGCAATGGAAGTTGGTTTATCAAGGCAAATAGCTCTAATTTGCCCAGAATTGACGTGATGATGCTGGGAGTGTTTTTGCATCAAACACCGATTTCTGATCACCAGAATTCCGGAATGTTAAAACGTCCAAGTAAATATTTACTTGTTATATGTTATACATAATACCATATTATGATAAAACGTTAGAATATAAGGTATTTTAGAAGCGTGTGTGTTAGTGGTGCGTTTTACTTAATACAGATTGATAATTTGCAATTTTAATCAACAGGTCTACATTTCGAGTAATTTTGAGTATTTCATTGTAGTATCTTTTAAAATGTGTTTAATATGACTGTTGCTTCGCAGAATCATGTGCAGTATTTAATTGTTAGTATAATTACTATTTTAAAAACTCCTTGAGTGATTTCTACAACTATTTTTTGCCGCGCTGGGTTAGTTAAAGATAAGTCTGTTCACATTAGTTCGACGCTATTTTTTTCGGCAGTAATGTTGTGAATATAAAGCTTTTTCTTTCTATATTAGAGGTTATACAAGTTTCTGTATAGCTAGAAAAATATTTTGATCATGTTTTCTAAGAAAGTCGTAAACTATCGTCATATTCAGGTCGAAATATTTTTCGATATTCGTTGAAGCGGGGATTCTACGATAATCGTAGCGCCGCAATTTGGTGATAGATTCTTAAGTAACGTGACAAATTGATTGTAAGGAATAACATTTTTTGATATCTCGCTTAGTTCTCAAGATATACTATCTCAAAAATGGTTAGGTCGAAATGCGGCCTTGACCAGAAGAAAAATTTCTCCAAATCTATATTCGATGATGGATTCTTCAGTAACTCGAAGGCAGAAATCAAAAGTAAAGAATAATTTTTTTTGATTCATGATTACTTTTGATACTGATCCCATTATATGATACTCCATATAGTTTTCCAAATCGTTCAGCAACTATATCAATAAAAAAAAATTGATGCATTTACAACGAACAGCATTTTAACCTCCAGGGTCGTAATTTATTCACCGGTAATAATTTAAGTTTATCATAGCACAAAATATTGACGTACATAGCTTATTAAACATAATAAAATATTGAGCACAAACTTTCATCAAAATGTTCTTCACAAAAATATATTGAGGGTGTTGTAGACACATTAGCCGGATCGCGTGGTGCAAATATTAACCACTTTTTCCAACTACTTCGTTGCGTGGAACGGAAACAAACAATTTGTTTGGTGCATTAAAGGTCATGTTTACACACAGAGGCACCACACACCATTTGTAAACTCTAGAACTCATTTTATTAATAAAATAAGTATACCGCCTATATGTTTACAATGGCATTTCCGTTCGTTATTTCAAAAAATAATATTTTTTTTGTTTATAGTAGATGACCAGCTACAATACTGACTACTTTCCCAAAATTAGTCAAGTACCCCATTATAAAGTGGGGAAGGAGCTACTTATTGAAGACCTGAAATGTAAATACCTTGGCATAACATCTGATAGCAAACTTAGCTGGGCAGGACACATTGGACAGGTAGTAGCGAAAGAATTCAAAATCATTCACCTGTTGGAAAGAGTGATGAGGGGATGCACTAGAAAAGTAAGGGAATTGGGGTACAAAACTTTGGTCAGACCACTGCTGGAATATGGTGGTGTAGTTTGGGATCCATATTTTGGCTATCAAATACAGGAGTTGGAGGGGGTGCAGAAGAGGCCTGCTAGATTTATCTTTGGAGATTACCGCAGAACACAATCGGTAACTAATACGATAAAGAAGCTGGAGTGGGATTCATTGTAAAATAGAAGGAGGATGAAGATAATTATGGGACTGTACAAAGACTATACTGGCGATGAAGCATGGAAAGATATTGGTGGGAAAATTAAGAGAGGTGCTTGTAAGTGTAAGGTTGACTATGATCACAAGCTGGCAGTTGATTTAAGGCATAAGCGTGCGGGAAAATTTTCTTTCACAGGAAAGGGTGTGAGGGACTGGAATAAATTGCCAAGAGAAGTAAGGAATACTTTACCAGAATCACTGAAGGAATTTAAAGTAAAAATTAATAGAGGGCAAAAGTAGGTTGGAAGAGGAAAGGAGAAAGGGGGGCTGTGTAGGGAGTTTGCTACCAGAGTGGGCACTCCATAGCAATTTTATCAATTAAATAGTAATAGCAATTTACAGTGCCCCCTAAGGAAATTTCAGACTTTTTATCTCAGTTAGAGTCTTTGCAGCTATGTTTCACAAATAACAAACAAATAGTTTTATGTGGAGATTTTAATGTTGACCTTCTTAATCACATCAATGAGAGACTAGATATGGAAGCCTTGATGTTGTCTTTTAACACAACGGCATTTGTAAATTTCCCTACACGAATACAAAATAATAGCAGGACTGCAATTGATAATTTTGTATGGATATCTCCCAGTACATTAATTATGACATACTTAAAGTAATAAATGTATCTCAGATCATGATGCCCAGCTGTTATGTATCAAGTCCAGAAACACTTTTAAGCGGAAAAAGCTGGACATATAGAAGAAATATTAATGAAAACAATATGAAACATTTCATAGATTTCTTAAGTAATAAATACAGGTTAGAAGTGTTCTCTGCACAGGGTGTTAATGAATAATTTGATCCCTTTCTTAATATACACTCCTGGAAATTGAAATAAGAACACCGTGAATTCATTGTCCCAGGAATGGGAAACTTTATATACACATTCCTGGGGTCAGATACAACACATGATCACACAGACAGAACCATAGGCACATAGACACAGTCAACAGAGCATGCACAATGTCGGCACTAGTACCGTGTATATCCTCCTTTCGCAGCAATGCAGGCTGCAATTCTCCCATGGAGATGATCGTAGAGGTGCTGGATATAGTCCTGTGGAACGGCATGCCAAGCCATTTCCACCTGGCGCCTCAGCTGGACCAGCGTTCGTGCTGGACGTGCAGACCGCGTGAGACGACGTTTCATCCAGTCCCAAACATGCTCAATGGGGGACAGATCCGGAGATCTCGCTGGCCAGGGTAGTTGACTTACACCTTCTAGAGCACGTTGGGTGGCACGGGATACATGTGGACATGCATTGTCCTGTTGGAACAGCATGTTCCCTTGCCGGTCTAGGAATGGTAGAATGATGGGTTCGATGACGGTTTGAATGTACCATGCACTGTTCAGTGTCCCCTCGACGATCACCAGAGGTGTACGGCCAGTGTAAGAGATCGCTCCCCACACAATGATGCCGGGTGTTGGCCCTGTGTGCCTCGGTCGTATGCAGTCCTGATTGTGACGCTCACCTGCACGGCGCCAAACACGAATACGACCATCATTGGCACCAAGGCAGAAGCGACTCTCATCACTGAAGACGACACGTCTCCATTAGTCCCTCCATACACGCCTGTCGCGACACCACTGGAGGCGGGCTGCACGATGTTGTGGCGTGAGTTCGTACATGACCATCAAGGTATCATGTATTACATCATTGTATCATGTATGATGGGAAATGTTTCAGCAGCAGATAGATTGGTTCTCTTTTCATATTGCAGATCATGCAATGTGGTCTGTTGCAAGGAAACCTACCATTAGGTGGATTTCTTAATTTGAAGGCTTCGCATGAGATTGCTGAAGTTTAGTGGTATGTTAAAGAGAGGAGCCTCATTTTTGGACAGTATCCCAGAAATCCACAGCCGTACCTAAGGATTTGGTTTACAGATTCAAGGATGGGAATATACTGGCTAAGGAGTATGGAAATACATTTGTTTTGTAGGTATTTTTTTTTATTGGTATATGCTGGGAATAAAGTTGTTTGGGAAATCTGATTGTAGTAAAATGAGGGAGGAAAGGGAGATACACAGCTTACAAATAGTTAGTTTTGGCATATTTTCCAAATATAAGGGACCTAGATGATAGTATGGCAAAGACTACAGATCAACCAATCTGTTGAACAATATGAGAATGATGTATTTCTTAATGATGAACTGTTTGGTGTATGCAATTTGCTTTCTGCTTATGGATCGAAGATTCATCAAAATGGATAGTACCGCATCTACAAACTCAAGACTTGCAGTGAATGAAATCACAATTTTATTTGTGGAAGTTTGATGCAAACTTTATGGAGTTGAAATATATGAAGCTAAGAAACATAGGAATCTCTTGCATAATAAAGACGTACATGCAATGAAGCTACATCATTTGGATTAATTTCTTTTGATGTTTTTTATATCAGTAACAATACTCTTAGATTTATTTGAAGATTTCAAATGGCTACTTCGTTTATACGAAACAGGAATGGGAGCAGGTTCATGCTTGTCATGACACAAATTTGTTCATAAAACTGATCAAGATCCAAAGAAGATTAAACTTGTCATCAATTATCTTGTCTGGAAGATGTCTCATGCACTTATAGGGGAGCCTTTTTTGATTAAAGTTTTGAATGGTGAGAAATATATGTAGCATCAGAAGCTGCAATTTTCTCAAATATCCCAAGCTTCTGGCAACTTATAAACACACATAGTCAACAAAGACCTCAAGAGAGATGAAAAAACTGACTATATGATTCTGAGATTTCTAACAAATGACCAGTGAATTCATGTTTAACCACTGTAATCTTATCACTGTAAAAGTTTGCATAAATGATGAAAAGGACAAAGGTGTTAGATGGTTGGCAAAAAATTTGGATGGAATACCATGGATAGATAATGGAGTATACAGTGTTTGGAAGACAGGAACTGTACACAATTTTAACAATGAAGGAGAAACTGTTACAAGAAAAACAGCAAAAATATTTGAATTGTTTAAGATATTGACCAGTATCTTCAGAGAGCAGGTAGGAACCAAACCTGGGATATCTGGCTTACTGCCTACTTTCCTTAACCACTTATATGTCATGTGTCCCAACTGAAAAAAGTATCAGTACTTTCACAGCTGGTCAATGACTGTAGTCTCAGCCCACAGTACTTCACAATTGAACCGCCACACAAATTCACGCCTTCACTGTTCACTGATCCAATGGACAATTTGCAATTTACACCTCAACAATTTCCTTCATCAAACACTTTACTTAATTGGTCTGAGAGTGATGGTTGAGCAGTAACATGCTGGCCTCACATTCAGGAGGATGTGGGTTCAAATCTCTATCTGAATATCCAGATTTTGGTTTTCCTCAGTTTCCCAAACTCACTCCGTGTAAACGACAGAACGGTTTCTTTAAGAATCAATCACAAAATTCCTTCTCGGGCACTGAAACCACCCTGATGTAGCAGTTCTTGCTGAGATTGCCCTCAATACGTAGGAGGCAATAACGCATGGTGTAGATAATAGCACCCCAACCCATCAAACTTGATGCTGGTCCAACACGTCAGTCAACGATACGGTCTTTCTGACTGTGGTAGCGTCTGACACATACGTGGGCATCACTAAAGTACTTAACATAGCAGTGTTGTGATCCTGTTCCAACATAGGATCTCAGGCCACCTCTACAGCAGATATTATTACTATACCAGCTTGGCCCCCAAGCGGTATGGGCCTTACAGCTTAGTACAATTGGCTAGGGAGCGGCAAGGATAGAGTAAATCAGTCAAACTGTAACTACAAGCAGTTTATTAGCAGCCTTCCTCCTGAAGGGTGTTCAGCTAAAACAGCTCATAGCTTTAAAAGCTTCTGTGTACAATAGACAATAATACAATAGAACTGTTTACTTTGGATTGCAGCGGAGAGAGTGTGGAGTGGCAGCCAGCCGGTCATGGGGTGTCCTGTGCTGTTACGTGAACACTGATACACACTGATTCCTAGTGCGTGATTAAGCTGGGTTTTATATTGATGGGGCTTAAGCCCCAGCAGCAAAGGTTACCTAAAAATGCCTCGGAGCCACTACGATTACTAAATAAGTCCGTGTGCGCCCTCACTTACCAAACAAGACGCAAAGCCGGTGGTGATTGAGTCTTCACGAGGCTGCCTTTATAGGTAAAGTGTCCTGGGTATTGACTATAATGGGTAATGATTAAATCCTTGGTCTAGGCTGGCACTAGACAGCAGTGATAGCATTCACATGCCCATTGCAGTCTGAGAGGTTGGTAGTGTCTGGTCACTGAAAGCAGATTCAATGGTGCGTGTGCCACTAGTCCAGCCCTCAAGCAGACAGCGTCGAGCAGTCAACACAGACATTTCCACAAACGTTGCAATGCTCTAACGTTGAACCAACACTATGGACGATTCTAGTAGTGCAGATGCCACTCATCCAACACTATAGCAACATTTTGTGGTCCAGTACCTACTCGTTGCTGTATACGACCCTCTTCTACCCACTGGTTGCTCTCACTCATGACTGTCATAGCAGCATACGATTTACGAGCTGCAATGTCACAATATGACAAACCAGTTTCCTGGAGATCAATCATTCTACCACATTAAGTGAACTTTAGGAAAATATAATATGAAGTTCATTCATATTACCATCAAATGCTAATTTTATGACTAAGTTTTCAGTACAACTCAATTTACAAAATATTATTTTGTCACATGAATCATTTAGAGGAAATACATTTTGGATAGAGTGGCTAACGATAAAGTGCATCTCTCCTATCTCCTTTTTTTCCCCTGTGACACTTGGCCTGTAGGCCATACAATCAAAGAATATTAGACATAGTGTAGGATTCAACTTAACACCTTGGTTTAAGCAATGGCTAGACCGTGAAATTAGCACTCATGAATGTTTGAAATTATTAAATGCACCAGCTCACTAATTTATTGTAAACATATTTTTACTATATTTAGATGATATTTTTGAAGTTATGTGTTCTATTCACCTTAAAGAAGCATAATCTAATTGAATGCGCAATTTTTTAAAATTTGGATCCCTGAGTTTTTCATTTCCAGTTTTGAGCCAAAGAGTTAAATTCTGTGGAAAATTGTTAGATTTAACCAAGTTGGAATAAGTGGCAAGGTTTGTGAGCTTTTGCACACGAGTTGCGAACTTTCAATAGCTAAATTAAGGTGGCCTAAAACCCTGGAATTTATCAAGTGGCGGTCAGCAAAAGTCTATGACTAGTGCCCAATTCAGTGATGTCATACAACTTCTGAGATTACTTTGTCTCCACTGATTGCGTGGGCCTCTTTACCTGCTCGATGTGATCAAGTGTAGATCATTGTTCCTCTATCCAGCTAGCAAGGCCTTCCTGACTTAGTCCAACTACCACATCACCTACTGATTGGTCTAACCTGGAACTGTTCAACAATGCGACGTGGACTTCTGTTACTGGTCCTTTCCTCAGCCTAAAGGCCTGTAAGAATGAATAAAATGTTGATCCTATGTCTTTTTTTCTTTCATTAGCAGATAAAGTCCGTCACTTCCTGCTAACTGAAATCGCTAATAGGCTGCTTTTAAAGCATACTGTTCACTCAGTAGAAACCTCATGAAAGAAGACAAACTGCTAGTCACTAGGTTGCAACATCTTCAAAAATCTTCTAAAAAGCAATGTTCAAAAGGGAGCACTCACATCTATATAATAATGACGTAATAAAATTGAGTTTGGTTATAGGTAAGAAGTTTCAATAGATTCTGTAATTTTTACTTTTATAGACAAAATAAGTTGGAAGCAGTGCATAAAACAATAAATACTCTAGCAATCTTTTTGATATAATTAATGTCTTATAACGTGTCGGTCACAAGTCTCCTACAAGTACATTAGAATACTATTGTAATAATGGTACATCAGGAATTTTATTCAAATCCCATCCAGAAAATAAAAAGCAAAGTATATCCATGAAGGTTATAAATCCAGGACAGGTAATAAACTCAGAATTGGATATAGTTAAATGTCCACCAGAGGACAAGTCTCAGTCTTTTGCTATATCTAATATTTGTCTATGATCTGCAAAAAAATATTATGTGATTGTGAAAATACAATGTTTTTGCAGATGATACTAGCATATATTTAAAAGACTTAGGAGTACCATATCTTATATATGTTGCAAATAATAATCTAATTGCAAACAAGCCTACAAACACTGGGCAGAGAACTGGTGAGAAATTTAGGTGTACTTACAATGCCACCAGCCCACCATTATACACGCTGGTACACCCCTTACTATTTTCTGTAGCATAAAATCCTGAAAACTTTAGTCTCAATGCTAATATGCATAACTATAATATTGGGGATAAACAAAAAATGCATGATGATTACAAGTCATTGTCAATTGCACAAAAATATATGACGCTCTCTGGAGCACATTTTATGCATGAAATTAAATGCTATCTACAAAAATCTAACACATTTAAATCCATACTGAAAAGGTTTTTGATTCAAAAACCCATTTTACTTTGCGAAATAATATTCTTCTTGGAATCTTGTAACTAAAGATGACTGAGAAAATATAATAATTGTATTGGTATATGGAAGAGAAAGGGTGCATTCATTTATACCGGTGTAGTTCAATAATATCCTCCGCTTAGTTTAAAAAAAAAAAAAAATGTACAAAAATATTTTATTATACACATTGTAAAACCACAGCTTTTCAGTATTTTCAAAATAATCTTTATTTAAAGTTTAGGTATTTGTCACAATTTTTCACTAAGTTAAAAATTCCTTCTTCATGAAATTCGGGCAACCTCTAACATTATTTTGAAGCTCATTATTGTGACTGAAGTGTTGTGACTTCTTTATGTGAGTCGGACCGCGGATTAAGCCAGCGGTCACGGGCAATCAGAAGTGGACACAACAGCATTTTGGACTGCCAGCACATATGGGCTGGAAGGAACAAGTGGCGCCAGTTGTGGCCGCAGCGGGCCGCGTATAAAGCCAACGCTCTCGACCAACCAGAGCGAGCGGGCTTACCAGCTGAAGGTATAAAGGAAGTCGGATGGGCGGCCATGCCAGTCGAGGCAGAGACTGTCAGCTGAGAACAACTACAGATACCTGATGAAGACAGCAGAGCCAGCTGTCGAAACGTCGTGTTTTTACACCTCCATCCGGCTGGACACCCGAGAAGATTTTGTTGGGATGTTAAGTAACTGACAATTAATCAGCAGTTGATAATATTATTGGCAATTTAACAATTAAACATCCTGTTCCACATCACTGAGACTGTCCACATGTTGGATCAAAGAGAACATATAATGAGTGAATGAAAGAATCATGTATCCAATACTCATCCTAGCTCTTAATTAGGTTTTTAATGAAGGCGTTAAAGCATAAGAAATTTTGTGCATCTTGCGTTATTTCAGTAACAATGCCCTTTCGAAGCCTCAAGTTTACACCTGGCAAAAGTTCTTTTGTAAATGTTGGTTAGTCACGCATGTCATCCTAGAACGAATTTCACTTCATAGACAACTTTGAAAATTCAAGACCTTATTGAGGAAGATACAGGAAATATTGTCCGTGAAATAGTGCAGCAACTGGAGCAATTTATGAAATTGCGATCAGTCAAATTACTGCAAAATCTTTTCAGAGTACGTTTAAAGAATTTTAAATTCAAATTGGAAGGCTGTAGGGATCTCAATTTCTCAACAAAAAAAAAAAAAAAAAAAAATTGGAGCACACTATATCAGGAGATTCATTTTTAACCGTATTTTCAATTGTGTTGAATTTGGTTACATCACTATACTTATGAAATGCAGGTATTGGGTACAATGAAAAGCAGTTGTGATGAACCCATTCGACTCCTGTCTATGTTTTCATCATCTTATGAAATGTTGATAGTACTGGTCTAAGGATGAACAGGTACAAATATTTTGCACAATTGTTTACATACACTTTACTAAATATACATCAATATTAAATTTAAAACGTGCCAGTGACTGAAAAAATGTAGTTTGTAGCAGAGGCTATGTTGAAAATTAGTTTAATGATTATTTTCTACATATTAAAACAAGATGAAAAAGTTTCATTCATATTTGTTCGACCCTCATACATATTACAATTTAATTATTAAAAATTAAATTGTTTAACAAGTGTTACTTTACTTTTAAACAATTTGAAAAAAAAAATTGCCTAGTTGTGCAAAAAAAGCTATGGACTAAAATAACACATACTATGCATTTTAAAATTTAATTATTAAGTATCAAGAAACACATTAAATATTTTTGTGAATTAAAAAATATATATAAAATTGCTCTGATATCCACAAAATTTTGAGAGCCAATTCCAACGAGTGTTGCTAAAATTAAAAAAAAAAATTAATTGAAATATAAAAGAACCACAATTTTTTTAAAAGAAAAATCAGTAACAATTATCAGGAGCTGAATGAAGCTGTTTTTCAGAGGACAGTTACACATGTAAAATATTGCTACAAACTCATAAATCATGGAGACAAAACTGTTATTAAAATAGATAAAATCCTGAACTTTCAATAATTTGCTATATTAAATTTTAATTAGTTAAATTAAACAGAAATTTTAGAAAATGAAAATTGTATAGAAATCTGCAAAAGTCTGTTAACACTGGAACTAGCTTTGAGAATAATATGGACAAAATACTTATCCAATTATGGCAATTCTAAGTGAAAATTTCTAATCCATTCTGGGATAGCTGCCAAGCAGTATTTAAATTCTTATGGCCAGATAATTTACAGACTACAAACACAATGCAGATATCAAATATATTATTAGTTCTTATTCTGTATCCGTTGGTACATGCTATTAAATTATTAGTGATTTCTATCATATTCATATCTTCTACCACTTTTTCTTGGGGAGTTTTTTTCAGGTTTGTGTGCTGCTTCATCAGCATCTGCATTAACGGTGGTCACTAAATCATTTTGTGACCTGTGCACCTCAGCAATACCTTTGGGATCTGTGCCTCCAAAGATAGTAATGGCCTCACCATTTTGGTTCAATCTGCTTGCCTCAGCAACATCTTTGGGTTTCATTACGTTACAAGTCACAAGGCACTCATAAAGTTCTTCTGTCGTGAACACATTATATTTTGTAGGGTTGTGGTGAGAATGATGAGATTTCTTGCTTGTTCAAGACTGTCTGTCAGGTCTTGGCAATAAATCTTTTGCACTGACTTTCACATTTTCTTCAATAGGTTTCCCACTGAAATTAAACAATTCTGAAGCCATGTCAACTTCTGTCAAACAATACTGGTCAGTAACACTCGATGTGAGTTGTTGATCCTTTGCATGTTTGCAATGGCGGTGATGAGATTTTTTCCGTCTCCACGAACCTCTTTCATGCTTAGGCAACTTATCGTTTGCATCTATATCGCTTGCTGCCACATTATGGTCACTTCTGGAAACTCTGTCAAGTTTGAACTCTGCGTCATTGGTATAAGTTTCAACATAAGTCATAAAATCCTCATAACTTAATACCATATCATGTCTGGGGTCTATATATGTAGTAGTCGAAATATCTCGATCAGTTTCGACAAATGTTAAATAGTATTTATGAGCATCCTCAATACCACTATAATACATATCAGGTGTGGTATGAAAATCCTCTTCATACTGACAGAAATCGTTTGTGTATGTATCGGGTACACCAGTCAGAAATTCCTCCTCATAAGATTGGTACAAACTGCTATCTTTGAGATCAGTGCACAAGTTGTTAATACAACTATCATTAATTTCTTGTATTCCAAAGTTGGGAAAGTCTGCCGCTGAGGGAGAAGGTGCTGTGATGCCAGGGTGGTGCCTGTTTCTATTGTCATTAGATTCAAAAGTGGGAATAAATGGTTTAGCTAATGGATTGAGTTTATATGTTATATTTCCTTGTGTCAATTCCATAGATGTCTGCTTACATCCATTATTATGCAATGGTGTACTCTTGTTTGTAGTGGGAGTTGATTTCATGCTGCTACAAGAATCCATATTCAATTTTTTAGTGTTATCCAATCCATCCACGCATGGCAAAAAGTCCCGGCTCGCTGTTAAGAAATCAGTTGAGGATGTTGGAACCATTGGTGTATTTGTCTGGTCACTTGCATTTTGCATCTTATTTTGATATTCAGTTCCCTCTTCATTTGTTCCTGGTGATGGAGAGGACAGGGTTCCAACATATCCTTGCAAATCATCGAAGGAGTCCTGGTAGAGTGGTTTCTTTGGATTTGTAGCTGCATTATTAATCAAATTGCCGGACTCATCATCCCTGCAAAAATAAAGAGAATTTCAAAACAGACATTGATACAAGTAAACATACAATCACAAAAATGAAAGGACGAATAAATGATATTGTTTTTAATTGCTATCCATGCCATATGCCTAATTTACTATTTGTCTACAGAAACAAGTAAATGACCTCTTGGAAAGAATATGAATTAGCATCTCAACTACTCATGCATGAAAAAAAAAATGTGTTTGGTAGCAATATAAAACTCAAGTAAAAATCACTTAACATAGTTTCAGACTGTAAGTTGAAGAGAAAAAATTCAGAAAAAAAAACAAATGAAAAGAATAAGAAATAAGAACAATGCTTAATATGTGAATGCACATTCCATGTCACTAACTACAACTTAGACACAAACTACAGGCAATATATTTTATGGAAACAGAAGCCATTTGAAACTGGCCACAATATTTCCACAGGCAATATAATCAATCAAATCTTGATTCATTACTATGAATTCTTCCAATCCTGCAGCAAAAATAAGCCTCGCCCTACTTATAATCTCTAAAGTAGTCTAAAGCAGTAAACATCCCAAAACTAAAGACTTTAGACACCAAGTTCCTCAACACAGCAAAAATTAAATTACTACTTCTCTAGACCAGAGTATATATAATTTACAAATTCATTCAGCCTATAACATTGCCCCACTGGATTCAAGTACTGTCCTATTGATCCAGCAGCCATTCTTGTGATCAAAGGCCTGTCCACCAGTATACTGGGAGCTGGAATATCAATCTGCCTCTCAATGTCAGTTTCAACCTCAAATATTCTGTCAGTTTCTCTTTTCTGATCTCCCCATCTGTTTTTCTTTTAGTGCTTTGTAGCTGACCAATCCTCCTCCACTCTTACACAGCCAATTCATGTTAATAAGGGTACATGTTCATCCTCTGCCAAAGTCCTACCAATTCCCTCAATGTCCTTCACATTAACTGCATGATACAAGTTTCACATTTAATCAGGAATGATTATTTGACTGTATCTGATATTTTATCTATTTCTGGAATGAACCCACTGAAATGGGTAATTATCAAGGTTAATATTGTTGTTACTGTGAGACATCGGAAAGTTTCTGAAGATGGCAGACACTTTCACAATATGGTGCATCACATTCCCAAGTCTATTACCCAGCTCAGTTAATTGTCCATAACACCACAAAATTGCAGTAAGTGTACGGTATGTGAAATCACGAAGCTCATTTCACTGTGGAGGAAAGAAAAAATACGAGTCTGCAAATGGAAAAGGAAATTGCACAGCAAAGGATCGTTACAGCATTTCAGATCACAGGTAACGTATTACAGTCCTTAAGGCCATCATAGATTTTTTTTTTTTTTTTTTTTTTTTTGTAACTGCTTTACGTCTCTTTTTAACATCGAGGTCTTTAGAGATGGGAAAGGATGGGTGGCAAGGATGGGGGCAAGGAATGGGAAGGAATTCGGCCATGGCCTTTTGAAGGAAGCATCCCGGCATTTGCCTGGAGTGATTTGGGGAAACCATGGAAAACCCAAATCTGGATGCCCGGACGGGGATTCGAACCGCCGTCCTCCCGAATGCGAGGCGAGAACACTAACCGTTACACCGCCCCGCTCGGTGCCATCATAGAGCAAGAAAAGATAGTTGCTATTTTTTACTTGGTTCAACAAGGTAATATTATGACATCGATGTGCCCAGTATTGCACCACTGGAAATATATTCTTTCCTGTCACTACATTATTTGGCAGATTAAAGCCATTGTTTTTGAGGTAATGGGAACTAGTCGATTCACTTCACAATATCTTAAGCTTGTAACTACCAACTGTAGAAGAGGCTTGTAACTATTTACTAGAGATGTAGGAACTCAAATTATGTCAGAAAGACTACAACAGATACATTCATGAGGTGGAGAAAGCATTGGCTCTCATTTTAAAGAATACTGCAAACATATTTTTAGTTCTGTTTGGTCTAAAATGAAATACCTAATTCTTGGAAAGAAGCATCAATAATTTCATTACTGATTCTCAGCACAATAAAGAACATAATATAATGCAATTTTGCCTTTAGGATCTGTGTTGCTAAAATGATGGACAATGTTAAACCACTGCCTCCTCTGTTACCATTATTCCGATATACTACCAAATCAGTTTGTGCTCTGGACAACTTCAGCCCATTAGGGGCAGAAATGCAGGGTAACATGCAGTAAGTACTGTACTCAGAGAATCCATACAAACTGTGTAGATTTATGTAAGGATTATAAAAATTAAGACTGGCTAAATGACTTTCTCTGTTTTACTTGCTTCATTATTTTTTTATATTACTCAGATGCCAGTCTGCTAGAGACTCAGCAGGCAGCTAAGTTCCTTGAGGATGACCTAAGGCTTGGTCGAAACGTTGGAAAGAAGAGGAATGAGGAGCATTTCGATGCAGCGTGAACCTTGTGAAGCTATTTATACCAGTATGACGGCTGTGAAAATGGCAAAATCTTTTATAAGTTTCAGATATCCTTTTTCAAAAATATTCTGTTCCTAACAAGGCTATAAGTATTTCAAAATTTGATGAGACTGTTACTAGCATTTCAACTTAAATAAGGAATCATATCCAGTGATCATTATTTACTGATTATATTCCCAAGACTCAACATGTTTAAAGTTCTGAATCAACCTCAGCCTTCTGAATGAATGATCAATAACAGCTGCTTTTCGATTTTCTACTGGGAAGAATAAATTTGCTTCTAACCTAAGAATTAGCCTTTTAAATTAATCATGATGAAGTCTGAAGAATATTGTTTATGACAAAAATGATGGTACCCATTTGTATGGTTTTATTTACTTGCTTTTGTAAGAGCATTAAGTCATTTCAATATCTATAAGATAATAGAACCAAGAATATTTGGAGATAATTAAGTAGATGATAAAGTGATTGATAAAGAATGAAAAAGTTCGAAACAGACTTTATAGCTATTCCAAAATTTTCACTAACGTCTTTCTTATTTCAACAACGAATAAAGCAATATGAGACAAATTTTTCATCTAGGTCACTGTCAGGCTATAATAAGAAGATACAGTGCCTTTTTTTCTAATTTTCCAGCCACCCGACAGTTGGTAAACTTACTTTTCTGTTCTAACATTTTAACTTGTGTATACGTTCTCTTGTATTTACATTTTGAAGCACTTTCAGAGGTAAAGAACAATAATGACAATTATTCATCCTGCATTAAAAGTGGCCAGTGTGTCAGATTATATCTCCCTAATTTTGCATGCTATGACAATGTTGAACACTTCAATCAATCAGAAGAAAAAGGAACGCATTTCTGGATATTTGATTCAGGGCCTTCTATATTTCATACGATTCATTTCAGAAAGTTAGGGGGAAATTATTAGGTACCCAAGCTCCACCCACTGGAGAATATGATAGGAGGAAAATATCATCAAGCCTTGTAAATGTCAGCAAGTACCTCCACCAAAAATTCCATTGCTAAGCATTGTACAGAATTTCACTGCATATGATAGACCATTGCTGCAATTTATTGGTGTAGAAGTAAAACAGTGATTAGTTTTCATTGCGCTGGCCTTTCACTTCAATTAATATATAATAAGTTCCATATTCTTAACCATGTGCCATGTGTCATGAGAACAGGAGATTAAAGTCTTCGGAATTCAGAAATTTCTTAATGCATTTGACAATATGGAAGCGATGGAAAAGATGCAATACTCATGGGTTTGAAGCTATTACAAGTTGGATGTTTTTTATTCTTTATTTTCTTTTCACTTACTGTAAAATATATGACATCTATGTAAAAGAAACATAAGTGTCTACATACAGGTAATAACTGAAATATTTGATGAAAATAACCACTGGGCTAGTAACAAGGCACGATGGAAATTGCAAAAGAGGGCAATAAGTAGCCATACTGAACATTGAAAAAAAATATAAAGAAACTGAAACAAATTATTACTCATAACTGTAATACTTGTCACAGGACCAACACAAAATAAGTAGAACACAATTAATAGCTGCTTACAAATATGTAGAAAATACTATCAAGTGATGGATGTGAAATTATAGCACCAGGAATTGACAGGCATTAGATAATGAAGGACATGAACCTGTGTTGGCCAAGGATACAAACAGTGTTCTACAATGGGATGAGATGTTGATGGTGTTCAAATTTTTTTAAAGAAAATATAAAAAAAAGCCTTGTATTTTCATTGCACAATTCACAGACTTAACATGATCATAAATAATTTAAATCAAATTGCAGAAACACAGAACATGATTTGCACCATAGAATACATCATAATTTTTTTTATAGAGAAAGTATGTGCCAAATATTCCAGCTTTATGTGAGACCCGCTAGTCTCAAAAATATAAGTGTGTCACTACTTTTAATGAATATTTTCAAGACATTGTCAACAGCCTTTCAAATATTTCTAGAGAAGGGAAAGGAGCTTACCAATTAAATTGCAGTGCTACAAACTTAGAATTCATTGTATGCTGTGAATTGAATACTCAGGCATATTACAACCTGTTGCCATTGCATTACAATCAAAGACGACTGACATGTATACACGCATGAATCATATTAAAAGGATAATTATAATAGATCATCACAGCAATGTGGACAGGGAGAGCTTAAATATTTGAAACACTTCTACCAGAACTGTAGCAGCCATTGGAACTGACCTAAAGTCCGACCCATTGTATCTCACCAGCAACATCGGTCCAATTACCCTGCTGAGTCTCCATGCAACTTTTGGAGGTGATCGATTTTCATCCCAAATTTAAAATCCTTGACACCTTCACTGGCACAGTGTTTTGCTAGTGAAAATTTATGTGCTGTCAGTTTGATGTAGCTACATTAATGTTAAAAGTTATCGTTGGTTGATTAAAAAAAAAAGTTTCTGCCACTACTAGAATTTATAATTTTTTATAATCAAGCCAAAAGATGATATAAACTAAGGAAGGACATTGGTGTGAAAAGAAACAATCATTGAGAACTAGACCTTATGGATAAGTTAAAGGAGGCAGAAATGCTTCTTTCTGTGACAAAAAATGCAATTTTTAAATTCCTTTGTACACACTTGTAGAAGTACTGTACTGTAGAGAGCTCGTTAACTACACTGCACCATGTTGAATTGTGGCTGAGGTCAATGATTCTAGAGAATAGTCTAAAAAGTCTGTGTAGCCTTAGTCTACACATAAAAATTGTACAAGAAAACAAATAAATTTCAAGATTTGAATTGATTTTGTGAAGAACTTTGAAGACTACTGTTAGTGTGGTAAAATAATTTTTTCCATTAATAAATATTATATAATAATTATATATTATATTATAATATATTAAACATTTGGATAGGAGAAAAATCACTGCTTACCATAGAAGAGGATTAGTGCTACATCGAGACACAGAAAAACACGAACACACATAGAGCAAAATCATCGAGCCTATAACCCATCTTCAGTAGTAGAGTGAGATGGCTGCATGCTGGAGCCTGGCAGCCTACTGAGTTAGCCAACCAGGTGGGTAGCTCATGGTGGGGGAAAAACAAAATGGCAGGAAGTGAGGTGGGGATAGAAAGGCATAAACCAGGAAACAATGATATATAATAAATCTGTCCTGTTCAGCTGATGGTCCTAAATTGCCTATTACATCATGGATGTATGTGCAGAAAATTGAGAAATATGTGAAATAATAATAATAAAAAGATATTTGGAAATATCAAACTAAGCAAATTTCTAGGTTACAAACTACAAAAAGATAGGCTCTGCTGAGCGATGGTTCTGTGGGAAAAGGAAGGAGGTGAGGGGATGGGTGGAAGGGGGGAGGAAAATTTTTGCTATCTTAAATTTAGCCCTGGTGTTTTCTGGTACCCAGTTGGTATTGATAAGCGAGTTCCCACCTTCTGAGTTCCGAAATGCTGCTTTTGTCCTGGAGGACTATGCTGGTGCAGACTGCAAAACATGTGTTGAAATTGTTGGTGCCATGGGTGGTGGCATGATAAGATATAGGGTTCTGGGTGAATACCAATTGTCTGTGTCCATTCATTCTGATGGCCAGTGGATTCATTGTCAGACCAATGTAGGAGGCTGGGCAGTGGTTACAGATGAGTTGATATATGAGGTAGGAGGATACACACACGGCAAGTCCTGTGCTGGGAAAGCTTTCCCCAGTAACGGGATTGGTAAAGGTAGTGCAAGGCAGGTGCATACTGCATAATTTTCAAGAGGATCTGTTGCAAGGAAACGAATCTTGGGGCTATCTTGCAGGCTGGGGGCCCCATGTTTATGGATCAAGAGTTGGTTGAGGTTTGGAGGTCTGCTAAAGCACGTTCTGGGTTGGAGGGGGAGGATTTATGGAAGGAGGTTTCTCATCTCAGGGCAGTCTTGATGGAAGACATAACCTTGTCGCAGGACTTGGTTGACGGATTCCAGTCTCGGAAAGTATTGGGTGATCAAAGTGGGGCTACGGTTGGTTTTAGAGGGTTGTGTATTGCTGATATGTTGAGTGGGTTGTAATGTGGCCCTTGGAACTTGTTTGTGAACTAAATATGGTGGGTAATTGTGTGATATCAAGGCTTCAGAGATGTTGCTAGAATACTGTTGGAGGGCCTGTTCATTTGAACATGTGTCTCCCCTGAATTCCAAGGCTATAGGATAGGGATCATTTGATGTGATGAGGATGGCACAATCCAGCTTTTTAATAATCAATTTGCATTTTGAGATAAAATCGGTATTTCCAAACAATTTTCAACACAGTAAAGAACGTTTAAAATAATAATAAATTCATAGAAACGGAATTCAGTAAGATTTTAAGCGAAACACTCCATTTAAAGCCGTTTATAGTGGTAAAACACAGAGTTTTAAGTATCCGGCAACTTCTAAAAAAAGTAATCAAAACTTTTAAACACATTTAAAATAATAAACAACACTTTTCCCTTATCTTCCAATCTTTCTGAAAAATGTGGGAAACTTTTAAAGCAGTCCTAATCAGGGGGATAAGTGGGACAGCAATTTCAAAATAACACTGTGTAGCAAAACATACGTCGAACACACAAACAAATTTTTTACAACTCAACTAGACATAGTACAAGATCAGGGTCACTTTTAAAATATGTATCCAAGAACACGGAACATTAAGCAAATTTTTATTTCGAGATACGAGCTTTGCTTTGGACACAATTTAAAGAAAAATGAAATTTGGTAAATGGCGGCTATTTCGAAACCTGGGTATCTACCAAAAATCAAACATGTTGTGGGGGAAGTCGAGGTGACACATGGTTTTAGAAGAAAATTAATTACAGCTAATCTGTTAAGTTTTTGAGAAAACATGAAAAGGAAAATATGTTTAAAATTCTTAGTACTAAATCATGTTAAAAGTTGAAGCCTAGGGGAGAGCTAATTTTAGAACACTATTTTCTGGTAAGTTATGTGATGCATGAGAATACTACATCCTTTATAATGACCTAGAGTGTACTCTTGCGCCAGTAGTCACTGGAACGTTGAAAGCGTCAGACTGCGCTACTCGTACTAGCAGCCTGGGATTTTTCCTTGAGTATGAGTTGCTAAGCATGTTTCAGTTGAAGTGAAGAAGGCAACCTAACTATGACTAAATAATTTTAAATTGTATTATGTCTGCTTCCTACGGTGCATATCTGGCTTTCTTCAGGAAAAGAGTTTCCGATAGCCGAAAATCAACTGTACTGAATTTTCAGAATATAACACTAGTGGAACTTAACAGTGAATTTTATTTCATAGTTGAACTTATTTCCTATTCTCCCAAAAGGAAATCATGGGAGTGGCGGCCGACTTAATTAACAGTTGATACTATTCCTAAGGCATTTTACGGTCTACAATTTGTGAACTTTCAGAAGACTATTTTTGAGGTGAAGAATTTTGTAAGAAGTGAGTTTGTTAGATGAGGAGTGTGAGATTGATATCCCACCCTGCCATGCAGTCTTTCCCCTTACAAGGTGTGAACAGGCAGAGCATTTTATGTTAGGAGATAAGCTAGGCAGATAGCCAGTTAGCTTTGTACATAAACTGTTGTAGGACTAGCTTGGTGAAGTTGAGGATTGGGTAAACCAAAAGGAATTGAGGGGCAAGTGGATATGCAGATGACAGCCAGAGATGGTAAGATTAGTGGTCATATACTGCATTAAATATATATATGGAATTAGGTGGAGAGCCTGATATCCCACTACACACCTTGTAGGTTAGCAAATGCGACATGATGAAATGAAAGTGAAAGAAGGAATGCTTGGACCATTTCCATAATTGTTCTAATGACTGGTTGTATTGTTAATTTATAGACAGAACTTAGGGTCTTTGCTGATGATATAATGCCATGCGGTAAGATTACAGTGGAAGTGAAATATGAACAATTACAGAAGGATCTGGACAGGAAAATTGTATTGTATTGTATTGCTGTTTTTGGTACCTAAAAACATAAACAGTGCAAGTTAAAATGATATAGCATGTGGTCGAACAATATGTTCACAGAAATACATACACAAACATGAATCAGCCACAAAATAATGGTAAATTTGGCAAAAGCCATTGAAATGGATTAAAAAGTGATGTGGCAGGTTGAGAAATTCTTAAAAATTGAGAATCAATGAGTTAGGCGAGGAATGATGTGGAAATGAAAACAGGAGTGCCACAGGCTAGTGAATTTTACAATTGCTGTTCATTATTCAAATGAATGACTGTAGTGACCATTTAAACTCAGAAGATAGGTTGTTTGCATGTAATATGGTGTTGTATGAAGCAATGTAACTGTAGAGGGTTGTGTACCACTACTGTGGAATGTGAACATGATTACTAGACAGGTATATCAAAATGGAATGGAAGTTTTTTTTATGATTGTAAGGTGGCAGAGGAATTAAGTGTTGAAGGCATAAAGTGAATATCTTAGCATAACATTTGATAGCAAACTCAACTGGGCCTGATAAATTTGGCAGCTGGTGGGGAAAGGTTTCAAAATACTTCATTTAATGAAACACCTTATAAGGTTGATGTACAAGGGAAGTGAGGCAGCAGGGGTCAAAAGCCTACAAATTTTAGCTTTCTACATTTTTTCGTAGCTAAACAAAGAGGTTTACTGTAGGTACTGGAGTACTTTATTTATTTTTTGTCTGGAAGTGTATGGCATGTGATTTTTCTGTGACTATTATTAGCTTGTTTTGAGAAAACAAGTTTGCAATGATTTTAGAACAGTGTTCAACATTATTAGTTAATTGTTCTATAGTACATTATTTCGTTAATATGCTGGTATCATCTGCAAATTTAATATACGTTTGGCAGTTACTGATTGTTTCTAGATGATTTATATTACTGAGAATAGTATAGGCACAAGAATTAAGCTTCGTTGCATGCTGTATTTCATGTTTTCAATCTGAGTGTACATAGTTTACACTGTTGTTAGTCTTGAAACTATATTCAACAATCTGCTTCCTGTCATACAGGTATGACTTTAGCCAATTCTAACTTTGTAAGCTTGATATTATGGTCAATGTGGTGTGCAAATGAAAGCAGGATTACACAGTGTGTTCATGTAAGTCTAGAAACATCTAGCTGGATATGCCCACATGAAACAAAGTTAAAAGCAAAATAGTTTTATCTATTTGGCATACACATATGAAAATAATGGTTTTGTATGAATTTAGAGTTGGTATGAGCAGTCTGGTAGCTCAGTGGTTATGGCATTTGCTATCAAAATTTTGCTGCTCTGGTCCTATGTTCAAGTGTTGGTGGGTGCAGGAATTTTTTAGTTGTGTTTGATCATATGAGCTATGCCACATCGTCCCATGGTTTGGATTCCATGTTAAACTGTCCGTCCCAAAGGAAAGGAATTTGGTGGCCTACCTCTGACACAATGGCTTAGTATGTATCCTTTGTGAGGATCCTACCAACATTCGGGTTGGGGAGTGAAGTTCTCTTCTTCGTCAGGTCCAGAAACTCCTGGGCTAAATCCCAAATCTCTGGAGTGCATACAAAGTGAGGGAAAATGACCCCATTAAAGGTGAAATCAGTTGCTGTCTCTCATAAGAGCAGGCCTAAATGGATTGGCTCTGGCCTTCACATTTTCTATTCATTCAACTCTCATGACCACTACATACATACACAATCAGCAATACATAATGATCTCCCAGATCATAACTGTCTTCACCTTCATATTGGGGAAGGCAAAGGGGAAACAATTCCCATTCATATCAGTGGGACATTACTACAGAGTGCTAACAATCTGCATAGTAACTGTGTATGCCTTGCAGTTGGTGGAGACAGGAAAGGGAGGTACTTGTTGCAGACATAAAATGTGAATATCTTAGTTGATAAACAGTTTAGATGGGCACAGCATTTTAGGATGGTGAGATATTGTTGTGAGGAATTGAGATATACTTGGGAAGTAAATGAACTGGTTAAGAAACCCTTACTGCAGTACTGTGGTATGGAATAAAATTCACATTATATGGGTATAAAATACTAGAGTAATGAAGGAAGGGGGCACCAGGATTTGTATGTGAAAATTACAACTGGATTCACAGATGTACAGTGTCTGGAATGGGGGGAACATATAAGGTATACACTGGAGATGAGATATGGGTGAATATAATGGTAGATTAAGTTGAACAAAGAATAATGGAATATAAGAATCATGTGGTTACAAATATAAGGGTGAGGTAGCATTTGTTTTTGTAGGCAGGAGGTCATAAACTTGAATTAGTAAACGAGGGAGGTGAGTAACAACATGCAAAATTAGTGAACATTACAATACCATTACAACTTTCCCCCATGTGTTGTAATGATGACATAATAGTCCAATAGTCAATCTCAAGAAGTTTGTTTCGGAGTATATCACAACCTAATACAATATTCACTAGACCCCAATTAACAACAGACTAGAATGAGGTTTAAGTAGAAACTGTTTATATAAATGATAAGTAGGTTACAGGGAAATTGCCGCCATGCCATAAGCTCCACTGCAATTAATGGTAGTAAAGGAAATTCATCTCACCACACAGTTTTTTGGCGTACACAATTATTCTTAACACCTTACATATATTCAATAATACTGGAACACAACAACAAGTAAAAGGCTTCTTTTTTCCTAATGGTTATTCAAATAGAAAAGTTGCAAGAATAATGACTTTTTATAGTGTAAAAAATGGCGCAAAATTGGATTATTTATAATTTAATGTCAAATATTACAGACCAGTCACCTGTAACCACAATTTCAAATAGTTTTTGAGAAAATTAATAGAGGAATCCTACTTCACATACCTTAACCAACACTATATGTGTGAAATTAGAAACACTTCAATATGATATGTGACAGCTACAAAAGATTTATAGCTATACTCAACTGTTGTGCCTTCAGAATATGACTAGATGATTAGTTCGATAGAGTAGCCTTGTCATCTACACATTAACTATTCGAGAAAATGAAATTAGTAAACTCACATTTCTTTCCGCCAAAAATTCACTCATGGCTTTCGTTTTCTTTCTTCTAAGTTTCTTATTTAGTATTTTATATATTAATTAATGACTAAACTATGAAAGGTAAATAACATTATTAAATATTAACAATGTGTGTATGGCACAGAAAAATTATCTGGTTCAATTTTAAATTGTGATACCACTGCAGTATCTTTATTGCCAGTACAGGGACCATTACAATCTAATCTGTTTGGTTTTCATCCTGGTGGTTGTATTTAGGTTGAAATGTTGCCTAAACCAGAAGAAAAATTTCGTAAAAGCCATATGCGGAAGAGACTCTGATAGCTTAGTTCTTTTCCATGTGTCAGATGGTTGTTGTAGCGGTATTGCGACTTACAATTATACCAAATATGTTATGCAGAAATATCAAATACTTCCATACACATAACACAAATGGCTATATCTCATAAATAAGTTCAACTATGTACTGGATTCAGCGGAAATGTACGTTTGCTAATTTTGTTATAGTGTGTTTGTTTATCACTTTGCATTTTATCAGCGAGCGAGGTAGGTGCGGGGTACTGCTCTGCCCTGGCATTCGGAAGGATACGGATTTGAATTCCCGCCCGGCGATGTTGAATTGGATCTTTCATGGTTCACCCAAATCACGCCAGGCGAATGCCGAGATACTACCTTCAAAAGGGCATGGCCGTATTCCCTGTCCTTTTCTTTTCATAAGTCATTACCTACCTCTAATGACTCCGACGTCGAAGAGGCGTAAAGATAGAAGAAATGAAAATAAATGTTAATGTAAAGAAAAATTATGTTGCATAGACGATGCTATTTATGAAATGCTCTCAGATTACACTCTTCTCCATCCCTAGTCCATTAAGATGAGATACCAAACATAACATTCATACTAAACTATTTAATGTCCCACGAAAATCACGTGTTCGCTAGATCACGTGATAACTTGATCACGTGATCACTTGATCACGCAATTAGCAACGATCTAATTCAAACCAGCGACATTAATTTCACAAACCAAAATACTGCACAGTGTATTCCTAATTATATTGAATCTTTTTCTTTTGAAACTTAATATTTTGTCTGTGTGGTCAACAGTCTTAGCCTAGTGTAACATCTGTCGCAATAATTTTTTACAATACTGATACACAGACTTAGATACAATTAACAAAATTATTCCGATTATAGCAACACTACAAAGAACATCCATATTCAACAAAATAGAACACAAAATACATACTTATTAGATCCAAAATTTAGCCGTTATTACCTCGTTAGCTGCGGAATGGTATGTCATAACTGCAGTTGGAGGCTATATTATGAAAAACAGATGTCCCTAATTCGATGTCAGATTTTCATTTTTATACTTCCAGAAATTAAAGATAGTTACGGAATTACTAGCATTTGCATTATAATGTACCCATTACAAAATCGCAACCGGTCATGATGAGCATGTGATATTGCTTTCACCCGAAATGTAGAGTACAGACACAAGGCTAACGTGCACAACAGCCATTCGATATTGGCTCATCTGACCGCATCTTGGTAGTTCGTGACTAAGATGTCCCCATCACATGTAAACGACATGAAAATTCCGTAAAGTATCCTCTCACTCTGATTACATTACGCTTCATTGTCTTCGAGCTGGGCTCCGCCAATTCGAGTTGAACCAACCATCGCTGTTTCCTATGTAGCGCTTCCATCGTCCGAGCCGCCGCAGCCACTGGTCTCTGTGAGCTTCAGTATGAGGTTGACAGCGACGGTGGTTTCGAAAACCATGAGAAACAACTGCTAGACAGTGGAAGGAAACATTGATCTGATTAGTTAGGGAATGGTAGGTCTTTATATGCAAAGATGCATCAGTTACACACTCGTTAGTCAATACATACACAACATCCTACTTATCATTCTGTTAAGAGCTGATGGAGAGTTTTTTCTATTATAAATGTTACTTCAGAAGTTACTCAAGGGAGTGTAATACAACCAATTCCATTCTCAATTATTAAAAACGATCTTGGAGACGACGTCTATAGCAGTTTGATATTGTTCACTGCTCATGCAATTACCTACAGAGAAATAAGGTGCTTCGACGATTGCTTAGAAATTCAGTGCGATCTGGATGCTATTTCGACTGGGGCTATGAATGGAAACTTACACTATATTACAAAAACTGCAAGCCAATGTGCACAACTAACAAAAAGAATGCGTTTCTTCAATATAACAAAGTGAACAACTCAGTTATCGACATGTTTGATTCCTTTAGCATTGTTTACAAGACTCCAGTGTAATAATACGTAGCAACATAGAGTAGGAACTGCACATAACTTACGTTATCCGTAAAACTAATTCTATGTTGTGATTAGAAGGACGTATTTTGAAGAATTGTAACGCTCATATAAAGTAGATAGCGTAAATAACTCTCATGGGTCTAAATTTGGATTACTGTTGTGAAGCCTGGGATGCACATTGCATGTGATTGATTGGCACGATAATGAAACCACAGAGAAGAACCGATTGTTTTGTGACTGCATGTCACAGTCCTTATGAAGGCGTCACTGAATTGATACATAGATTTGGAGGAGTCTGGCAGTCAAATGACTTACGTTTCGTTTGAATTTATAGAAGAATATGCAAATATCTTTTTTTATTTAAGAGTGCGATGAATATTTCGTCTTATCTTCCACCGCAGAACTGCAAGTTCTGTGAGCGTAACTCATTGTCATTTCAATGCCGCCTGTGTTGTTGACCTGGCATGATCTGTTCATCTGAAGTGGTTGTTCTTGCTAGTGCCTTTTTTTTTATTATTATTTCATCTTTGATGATGGTAAGCTTAAGTGAACAACGTGCAGCTGTGATATTTTGTTTCTACTCAATAAAAATGCTACTGAAGCTGTTTTAATATTGAAAACAGCTTACAAAGATAACGCTATGGGAAAAACTCAAGTGTACTCGGTTTAAAAATGGCGGCTTGTCGAATGTTGACAAACCTCATTCTGGAAGTCCATCAACTGCCCGAATCGACGACATTGTTGAAAAAAATCGAGAGTTTGTGCTCTCAGACCGTTGACACACAATTCTTCAACTATCAGAGATTAATGGGTTATCTTTTAGTTCGGTTGAGCGAATTTTAATCGAAGATTTTGGAATGAAAAGGGTTGTTGTCAAATATGGGTTGTAAAAAATACAGCAACCAGTCACAATATTGTGACTGGTTGCTGTATTTTTTACAACCCATATTTGACATCACAGTCGCGGAAGTTCCAGCAATCCATCATGGATAAAATATTATTATGGTTGTTGTCAAGTTTGAACCTCGGGCTCTGACTGACAATCAAAAGGAACGTCGAGGTGAAACATATTGTGCTTTGAAAAAAACAGCTTGAAATTGATCCAGATTTTCTTTCAAAGGTCATTTCTACTTATGAGAGATGGTGCTATGGCTATGAACCAAAACAAAACAACAGTCAAGCCAATGGAAGACGTCATTGTCACCCCCTCCAACAAAATGTCGTCAAGTCAAATCAAACATCAAACAATGCTCATTTAATTTTTGACGCCGTAGGCGTAGTTCATTCAGAGATTGTTCCCCCACATCAGCCTATCAAGCAAACCTTTTATTTGGAAATTTTAAGACAATTACGCAACAGTGTTCGTAAAAAAAACCGATTTCCGTGCGACTTTTTCTTATTTTCGCGCATGAAAATGAGCATGAAAGGACATTGATTTAACAATATTGAAGAGGCCAAAAAAAAAAAACGAGGGAGGAGATGTCAGCCATTTCTGAAGATGAACACAGAAAATCTTCGAACAGTGGAAGCACCGTTGGGACAAATGTATTGGTTGTAATTGAGAGTATTTTGAAGGGGATAGGGTTGATTTGTAAAAAATTTAAAAACATATAGCTTTTAAAAAATAATTTCGTTTTTTTTTTTGGTACCCCGTCATAGGACTTCGCACAAAGTTGTCCTCAATCAGAAAAGAAGAAGGGTAAATTACAACTAACTGGAAGAATCAGCGGACGAGTTGCTGAACATCTTACTGCCGTGCTATAGATAAGAGGAAAACACCAGACAAGAAGATGACCACTACCACAAAATGTGACAATCCTGTGTGAATAGCATCATGTTACTGTACGAGGTAGTAACATGCAAAAATTCTTGGAGCATGGGAAAGGCTTTAGGACCACTTGCAATCCCAACTGAGGTGCTCCAAAAATTCATCTTGGACGTAGTCCCAATTGCGTGCAGACTATTTAACGGATGTCTTAAGGAGGGAAGAATACCAAGCATCTGGATGCGAGGGGAAGTTGTATTACAAAAGAATGAAGATGATAAAGACTACATCTTACCAAAATCTTACCGCCTTAACTACCTATTAAAGGTGATGAGGAAGGTGCACGGAAATTCCCTGTGTCGAAAGCTTCAAGACTTTAGATAAGCCAAATGAATGAATCCCAATCAGTATCGATTCAGGGCAAGAACTTCAACTGCGACTATGTCATCACAATAGTAGAATGATTAGAAAAGTATTATGTACTGGGAATCCTGGTTCACATCTCAGGAGCTTTCGACAACTTGT
The DNA here is from genome assembly GCA_031002005.1 of Vandiemenella viatica. Lineage (NCBI taxonomy): Eukaryota > Metazoa > Arthropoda > Insecta > Orthoptera > Morabidae > Vandiemenella > Vandiemenella viatica. The sequence continues at coordinate 267,049,873 of CM061921.1, forward strand.
GGTGGCCAACATTGTTTACAAGACTCCGGCAAATTAACTGTCCGATGTGGGTGCACTGCTGGCTGAGACACTATTGCAAGTGTAGAACTATTATGGGAGTTGCCATTACAATATAGATACAAGTGAATTAAACAAAGATTCCCCTGTTTTCTAAGATTTAACATTAGAACCCGGACAGGAAATTCTTAAACGAACACTTGAATTGCTAGGTTTGCCTTTACAGATGATCTTCTTCTACTTCTTGAAGGGATGTCAAAAGCTGAAATAGAAACGAAGAGTGAAAGAGTGTTAAAAATTGTTGTAAAGTTGAGTGATGAACTGAAACTGAAAAACGCACCAAATCAGGCAAATTACATGATGTTTGCGAAGAAGAAAAAAACTGAAAAAAAGTCCTATCATAAAGACAAATAACGCGAAAATACGCAGAAGTCCAGTAAGTAGATACTTGTGTCTTTGGCTGGAAGAAAGCCAAAAACTTTCAGGCCCATCTGGAGTAGGTCTGCAGAAGGGCACCACGGGCACTGAATGGAATCATATGTAGCTACAGATCAGATATACTTTCAATTCGCTGCCTTGGCAATGAAGGCATACCAGGTTAATATTGCATCCATCGTCGGCAACGCAGCGAGCCTCTGAGTCAAGCACATCAGAAAGGTTAAGCTAAAGGAGAAAATCTGGGGACTACAATGAAAAGTACTAATTAGCCATACCGGCGCATATCGCACATCAACAGCAGCTCTAACAGTAGCAGTAGGTGTGGTCCTGCTCGATCTCGATAGAAGTGAGGAGACGAGGAGCTATGTATTGGCTAATATATATCAGGAGGGACCTAATTGAGGAAATAGTTGAAAAGAGATATCCACAAAGAAGGAGGCGGAATGTATTGATTGAGCGAACACAAAACGAGTGGGGCACTAGCGAAACAGGTAGTAGAACTTACGACATGTTCCCATCAGTAGGTCAGAACATCAGCATGGAATTCTTTCAGCCTTCTCCAGTGATAATTAAACACATAATCGGCCATGGACTGTACACAACCAAGAGTTTCGAGTATGGAGAAGAAAGCATACCAGAGCATGTGATATGGGAGTGCTGAACAACATCACACAGCACCATCACAGGTCTAAGGTTATTTAATATTCTGCGTTCGGAGACACTATGGCACATGTTGAATGAAAGTGCAGACATAACCTCTTGACATGAAAAACAAAAACATCTGGACTGGAAAAAGCGACGGCGAGAACCGACGAAGACACCTACATGTAAATTCATACTCTGCAATTCACAAATATTACCGTTGACAGAGAGAGCTCAACGCCAATCCTAATTCTATGCATTCCATTCTCAAATAGCAGGAGAAAAGAACGATTACATATAAGCATCAGTACGATATTTTATTTCTCTACTCTTATTCCTCCACCTAAATGGGTTGGTGGACGAATTGTTACATTGCACTCGTAAATGAAAGACTATCGTACATTGGCTAGTGAATTCAAATAAAAGCTACATCGCCTGTTTGCCAGATAATCCAACCGAATCTAAGCATCAATACAGAGACGCTTTCATAAGGGCAGTTGAGAGCATTCACGAATCAATTTTCTCTATTCTGTATTTGTTCTAACGTGTCAATCAATCTCTTGCGATACTGATTGCAAACTCCAAAAGAGTATTCGAAATGTGAATGCATCATTGGTTTGTGCGCTGTTTCCTATGTATGAGAGTTACAATTCTACAAAATATGACATATGAATCGTAATCTTGAAACAGCTTTACTTACGACAGTAGTTATGTCTAAGTTCCATTTCATGTTGCTTTGTAATATTATGGCCAAAGACTTTAAAGAATCAACCGTGTCAATAACTGAGCTGCTTGATTTGTTCTCATGAACAAACAGATTGTTTTTATTAGTTATTTGGAATACCTTGAACTTTTTGCAGTTTATTGTAAGATGGCACTTATGGAGAAATTCCGAAATAATATACAGATCGTGCTGAATTTGTAAGCAATTGTCAAGCACCTTTCATCCCTATAGATATCTGCATCATCAGCAAACAATCGCAAACTGCTATTCCGGTTGTTTTGGAGATCGTTTACAAAAATTAATTACTGAAGTGGTCCTTCCTTGAGGAACATCTGAAGTAAGATCTAGATTACAAGAGGCTTTCCCGTCAACAATGACATACAGCTTTTGATCAGTTAGAAAATCTCGTATCCATTCACAAATCTTATCCGAAATACCGTATACTCGAATGTTCGCTAAAAGTCGGTTATATGGTACAGTGTTTAAACCTTACTGAAAAAATTCTAGAAAATGGCATCAACTTATGAACCTGCATCGATAAATTTCATTGCGTCATGAGAAAAGAGGTCCAGTTGTGTTTCACATGATCAGGGCTTCCGAAATCCGTTTTAGAAACTTCATAATGTTAGAGCATATAACACACTGCAGAATTCTACTGCAAACATGTTATAGATATGAGTCGATAGGAAATCTTTCTGACCTCCTTACCTGGACATAGGACGTACATGGGCTATTTTCTATTCAGAAGGTACTTTTTTCTCTTTTACAGAATATTTCATTCAAAAATGGCTATTTCCTAAATTCCTCCACATACTCTGAAAACACTTTTACTTGTATACCATCGGGACCCGGCGCTTTCCCCCACTTTAGTGGCATTAATTGCTTTTCAATAACTAAACTATCAATTCGTACCGGATCCTTCTGTAATTCCACACGATGTGGAAAAATGGGAATATTTCCCATATTTTCGGCAGGGAAAGAATTTTTGAATTCGGTGATAAATAGGTAGCCCTGTCGCACCTGGCATCAACTTCAAGGCCGTCTTGTATTAGTATTGGCATATTATTGTTGCTACAACCATTTTTTTAAAAACATGGGACCATAATTTCTTAAGGTTTTCGGTGAGGTTCTTAGAAAGTGAATTGTAAAGGAAACCATTAAAGGCTTACGCATTGCTTTTTTAACATGTCCAATTATTTCATCTAAATTTTATAAATTCACTACAGTACATCATTCTTCTTCAGCGTGCTTGTTTCTTCCTCTTCTCTTTTTTAATAATCTCTTGGCTTCACACGTATGTTACGTGGGAACATTTCCCCCGCCCCCAATTGTCCGTTTCGTTTTTTGTATGTCCATACCTCCCCTGAATATATGAATAAATCGATACCACATCTCGATAATGGTGCCTTTTGCTACTTTGAAGGTAAGGTAATTTTCCCTCAAGTACATTCTAAAACACTCCGAGGTCTTTTCGAATCTGTAAACTGTCCCTTCTTTATTTCTTGTTTGTGCTTTTTGTTAATTTCTGTGGCAATTGCTGCTTTATGATCACATTTCCATAGTGGTAGAATTGTCCGTGAATTATTCAGGTGTATTTGTAACTAGAATCTCTAAAATATTACCGTGTTGGCCCCGCGTTAGTTCAGTGAAGAGCCGCTCATGATGATGATCTGTGATCTGATAACAGGTCGAGAAAGAACCTGCAAGCTGATTTATCCTAGCCACCAATAATGTGGACAGAATTATTCCAGTCGGTATATGGCTTATTGAAGTCACCTAGTATTATTACATGATAAGGAAATTGAGGAGCTTTTTATTTATTTTTATTTTTTTTTGGCTTTGTGCCTTGTAGATGTGAAGGTCATTAGCGGCGGAATGGGACTGGGGACAAGGAATGGGAAGGAATTCGGTCATGGCCTTTTTGAAGGAACCATCCTGGCATTTACCTGGAGTGATTTGGAGAAAGCATAGAAAACCCAAATCAGGATGTCCAGACTGGGATTTGAACAGTCGTCCTCCTGAATGCGAGGCCAGAGAGTTAAGTGCTCACCCACCACACTTGATCGACCTATAATGTTTACACTATTGGCATCCGGTGGACGATAGAAGGAGCCTTCCACATGTTTTGTCATTGCTACGGCAAGCTTAATCGATAATATTTCGATGACCATATTGGCATCTATTTCTTTGAGTGAGAGGTATTTACTAACAGCTGTAAAAACACCGCCTTGATGGGAATGCAACCTATCCTTACAGAAAACATTCATTCTGTTATTAAAAATTTCTGCTGAACCTATGACCAGTTTTAACCAGCTTTCTGTACCTATTACGAAATCTGCTTCTGTTCTACGAACAAACATTTTCTAATTCATGTTGTTTGTTATAAATAGTTCTAAAGTTACATACAGAAACATTTAACGGTTGAGATTCTATTAAACTATTCCCAACATGCAGTGTTGAATTTATCTGGGTTGCCCATAACAGCAGGGGCGCCGACTTTTAGAAAACTTCGTGGGTGCTTATGCTCATTCGATGAGACAAAAAAAACCGGCAAAGAGTGTGAACTAGTTTTGACGCGACTTTCATTGGCGGGTTTCCTATTTGGAAGGGAATAACCTAGTTTCTATCCCGAAAATATTTAGGGTTCCAATCAAATTAAAAAAAACCTTCAAAATTATTGACAAGAAGTCGCCGGCGCCAACAATTTTTACGTAGCCTAATAGTGAAAATCACATCTAAGTCCACCCAGTAGATTTCATGTTATAAGCGAACAGGCAGGCAGAGTAGGAAAGAAAGAGTTTGCGTTTTCTATATTCTGTTCCAGACCAAAAAAACACACTACACTTCATAAAATGAGTTAGGCTTTTTTTTTTTAACGTGATTGAGTAACAAAACTTACAGCTTTTCAAGTTTATAATAGTAATAAATAAGTAACCAATGATCTGTGGATTCCTAATAGAAATCAGGATTTAGTATTGCATTTGATTTGTGTCCGCAAGGATCGCTTTCGTGAACCAAGTCGCGGGTACAGCTAGTAATTAAAATATTGAGGAAAGAAAAAAAAGACGGGTAAAAAAAAAAATACTAGATTAAACAATGAAGAACGGTAACTATAATAACAATAAAAATGAAATCTTTATGCGTAAAGTTCGCCGTAAGATTGAGCCAGAATCAGGCTCCGAAACAGCCTTGTATTTTTACTGACGCCCTATCTCGGTGGAAAGCTCGAGAGGATTTTACGCAACTGACTCGCGGAGAAAGCCTACATTATTCACGAAATCACTATATTAGCAGCGTGTAACATAATATTTATTAGCCGGAGATAAATATTACTACCTACTCAGGGGCGGCCATAACAAGTTTTTCAGGTGGTGCGAGATCTCATTGTGGCGCCCCAAATGAGCAATCGCTTATTCGTGATTAAGGTGTCCATATAGATAGATTGGAGATAACATACAGTTTTTACATCATACTAATATCATAAATGTAAAAGCTTGTTTGCTTGGATGTTTTTACAGTTTCACGTCTAAACGAGTGAACTGCTTAGGATAAATTTGGAATAATGTATTGGCCATCTATTTTTATCCCAAATAGCAGTTCCCGTGGGTTTTGGATACGAATGTGTATATTAATGCTTTATTAATTCCACTCGAGCAAAGCCGCGGGCTAAAAATAGTCTTTATATATGATAATAACTCAAACCTCAGAAAGATTAGGATAGGATAGCAGCGGTATGATATGTTTGAAAAGGTTTATTTAAGCTACTGTGGCGAACACAATGCTCACTTCAGTTACACGTCAAATTCACACTTTTTAATAATTTTTAAAAAATATATAAAACAGAAAATATATGAAAATAAAAATTCTCACTTTTAATACCGAAAAATAAACTTTACCAAAATTTTGTCAGAATCCTCGCAGACTAATGTTTAAACAAGTTAAAAGCACGTATTTTTTTCCCATGTAAAGCTATTTTCAACAAGTATGTTTCATTGTTTTTGCCCCACTCTGAAGCTAATGCTGGCTTCGTCCTTGGAAACTTGTGCAAACAGAGTGACCAACACAAAAACTCCTTCATTGTAAACAATTCTTCTGGATCAGTTGCTGTCTCATTTACGGCTCATACTCAAAAAATCTTTACTTTCTTCGGCATCTGACTGGATTAACAATAGGAAATGTTCCAGGCTGAGAATCAATTTCTCTGGCTGTCTGTTATCAGAGCCGGTACTCTTTCTCAAATTCCGAGCTGTTTTTCAGCAAGTGTGAAGAGTTTCATAAATCCACTTTCAGTCTGCATAGCCTTTGCTTACAATGTTTACTTGAAACAATGTATTATACCAAGTCACCACTACAGTATAATTATGAACTCAAATTGTTCCATGATCGGGCTAAGTGACAAGGCATCTGTTGCTGCAACTGAATAATTCGTTTCAGAAGGACATCACGAACTGAATAGTGGTGATAACGAACTGTATCTATGCTAGAAACTATATTCTTGAAAAGAGTTTCGCAAATTTTTTGGCGGTAGTCCTGAGTGCTTGAATACCACTTCCCATCGCTTTGTTGAACGAGAGAAAAAATAATATTCTTCAAAGAAATCCGGACAAAGAAACCGATTTAACTGATGTTTTGGTGGCACCTGCTATTACCAAATTTAATGACAGTTACATTGATTAAAAAATGCTTGAAAAAACTGGTTCAGAATTTTGCTTTGGACACATTTGTTTCCTCCTGCCATATTGGATCCATCGTCATATCTTTTACCTCGACAATCGTTCATATCCAAATAGAATCATTGCAAAGTATCAATGATAAGGGAGCGTGCACAAATTACGTGGCTCGGTCCAGGGGGGGGGAGAGGGGTTGGCTGGAAGGCTACGTTGTGCTACGTGGGGGGAGGGTGGGTTCCGAGCCAGACCACGTAGCTTTTCTTTCATAACATTTTTTACGGATAAAATGAGGAACAGAACTCACAACAGCATGGGAATATTTATTTACTTCAGTTAATTATCTCCTTATGTAATTTACAATAGTCTGACAAGCACAAAATATCTTCTGGAGTAAAAAAGGAAAAAAAGCTACGTGGGGGGGGGGGGGGGGGCAAAGGAGGCCACAAAGGAGGCTACGTGGTTTATGCACGCTCCATAAACACGGCAGCAAGTCCAGCTCCCAGGTCCCAAAGAGTCAGTTTCCGGATTGTAAGCACAGCGAAATACTCACGCACTTAGACTTCATCTTCATTAGTGTCAACAAAATCAATGTCAAAGATAATTGTTCAAAGTGACTTACATCAGTTCAATTCAGTATGATGGAAAAATATTTAGATGACTTAACCATAGTCAAAATTTTATTACGAACTTCATTCGTTTTGAATACATTCGTCAATATAATAAGACGTTAGTCTCGTTATTAGCAATACGGCGGAGATGCTCCATCATCACAGGATCATATTTTCCTAGCAATTGCAATATACCCAGATGTATTTCAGATCCAAAGCTCCCTCTGACACCATTCATTAGAGGATAGCAACCCACTGTGATTTTTCGTCTTCAGTCTGTGTTTACAAGTGCTTGTCTAGTACATTGTAGTTATGGAATCAAAGCTTCTATTCAACTGAGCATGGTGTGATTGTGATTTGAGAAAGTTTCGTTCGTTTTGAGACGCTCTGATTAGTAACTACAGTCATTGAATCCATCTTTTCCCAAATAAAAATGGGACCTTCTGTCGAATAAACAACATATAAACAGTATACTTTATCAGCAGATTGAGAATAAATAAGTTAACCACTTTTATAAGTTTCTCCATTTGGTGTTACTCTTTGAAAATGCCTACTTGAAAAATGACGTCCACGATTTTTTTTTCTTGGATTTTTTTCGTTGCTCGAATAATTGTTTCATCTCTGCCAGCAGAGTCAATGAGCCACAATTTTGAAAATAACGTCAGAATTTGTACTTTGAAAAGGCGACAGTGGTGGTATGTCCATGGAGGAAGGAAATATATGGAGACGACGCAAGAGACCTTCACCACGCATTGAAGTGAAGCAGGGCGGAGGAGGAGTGGGGGGCATGGCCGGAGTGGAGGGGACATGACCGCTTCCATACAGACACGGGGAATATGTACAAAAACCTCAAGGGGACTCTAGGATAAAGGTGACGCCGAAATCTGGTGATGGATTATTATGTAACTCGATATGACAAATAAAAAATGAAGAATAAAATTATTTGATATCCTGCTTAGTTTTCGAGATATTCTGTCCCAAATGTGAAATGGTTTTGGTTGAAATTCAGAAGAAAAAATTGGTCAAAGTCAAATTTGATGATGGATTCTTATTTAAAAAGACGAGACAAATGAAAAATAAAGAATTAAAGTTTTCGATATCTCACCTAGTTCTAGACATATACTGTATCAAAAGTGAGGTGTCTTGAGTTGAAATGGAGAACAAAAATTTCGCAAAAGTCAAATTTAATGATCGATTATTATGTAACACGACGAGACAAATCGAAAATAAAGAATAAGATTTTTCGATATCTTGCTTAGTTTTCGGGATATACTGGAACATAGCAATTGTTTGGAAGCGCAATATCGCCGCTGCCGCCACTGCGCATCCGCGAACCTGCTTCACCAATTTAACGTCACTTCTCCTCCATATATTTCCTTCCTCCATGGGTATGTCTTGTATGCCCATTTGTTATCTTTTGAACAGCAGACGACGTTCCAGCCATAGATAAATCTTCTCGCACATGCTGCTCTTTATCATGAGCCTCGTCTGAATAACTTCCATTAAAAGTTTTCTTCCGTCTCGTGTTGAACTAGTTCTGGTGACGACGGTTCAGCTGTTGCTAGCACTTCTGAAGTCTTCTCACTTTCATCTTGCTTTCGTTTTCTTTTTAAGTATTGTGTGCCATACATTTTTTTTTTTTTAGTTTAGCGACATGTCTTGTGTGTAAAGACAGATAAGCTTTGTAAATATTTACGATACCAACGTTAATTGTAATCACCGAGGATCTAATATGGTAAAAGAGATAATTAGGTTGATTCTCGCCCCATGCACATGTACCCGCATGCATGAACTTCAAGACTACAGCTGAAAAGGCAGGAAACAGGTGCGGGAGGCGCGACGCGGCACGGGAGGGTGCTAACTTTGGAACGAGTTGTGATTTTCATGATTCGAGTAACTCGAACTGACTCGAGTAGAAACTCGAATTGACTCTATTGTATGATGACGTACGACTATGCATTAAGCTGAAACTCTTACTTTTATAAACTCTTCTAAATTATGTGTGTTAAAATAATATATGAACAGCAAGCTGTGTTATTATAGAATTTATTTTTCATTTTTTGCACAAACGATCTCTCGCTGCATTTTCGGCGCCTCCCATAAGACGGCGCCCGGTGCGGTCGCACCGCTCGCACCGCCCTAGGGCCGCCACTGTACCTACTTAATGTATAAAGCTTTAAGAAGAACTGTATGATGAACACTAATACATTTTTATCCGTCAATAGTGGAAAAAAACTGTGGATGTGTGTAAATATCTTTGACAATTTTAAGGGGGTGGAAAGAGGGAGAGGGGTTGGGTTTTCGCGAATCAAATGTATGCAGTATTTTTCTGTTTGTTTTAAAGTATACGTATGAAAATTTCCGTCGATATCGGATAAAAATTGTGTATTTGTATAAAAAAACATTGGCAGAAATTATGGGGTGGAAAGCGGAAGTGAGGTTGGGCTCCTGAATACCATATTGACAGTATTTTTCTGTTCATTTTAAAGTATAAGTGCACAAAGTTCAATCGAATTCGGATAAAAAATGAGGGTTCGTATAAAAGTAAAGGGGTTGAAGGGGTGATTTTTTATTTTTGGTCACAAACCTTCGCAGTCGTGCACACAATAACTCACCAAAGTTTCATCGTAACCGGATGAATGTTTTAATAATGCATAGAAGACGAACAGTCAAACAAACAAGCACTTTTCTATATAAGAATATAAGTTTTTCACATTGTTCAGTCTGACATTTTTTTGCACGTGCAATATCTAAAAGCGCGACGAAGGACCAAACGATCCACGTCAAAGTCATCTTCGTAGAACTGTTTCGCGTAACCGCTGCTTGTATCATTTTGATCAGTAAGAAATAATTGCACGTTACTCAAATGTGTCATAGAATTTTTTTTATTCGTCAGCTGGCGAGGAAAATTGATGCGGTTCACTTGATGAATCTTCTATATTTTTACGTATCCTCCTCATTTCTGGAATTATTAATGTTGATCATCCAATATAAAAACTGGGTCAAAAGTCGATTTCCAAAGGTTTTGAAATTTGTAGTCAGTTCTTTGGGGCAATAGAATGTTTTTGCTAATATTGATGTTATCTACAGGATGCAGAGAAATCTTCTGTAGGCCTACAGTTGCATTTACAGCTTCAAAATGATGGAGAATTTCTATCATGAATTTGATATTAAAGAGAGATTCAAATGACTGAAGACTTTTTAAAAACCATTTTGTTTTCGCGCTAGCATAATATTTCAGACTTTTTGTGTCATTCAAAAAGATAGCAGCACACTATAATTATTTAGAATAGTTTTCTAGGTTAACACTCCAATTATAAAAGATTTTTTTAAAAAAAATATATAAAAAATGGATAGTTAGATGACTAGGGGAATTGCCGCCGGAGCGTCATCTTCATCGCAATTAAAATTAATGATAACAATTAAGATTTACGACAACACTATCTCGTTGATCAAAAAGGCCGCAAAAAAGGTTTTAAGCTTCGCCATCTGCCTGTAGTGATTCAAAACAAACCTGGTGTTTTGGTGAACCAAGTACGAAGACAACACGTTGAAAAATCTCTTATTGCATGTACTTCTTTCATAGTGTATTGAACAACCATCTTTAAAGAGTGAGCGGTGCAACGCACATCGATTGCCCTTACTTCGATAGCCTTAACCCACAATTAACAGCCAGTACGTGCTCCATCATAAGAAGCCCTGTCTGCATATAGACACCTACACATCTTGATATTTATGTCGAATCTTCTTCGTACTGCACATCATGGAAAATTTCAGATCAATGTTGTCAGATATTATTGATACCGTTTCACCGAGTCCGAAAAATTTCGTGTTTATTACACATTGAGTCCACGTAACGAAAGAAGAATGTGACTTGTTCATTTCTGGAAATATCACTGATTTTACCAACCATAAATGAAAAAAGACCGCATTTGTATTACTTTGATTATTTTGTGCAGTACTTTGTCACTCAAAATTGCACGGTGTATAATTTTAAGTGTACAATGTATACATTCTCCGTTAGTGATGTCGTGTGACAACCACCCATATTTTTTTGGGGTGGAGCTACGTGTTTATCTCGGGAATATCTTGTGATCATAGTTTCAACAATCGAATGTAATTTAGAAATTTGTTTTCTTGGTCCCTTATGGCAAAGCCTCGGGTCATTAAAAAGCGATTTGTTTTCATATCATGTAGTTTACTTTTTGATAGCATGCAGTGTATAATGATGCCACGATCTAACTTGGCTTTATGCAGTATAGAAAAACAGTGAACATCAGGCTTTTCAAAGCTTTATTTCACGATGAAAAACCACCTTGAGTGAATGCTTTAATGAACTCGTCTCCTATAGATGATGTTTCTGGCGCAGAAAAGCCACAAGACAGATTTGCAAAATCACATTATCTATATCTTCATCATTATAACAGCCATGGAATAATTGTCTGCCACTTACTTTGCAAATTGCGCATTTTCTTATGTTCAACTGAATTTGCAGAAATTTTATTTTCCGGTTCAATTTGTCTGACTGTACTAATTGAGAAGAGCTACTGGTGGATGGTTCTTCAGGTTTGGGCATATTACGATTTCGAAGGACGAATTTGTCTATCTAAATATATAATTTTCTGAATTAAACAAGTGAACATAAAGCGCAGCGTGCCCTCAAAGCATGTGCTTTACTTACCAGCTCGACTAGGAAAGAGTGAGACACCTGATACGCGGCGGTGCGATGGATGGCGGGTCGAATTGCTTGATTCGCCTGAGTGCACGCTCTTTACAAATCTACTTACCACAGACTAGATAGTGTTATTTATGATCCTTCTGCATGACGCGCAGTCATACACACTCACATCGTAAGCAAGTGTGATCTCGTAGAGACGTCTTGCCTCGCCAAGGGACACGTGACGAAGATAATACAGGTTTCACTTGACGTCAATTACTAATTAGTTTCAATGTCCATGTTCGTGGGTACTCGGCATCCACTGATTACCTCTCATGGGTGCCAGAGCCCCCGAGCACCCACAGAGTAGGTGCACCTGCATAACAATATTTCCTGTTCTGTATCATCCTCCCTCAACTTAAAAATATTTCCAATTCACTCCACGCGGCCCGCGGAATATCAGGTCGGGATACAAAAGTAGTACAGATTCGTCAGAGAATAATAGCAAACAAATGAACGAAGTTTCTAAACCAATTGGAACTGACACCAACGTGAAACTCACAGAAGGCGTTCTTGTGGCCAAGAATTTTACGAGACGCCGTAAGAAGCTTTTTAGTAAGGCGAGGCCCACCTAAACTATTGCATTATTACAAATTTCCTTCCAATGACACAGGTCGACATTTTAGCACGAATTTTAAGCAACGGAGAGCAATATTGCGAGATTAGCTACTATCTTTCACAAAACTGCGTTTACTTCTTCTGTTGCAAAATTTTCGGCTGTTTAGTTAGTTCTCTCTCAAAGGAGGGTTTTAAAAATTGGAAGCACCTCGACGAAACTTTAAAAGAGCATGAAATTTCGAAAAATAATATTCAGACACAAAATTCATGGCTAGAAATGAACGAAAGATTAAATTGTTGTAAAACTGTAGATGCTGCCACTCAAAGAGTTATTAATGCCGAAATAAATCATTGGAATGAGGTGCTTCTAAGAATCGTTTCAATTATCAAAAAGCTTGGTAAAAGTTGTCTGGTTTTTCAAGGTACAAGCGACAAGTTGTTTGAACATAACAACGGTAATTTCTTAAAAATAGTTGAGATACTGTCTGAATACGATCCCATTATTGAAGATTTTTTTTCCCTTGCTTAACGTCTCTTAACAGCGAGGTCTTTAGAGACGGGAAAGGATTGGGTGGGGGGGGGCAAGGAATGGGAAGGAATTCGGCCATGGCCTTTTGAAGGAAGCATCCCGGCATTTGCCTAGAGTGATTTGGGAAACCATGGAAAACCCAAATCTGGACGCCCGGACGGGGAATCGAACCGCCGTCCTCCCGAATGCGCGGCCAGAACGCTAACCGTTACACCACCACTTTCGGTCCATTATGGAAGAGCACGTCCATTGAGTGCTCCAAAAAGTAGAGAATAAAGCTCAATATCTTGGGAAAAATATACAAACCAGGATAGGAGATCTGCTGCATCAAAGTGTAAAGTCTCATGTTATTAATGAAATAAAAAAATTCAAATATTTTTCCATAATTTTAAACTGTACTCCTGACTTTAGTAAGATACAGCAAATTATTCTTGTAATCAGATATGTTTCAACCAATAAATTTAATGTCTGATATTATAGTTGGAGAACTTAATGACTTGGGTTTAAATTTGCAGGATATCAGAGGGCAGGGACTGACAAGGGGTCCAATATGAGGGGCAATAAAGCAGGAGTGCAATCTAGAATTAAACAATATAATGAGCGAGCATTCATTGTTCCATGTAGTAGCCATTATCTCAATCTTGTTATTAATGGCAAAAGCATCCTTGGAAGCCGGTAATGTCTTCAACATGGTCCAAAAAATATATTTATTCTTTTCGGCAACTACTTCTCGATGGGCAATACTTTTAAAGCATGTTCAGGGTTCAACTTTGAAAACATGGACACTAGATGGGAGAGTAGGATAGAGGCATTAAATCCTATAAAATTTCATTTGGGAGATGTATACGATGCCTTGCTAAGCACTTACGAAAACCAAGAAATTGATAATTTAATGATTTAGCCATTTTGGCAATTGAATATGAAATTGCTGATGATGTAAATTTAAAGTTGTAATAAAAAATTCGCAAACTGAAAGTAAGAAATAAAGTTTTTTTTGTGATTTTAGCGTATTCATGTAATCTCTCTTTATTTTCTACATAATGGCATTTAGATTGTTTGTGTGATAATATCCATCCGTAATAGCATTTAAAAATGTAAAAAATATGGTTAATTTGTGGCTATGTACAGATATTTCATAATTAATTTATCTATTTTGTGCCGCTAGATCAAAATTCAATAAGTTTACTTATGAATATATGATTTTATTAAAATTAAATATTTTATTCGATTATAAATTAGTTATTTTTTAAAAAATATATAATTCTACATAATCTTAAGGGGAGGCAATTTATCTATTTGTCCGGGGTGGCAAAACCGCTAGAGCAGGCCCTGACAACAGTTACAATACTCTGAACCATTTCCCTACAACAACCCTAATGTATAATGCCCAGTGTAGCTTACTGTCAACTGATGTTCTCAGAATTTTACATTTTTTTCCACCAACAGGCAATTTCCCATGCAATTAATAATTATACAAAAAATTTATTTTCTGATTTGTATGACAAAATTTGACTCTTCTTGGCATTTATCTGCATTCCATACATATTGACCAAACTATATACTTTTGTATTTGCCCACAACCCTCTCTTGATTTAATCCTATTAATACAGCATTTTAACATCTACAAACAGCCTCTCATCTGAATGTAGATCAACAACAGAATAATTCCTTAGAATAATGAATAGTAATTTTTCCAATGCGCTACCCTTTTGCACACCTGTTCTCACATCCATCTCTGTTGTTACTGTATTACACAATTTGACTCTTTGTTTCCTTCCTCCTAATAAATAATTGGATTGTTTACTTTTATCATAATCATTTGAATATTTAGTATTTGCTTTCATATATCTTTTAAAAATTGTGAATTACACCTCTACTTTCTTTTTCAATTAATAACATCATATCAATATTGTGAAATACTTCTAATTTATTCATTTTAAACATTGGATTGCATGATAATACTGGCGTATTGAAATACATTTTTTTATTATTTTTTTAAGCCATGCTACAGCTGTGAAAGTGAAGTCAACATATCCATTCCCAATTGTGACCTTTCTTGGAATGGCCAGGCTTTATCTGCCAGTAGTTACATGTAGCAGATCTGCGCTCAGTAGTTACAGGTGGCAGTTGTGCTTCACGCGCCGATGAGGAATGATCAAAGTGTGATTTGTTTTCGATGGAGCAAGGGACGAACGTCCATCGAAATCCATAGAGAAATTCACCTATTTATACAAAACAGTGTCTTGCTTTTAGAAGTTTGAGGTGGTGGTGTTGTGAGTATGAAAAAGGCCGTGAAACTTGCATGACAATAAGAGTTTGGGGAGGCCTTACTCGCCGCTGATTTACTACTACATTTTCCGCATGGATGCAATGGTGAAAGTGGATCGGCATTTGCACCTGAGCTGCATTTCCCGGGAGCTTGGCATGTTAGTGGGTTCTTAAGCATTTGGATGATATGATGAAAGGCAAGGTAATGATTGCTTCACTGAATTACCTCCAACGGTATCCTGAGGAGGGTAACAGTTTTTCTGATGACGAAACATGGATAATGCATATAATGCTGGAATCAAAGCTCAGAGTTGCCTGTTGGGAAAATGGTGTTAACATTATTCTGGGATCACTTTGGACTGCCCCTGCTGGATTTCATCCTACTAGGGGCAACAATCAATGCCAACAGTAATTGTTCCACACAATAACGTTTACGGTCTGACATCAGGAAGAAGGGCCGAGGGATTCTCGATTTGGAGAACACAGTGATCCTCCACGAGAATGCGAGGAATCATGTGGCAATCAGAACCACTGGTAAGCTCCTGTCATTTTACTGGGAAAGTCTGAATCAACCAATATACAGTCCGGACCTCGCCCCTAGTAATTTTAATGTTTTCAGTCTGCTGTAGAATTTCCAGGCAGAACAGTGATTCACATACAATAATGACACCAAGAAAGCCGTCCGTCAGTGGTTCCTCAGTCAGCTGAATGAATTCTTACACAGAGGCATTTCAGATTTAGTGCCGTAATAGGACTTGTATTTGGATATTTACACGCAAATCCGCCTACCTTTCCTGGAAACGATGTTTATTAGTTCCTCAAATAAAAACGGACACCGTATTAATGTATATGCCACTCTTAGACTAAATTTTACTAATATTTATTCTGATATCCAGGAACACTTGCAAAGGGTAACAAGCAAAGCCATTACCTTTTACAGCGAGTAATAACATAATATTATTAGTCTTTCGTCCATTTTTTCCAGTTTTTTCTCTTCCCTTCGAAGGATCATGTCAATATTAACCATTTGGTTTAATAGATATTAAGAGTACAGTCAATAAAAATGATTAACTGAAATAGTTCACTTTCAGTCTTATTACTTGTTTATTTATAGGAATTCAAATAATGTTTTACATCTTTCAACTTTGGTGAGTGATGAGTTATTTTCCCTTTCCTTATCATTTAAATAATGTTTTCAGATTTATTAAAATCTACAAAAAAGCATATATTGGAGGAAGGAATCAAGAATTCACATCTTTTTATTTTACCTAAGACATAATAACTTCTGTACAGATTCCTTTGATATTTTACTCATAGACAGGATATGATCGAAAGTTGTAGCGAAAATTTAGAAATTTTCCCTTATACCCCCAGGGGTGAACGACCTCTAACATGGGCTAAAAGTGAAAAATTTTAATTGGGTTTGTATGGTGCAAAAGTATCTGAATAGAACCCAAATCGCTCCATAAACTCTTGTGTATCACCAAACTGTCAAGGTCTGCCAGATAGGAGGTCAAAGATAACAACAGGATTTTTGAAGATGTGACAAAAATTGTTAAATAGATTGAAATATTTCGCATTATTCCTGTTGGTTCCACTTTTACTCTGAATTACCTCAGACATTGGCAGAAGGCAAAAATTGATTCAGACAAATCAAATGAGAAAAGAATAATCCACAGCAGGATTAGC
Organism: Vandiemenella viatica; assembly: GCA_031002005.1. Lineage (NCBI taxonomy): Eukaryota > Metazoa > Arthropoda > Insecta > Orthoptera > Morabidae > Vandiemenella > Vandiemenella viatica. The sequence continues at coordinate 267,066,713 of CM061921.1, forward strand.
ACAACATACCATATTCTTGCCCTATGAAAACTAACTAGTTTAGCAAAAAATTCCAGATTTTTTTTTTTTATTAGTTTTTGATGATTTTGAAACACGCTCGATTCAGTTACAAGTCTGTCCTGCAAAGCCTAGCTGAACTTAATGTGGAGATGACCTGCAGCAGAGTGCCCCATAATCATTTATGGCACCTCCTCCTCAGCCAGTGCCGGATCTAGGAAGGGGTAAATCAATTTTATATTATTATTTTTTTTCCCTACAACTCTGGGCAACGACAATGGGAGTAATGACTAGGCAGTGACACTCAGGAAGGCAACAATGGGGGTGGCAAAATAATGTTTGAAGGTACGGCATGCTCATAGTTTTTGCCCTGGTTCGGAAAATTCCTTGATCCACTATTGTCCTCAGCCTTTGCCTACATACATGTAACAGCTAAAGATTTCTGCACTGAAAAAGGTTTTATCCAAAGTGATCCCATCTCTCCAAAGTAATTTCCAGCTTTCTTGAAGCCAGCAATATCAAAGTTAAAATGAGCAGAAATAGAAATTAGAATCAATCACAAAATGCTTGGTAACATGAAGTTTGCCAATGACATTTCACTTTTGGCCTTTATTCATTATTGATCTTGTCCATTGACTTTAACTTGAAGCTTATTCACATATATAAATAACATAGCTTCATAAAATGTTTGTGAGTACATTTTTCTTTGCCCGCTTGAAAATCTGACAAGAAATATAATACCAGAAAATTTCCACCATATCAAACTGATATGTCAAGCATTTGGGAAGCATTCTACTGTCCTCAGATCAAGTATGCCCACAGATTTAATATAAAAGATTTATAGTCGGTGCATTCTTCCCATAATGCCTTATAGCCCTTAACACTTGGTCACTCAATTAAGGATTGAAATCCCAAACTGGTTTAAATACCGCAGGACATTTACGGGATTGGCATCAATCCCACAGGCTCAATGTAAGTTTTTTTTAAGAGTTATCAAATTGAATAATAATTTTTTGATTAAAAATCAATTTTAACATTAAATAATAAAATTCAGCCATTAACAATAATTTAGCTAACAAAAAGAAAAGAGTTCAAAAACTTCAAGCCACTCTTAAATATATTTTTATAACTATAACCATAACTTAATTCCTTGCACATTAAATTAAATTTGTGCTTTAACTTTTTTTGTTTTTAAGTTAAATTATAATAATTATCAACTTGGAAGTCAAACAAACACAGTAGTTGGTATTTGTATGTATGATACCCAAATACAAATAGTAAATCACAGTCTTAAAAAAAATGAAACATTTTGTAAATCAATCAACACATCTGGTGCCATATCTTAAAAATCAAATGGTATCAATTGTTTCATCCTCCACTTTACTTCTTACTGACAAAGACAAAATTTTAGATTTCAAAATAACAGCATACATAGCCAGCTGCCGAGAAGGATGTCATGCAGTGTGCAGCATAACAAAATTAATTGAATCTGCAATTGTTTTTGTACTCCCATTATGTATATTATGTTTATACAAATATCACTTCAGTCATATGCTTGTTTTCTTCTTCTTTTTTTCTCAAACAATAGGTTGGCAGATATTTTTTCTTATAAATTTTAATCTAGGGTGGTTTCCCCTTTCCGTTCCCAGTATAGAAGTTTATTTACGTATTTTTATTTTCTGTTGTTGTGTGTGATGTGTTTGTTCAGTGTTGTTTGTGTTGTGAATGAATGAAAGAAGGAAGAAGGGAAAGAGTGAAACCTAATGCTGGCTCATTCAGGCCTGCTCTTCCGAAGCACATGAAGTGGCCACCAAGCTTAACATTCCCATCTGACAGGTGGCACACCATCAGCAGTGTAATGTGGCCTTACTCCATACACATTGCTGAAAGGTTTAAGGCTTAAACCAGAATTTTGATGCATAATATTGTGATTAGGAATTAGTTGTTACCATATATCCTAAACACTGGCCAGGTCCTTATGAAAATTTCTTCCGATGAGGAATCTGTCTAGCTAACTTCATGAAAATGCAGAGTACCATCACGCTGCTGCAACCAATTAAGCCAATGGAAAGGGTTATCATTTTAAGAGATTTATATATTGACTGATTAAAACTGTTAGGTTTTGTATATAATAAGATTAGAGTTTTTAGAAGTATTATTACATTTTTTCTTATGTTTTTACACATTGTTCAGGTCATTAGAGGCAGAAAAGCACTGGGGACAAGGAATGGAAAGGAATTCAGTCATGGTCTTTTGGAGGAACCGTTGTGGCTTTCACATGGAGTGATTTTCGGAAACCGTCAAAAACGCAAAAAAAAAGATGGCTGGATGGGAATTCAAAGCAGTTTCCTCCCGAATGGGAGGCCAGAGAGTATTATTACATGGTTCACTATATCCTTAGTACATAGGTCTCATAATTAAAATTCAATTAACGTATACAGCAAAAACATACATAATTTCTAATAAATGTATAAAAGTGAATCTATTTACTTTCGAATCAAGACAAACGACAAAAACACACTTTCGTTGACACAAGTCAGTTGTCATTTGGAATGGTAAAGGCAAGCAGTTCAATGCAACCTGTCGAAACTCTGTCAGGCTAGAAAGCAATCAGGGGGCAGCATCGTCATGCAGACTGATAAACGGTTTTGCTTCATTTTATGGATTGCTGATACATGTACATTTGTGCGGGATCTGCCAGACTGTCAAATGATGTGGGATCCCACTTTGTTGGACTGAAATCCCTACAATCAATGATTTTACAACTGTGATACTTAGAACAGCTCAAATAATTATGAAAAGCTTATGTTGGGCTACACTAGAAAAGACATGAAGAGATCAACCACCATCATGTCACTTAAAAAGGACAAAAACTTCTTGGAGAAGACAGTCTCACTGAAACAGGTGTGAGACTGTCATGTTGCTTGGAGTAAAGATTAAATATGGACAAAAATGGTGTTGGAGTAGAGTACAATAAGAAGACCTTAGGACTGGTGGGACAAAGACATACACATGGCTGCTATTGTTAACTGGAAGCAAATTGACCAGGGCCATTATACCAGGAGAATATGGATGAAGTGCTATCTGGACTCATGACTATGGTTGACTTAATCAGCTAATGAAGATTTTTCTATAGATCATATTACTTATGTTAGTTCATTTGCTTCCATATTTGTGCCCACCTTCTTTCTTCCGCCTTTCATGGGTTTACAGCCGAATTATATTATAAAAATTTAGTATTTCAATGATTTTCTGTTTCCTCATCAGGTATATGCAATGTTATAAAAGACCAGAGGGACACACATGAGATGAGCAAGGGAAGCTGTTTGGTTGTGTTGCACAAGGTGGACTACAGTTGAAAAGTGGTGCAACTTTATAAGGTGCAAGTATACACGAAGATTACCCAGGATCCTACTTCTAAGCTAACAAGCATTACCACCAAACTGCTATTATCCTCAGAACTCTCTGAAGATTTGATGTAGCACCTGAAACCCCATTCTCCAGAGGTTGTGTTGACTTTCAACATACTCCGCAACTCTACGTCTACAGTCATCTCTATAACCGTCACAAAATTCTATTAATTTACTTCTCCCTCTTTCAAACAATACCCAAAGTCTGCAAGCACTTACAGTTCATGCAGTTTCACTACACTATAATATTCTAAAACTGTGTACATTATATACCAATAGATCATAAATAAGTCTGTGTCAATGAACAATACCAACTATCTATAAGCTTCTTTCTCTCACCATCTTTCTATGTTCTACCTCAAGCCTACAATGTGTATATTCATATTGTCACGTAGAAAACCACGATCAGGGTCCTTGGACGTAGCGGAGTTGTTGATGAACACTCTTACTTTAACGCAACAAAGCTTTATTATACAGTTCGTACAGTACAGGAGCATGGAGCAAACAGACTCCAGCTAGAAGGGAGTATCGCTTATATAGTAATGAAGAATAGTCTAGAACATTAACACTAGTTACAACAAGAACATTCCAGAACAGTTTACGCAAAGTTAAGAAATTATAAAATTTTATGGGACTTTTTGGACCTTTGGTCCCACAGTCTTTTAACGTAACCACTACACTACAACAGTCTTTCCTTCTTCATGGTCTGATCCTCTTGATGTGCGACATTTCCCCCTCTTTAAGGTAACAGCGTCCAGATGTTACGTTGCCCTTGTCATGGAGCGAGTAGTAGGCCCCATGTACCTTGGTTCTTGATGGGCGGTGACGGCCCTAGTCGTCGACATCTTCAAGCCTGGATGAGACCCACAGCTTGTGGGGCCCTTTGGAATATTGAAGAATGCTGGGTCTTCTAATTTACTCTGGTTCGATGGGTCCATGTAAGGCTTCAGGCACAGCACATGAACTGTCTCTCGCCTTCCATCGTTTTCAGTGTGGATCGAAATACTCGACTTCATAAGTGACATCAGACAACCTTTGTATGATCGTGTATGGTCCAAAGAAACATCTGAGAAGCTTCTCGGACAAGCCAACCCTACGGACAGGAGTAAATTTCCAGACAAGATTGCCAGGTTGGTACAAAACTGAATGGTGACTCGCATCATAACTTCGGTGGTCATTCTCTTGAACCTGCAGTATGCGGAGCTGAGCTAACTGCCAACATTCCTCAGCTATTGTTACCAATTTGGCGATGTAATCGTCGTCCACGTTGTCTGGATGGAATGGGAACACAATGTCCATGGTTTTTGTTGCTTCACGTCCGTGTACCAGGAAGAATGGCGTAAATTCCGTTGTGTCTTGTTTGGCAGTATTGTAGGCAAAGGTCACAAAAGGCAGCACCTCATCCCAGTTGGTTTGCTCGACACTCACGTACATGGAGAGCATGTCAGCCAGTGTTTTGTTGAAACATTCTGTAAGTCCATTAGTTTGATGGTGGTAAGTAGTCGTCATTTGATGTGTAATGTTACATCGACGGTTGATCTCGGGTAGAAGTCTCAACTGAAAGACTTTTCCTCGATCCATGATCACTGAAGTTGGGGCCCCAAGTTTTAATAAAATGTCGTTCACGATGAATTTCGTAATTTCAGAGGTTTCAGCTGTTTTCAAAGGTTTTGTAATGGCATACCAGGACAGATAGTCAGTACAAACAATAATCGACTTATTACCATTAGTAGAAGTTGGGAATCATCCGAGTAAGTCAATCACGACATGCTGGAAAGGCGTTTCTCCAGGCGGAATTGATAAGTCATCCAGGTGGTTTCTGAGGAACTGTCTTCCTTCTCTGGCATTCTCGACAGTGCGATACATAGTGGTGAACACTTCTAAATAATCCTGGCCAGAAAGATCTCTTCCGGATTCTGTCATAAGTCTTAATAAACCTAAATGGCCCGCTGTAGGCGCGTCATGGAAAAGTTGAAGAATTTCGAAGCACATGTGCTTGGGAATCACTGGAAGCCATCTCTTTCCATAGGGGTCAAAGTTTTTCTTGTAAAGCACCTCATTTATCATCTTAAATTCTCCATTCACATCCTCTGAGCGATCTAAGGTAAGTTTAATTTGCTACAATTTGGCGTCCTTCTTTTGTTCCTCAGAGAGATCGTGAAGAGTAGCCAGAAAGTCATTACACTCTTCATTCTCTTGTTGTTCATCCACTGGATTCCTTGAGAGACAGTCGGCATCCTGGTACTTCCTTCCACTTTTGTAGACTATACTAATGTCGTATTCTTGATGATGTAATGCCCACCTGGCAAGTCATCCTGATGGGTCTTTAAGGCCTGTTAACCAGCAAAGTGAATGGTGATTTGTTATAACTGTAAATGGTCGTGCAAAGAGATATGGTCAGAGTTTGCAGACAGCCTATATGACAGCAAGACATTCACGTTGCATTGCTGAGTAGTTTCTTTCGGCTTTGTTGGGTGTCCTGGAGGCAAAAGCTATCACCTCCTCTTTCCCAGAATCTGTACTAAGACAGCGCCAATTCCATAGACACTAGCGTCTGTATGCAGCTCATTAGGCGCTTTCTCACCATACAGGCCAAACACAGGGTCAGTCGTCAGAGCCTTTTGCAAAAAATGTTGAAAGAGTCTTGTTGAGATCTACCCCTAGGGCGCTAATGACCCCGACGTCGACACGCCCTAAAACACCAATAATATTAATAATAATAATAACAACAATAACGAGATCTACCCCAGAGAAATTTAGCACTACTTCTAAGCAATTCTTGGAGTTGCCTGGAATTCATATAAAAGTTTTTTATAAAACGTTGACAGTAAGAACATAGGCCAATTAAGCTCCTTATGTTGCTGGTATTCTTAGGAAAAGGAAATTCCGTTATTGACCTCACCTTGTCTGGATCTGGCCGCACACCCTCGCTTGGCACAAGATGCCCAAGTATTTTTATTTCTTAAGCTCCAAAAAGAATCTTTCTTGGGTTAAGTTGTAAGCCACTTTGTTTCAGGCACATTAGAACAGCTCTCAGTCTTTTCACGTGTTGATCGAAGGTTTCGGAGAACACAGTAACACCATCTAAATAACAGAGGCACATCGTCCACTTCAGATGGCCTAAAAGAATATCCATCATACGATCGAATGTTGCCAGAGCATTACACAAACCAAATGGCATTACACTGAATTCATACAGGCCATCGGGGGTTATAAATGCAGTTTTCTCTCGATCGCTTTCGTCTACCTCTATCTGCCAGAATCCTGAGTATGGGTTCATAGTCGAGAAAAACTTCCTTCAGACAGTCCAATGTATCATCAATTCGTGGAAGAGGGTAAAATATTTTTTAGTCACCTCATTGAGTTGTCGATAATCGGCGCAGAATCGCCAGTGGCCGTCCTTCTTTCTTACGAGCACTACCGGCGATGACTATGGGCTCTGAGATGGCTGAATGATGTCGACGTTCAGCATATTTTCTACTTCTTGCTGAATTATTCGGCGCTCCACTGCTGAAACTCTATACGCTCTTCAGCTGATTGGTCGATGGTCGCCAGCATCAATTCGATATTTGTACCTCAATGGGGTCGACTTGCTCTTCATCTGTAAACTGAAACATTCATAGAATTCCTGAAGAACTGCAAGTAGCTTCGTCTATTGTTCCTTGATCAGATCTGGCGAGAGTCAGGACTGAATGTTTTGTCTCGTTGCTTCCGTTACAATCACACTTGTGGGTTCTTAGCGAAAGGTTTCCATGACATTCAGCTGCCCTTCACTTAAAGTCTCAGCGTATGCTATACACTGGCGCCTTGGGAGAATATGTGGCACCTTGCAGCAGTTGACTACCAACAGTTCACCAATTCTGTTCTCATATGAAACAGCGGAAACCGAGATGAACAAATGTTTCTCCAGTGATAAATTCTTTTTACATTCCACTAGGAGGTCCATACAAGGACGTGGTGTATGACACATGACAGTTACCTTTGAAGCACTGGTGGCAGGAATTACGACATCATTTCCCCCCTCTTCAACTCTCACATCGTCTAGCAAAATCTTCAAGCGACCACAGTCTATAATTGCTTGCGAGGCCTTCATCAAGAATGACGTCATGACTGCATTCTTGTAACACAACGAACTTAAAGGGCTGCTCGTGGCCATTTATAGAGACACAAATAGTGCACCTGCCTGTAGGCTGTACATGGTTCCCATTAGCCACCCTGATCAAAACATTTTTGTTGACGACGAACACAGTCTTCCGCAACTGGTGCCGGTACTTCTCCGAAATAACCGAAAAAGATTCCTCAGAGTCCACAAGAGCCTGAGATGGTCGGTCATCCATGAGGATTTCAAAGTAATTTGCAAACATTTTCGTTATCATCGGAGGCTGAGGATTTTTCCCTAGAGCGGCCTCACCTCCAATGAAGGTCGCACCGTTTAGTTTTCCAGGTTGCGGCGGCGTAGTGGCGTAAATTTTCTTTGGCCTCAGCTGTTTAACAGTTTTTATCAGGGCTGCACAGTAAGAGATGGGCGCCATCGTTTGTTCCACTTCCTTCCTTATTATTTCTTCAAGAGTCTCATCGCCCTTTCAACTTCCTCTCTCACTACTTTTCGAATAATGTATCTAATACCTGTGTCCTCTTCCACTGTGGCCATTGATACGACGTTTGGTAATCTTTCAAACTTCTTTCATCCAATTCTTTTCTGGTGCATCGTCTCAATGTATTGGCACACTTAATAAAGTCGTCTGTTGTGGAAATTTCCTTCAAAAGCAATGCTTGGTACATGTCCTTGGCGATGCCTTTCTACAGTAAGGTGTGCTAGTTTATCTTTTTCCTTAATTTTGGGATCGACTATTTTATAAAGCCCCAAAATACTTTGTATGTATGACTGCGTCGATTCCCCTTGGCGCTGCGCTCTACACTTTAGTTTTTCTTCGGCATCGCGTCCCTGCCATTGTGTATCTCCAAAGCACTCCTGCAGTTCATTCTGGAATGCTGGACAGCTAATCAGTTTCTCCTTGATGTATTCGTACCATTGTTTGGCAGTTCCTTCTAGGTAGAAATATGCATTTGCCAGGCACACAGTATCGTCCCATTTGTCTAATTTAGCGATACGTTCGTAGCCTTTCAGCCAGTTGCCCGGATCTTGGCCATCGTCGCCTGAAAACACTGCTAGATGACGAATGTTCTGGCAAGCGGTTGCATCATCGTCGTCCTTACTTCTTCTTCCCACTTTGGAAGCATCCACTCAGTCGAATATGGTTTGTACTCTGGCTTCTTGCATCATAAGCAGCAGTTCTGTCGTGGTCTCATTGGAGCCATGGTGTTTTCTTAGATTCTAGCGGTCACGAGGATCTACCCGGCGTCTCCAACAGAATAATGTCACGTAGTAAACCACGATCACGGTCCTTGGGCATAGCAGGGTCATGATGAACACACTTACTTTAACGCAACGAAGTTTTATTAAGGGAGTGTGCATAAACCACGTAGCTCCATTTTGGCCTCCTGTGAACCCTCCCCTCCCCTCCCCCCCCCCCACATAGCCCTATGTGTCTTTTTCCTTTACCTACCCTCCAATCCCCCCCCCCCCAAGTAGCACATAGCTTTTTCCCTTTTGATTCCAGAAGACATTTTGTACAGTTTCCTCTTGTCAGACTATTGTAAATTAGATACGGAGATACTTAAATGATGGAAATAAATATTCACATGCTGATGTGAGTTCTGTTCCTCATTTAAACAGTAAAAATGTTATAAAAGGTAAGCTACGTGGCCTGGCTCGGATCCCCCCCCTCCCACGTGGCATTTCGGGCAACCCCCCCCCCCCCACCTTGGACCGAGCCACGTAGTTTGTGCAGGCTCCCTAAATAGTTCGTACAGTACAGGAACGAACTGACTCCAGCTAGAAGGGAGTATCGCTTATATAGTAATGAAGAACAGTCTTGAACATTAACACTAGTTACAACAAGAACATTGCAGAACAGTTTACGCAAAGTTAAGAAATTAAAATTTTACGGGACTTTTTGGATTCGAACCCACAACCTTCTGTCCCACAGTCACTTAACGTAACCTGATCCTCTTGATGTGCGACAATATGTTTAATAGAAATTTATTAATATAGCCTGCAAAAGCAGTTAAAGTTTCCTTTGCTTCTGTATTAATATTTCCTCACTTCTATGTTCTTTCTCTGTTATAATTACATTTAGGCTATTTTTATCACCAAAGAATTAAAGTGGCTTGTCACCTAAATAAATAAGGTGTCTGACTGGGACTGTTATACTCTGAAGTTTGAATTCTGATATCAGCAGAATTTTTTAAGGTTCCTTCAACTGACTTACCTGTGGATAATCTATGCTTCATTTGTATGAAATATGCCATGACAGTCTATGGTTTGAATCCAATATTAAACTGGAAGTGTTCTTAAAGTGATAAGATAATCAGGTTAGGTTATGCTGTGGAAAAGGCAGTATGGATTTCAAATGAAATCCTACAACTAGATCATTAAAATAACATCATATTGTATCATTTAAAATTTTACTGTATACAAACTGATACGTGCAAATATTACTGGTTGTTCATTGATGTGGTTCTGATTAATGTATAACCCTTGGTTGAATGGGCAAAGTGTGGTACGTTTCAGTTTGGTGTGACACTGAATGGTGATAAATTTAAGATACTACTGTTTGGATTTTGATGGAGTTTTGATTAATGTATAGCCCTTTGTCCCAGAGGTAAAGAAGTGAATGTTTCAGTTTAATATGACATCATAAAATGATAAGTTTAAGATAATTCTTCTTTGAATGCAATTCACACAAAAACTGCCTGTCAGATTTCTATGAGGTTTTGATTAATTTACAGATGGTGGTAACATGGAAACAATAAAGTATGTTTCATATTGATGTGATGTTGGAAAACAGAATTTTTCCAAGTTATTAAAACTTTTAGTTGAACGTGATTCACAAAATAAAATATACTACTTGGATATTGATAGAGCTAAATATACATCCTGTGGTGACATGGTTAAAACTATGTATTTTTTCATTTTATGCAATTCTGGAAAGCTGAGATAATTAATAAATTATTAGCAATTTTTCGTTGGAAGTTTTTCACACCAAAAATATTGGTCCATTTTGATGGGGTTTCAATTAATGTACATCCAATGCTCCTGTGAGGAAAACAGGATATGTTTTATTTTGATGTGGTGTTGAAAAATAAGAATTTAGGATAATTTCTTGTTGAATGTGATTACTGTAAAAATTATTGGTCAGGGTTTTGATGAATGTATAGCCTGAGATCCCATGATTAAAATATGTTACAGTTTGATGTGATATTGTAAAGCTGATATGATAATTTTTCTGTGGAAGTGATTTACAAAAAAACTACTTTTCAAATTTTGAGTGTGTTTTGATTAATATGGTTTTGAGGGTAAAATTGTGATTGTTTCATTTTGATGTGTCATCGAAAAGCTGAGGAATTAAGATGTAAGAGTCCATAATTTAGTATTGATTAAAAGATAAGTTATGTCTTGCAGTTAAATTGTTTATCATGTTTTCTAAGTAAACAATTTAAATTCATTGAATCAAAGTGTTCAGACCACTATTCTCCATCAAAATATATGGGAAATATTTAGTAAAATTGATAGTATTACCTTATGCCTAGAAGAGATTCAAAATTCCAGAATTTTCAATGTAGTTGTTTTGTGCATATCTGAACATCATTTGTCTGACACAGGAATATCTCAGCTATCCATCCCAAATTATAAACTAAGTCCTCATTTCTGTAGGTGTAAAATAGAGAAAGGGGGAGTTACCATTTTTGTTAAAAATAATATTCAATGCAACAGTGTAGGTGTAAGTAAGTAATGTATAGAACAACACATTGAATGCTGTGTTACTAAACTAGAATAGGGTAAGGAAGAGCTCATATGTAATAGCAATTCACAGGGCCCCCCCAGAAAATTTTAGACTGTTTTTATCTCTGTTAGAGTCTTTGCTACTATGTTTCACAAATAACAAAAAAGTTGTTTTATGTGGAGATTTAAATGTTGACTTTCTCAATTGCAGCAATGAGAGGTTAGATATGGAAGCCTCGATGTTGTCTTTTAACTTAACGGCACTTGTAAATTTCACTACTAGGATACAAAATAATAGCAGGACTGCAATTTATAATTTTTTAGTGGGTATTTCTCAGAACAGTAATTATAACATATTCCCAGTAATAAATGGTATCTGAGATCATGATGCCCAGCTGTTAAGTATCAAGTCCAGAAACACAATTAATCTGATAAAGAAAAGCTGGGTATATAGAAGAAATATTAATGAAAACAATATAAAAAATTTCATAGGAAGTTTCAAAAAAAGGAAAGTTGACAATATTTCAAACAATGAACTGGGTAAGGGATGGATAACAAAGGGTATAAGAATATCTTGTAAAACAAAAAGGGACCTGTACTTAAAAGTAAGAGAATCAGATAACTATACACGTATTGTTGTTGTGATTAGCTGCTCATGGAAAATAATCTAAATACTGTGCATAAAGTGTGTATTGTGTTGTGAAATAGTAAAAATGGGAATTAGACTGTGTTCCATCATAAAAAATGGACACCTATTGACTGCATAAATATGCTAGAATTATTGAACGATAAATGTGAGTGCGGCATACTGTCCTGCCAAGGAAATATGGAAGTGGTAGGAAACTATTTCGCGGGTTAAGAAAAGTCAGTAGTTGAAGTGTTGAAAGAAGATATACATGCTACTATCGTATTTATTCATCAAATTAATAATTTATAAACAGTTGTTGAAAATGACCTGGGAAGTGATTTTTGCATGAATGATAAGACAAGAGACCATGTGGAAAGTGAGGCTAAAAACATACATGTTAACAACAGGTGGGTCATTGCTAAAACGCGGAGCAGACGTGTGACATTGGATGTAGAATATTCAGGTCAGCAGACACTAGTTATTACCTTGAACAGATATAAGGTGTTAGAAATAGAAACTCTCCCTGTGAACATTAATAAAGTACAGCAACAGTGCCTTGTGAAAAAGCCATCTAAACAAAAAAAACAAGAAAAGATCTGACAAAATCAATCCCGAAATACTATCAGACAGCCATGGTAGAGGAATTGCCAAAAATTTGTGAAACAAAGACTTAAAAAACTATGATATCCGAGGGGAAATTATGCCAGGAGCCCCAGCTGTCAAAGTATTGGAAAACACTAAAAATATTATCAAACTAACAGAAAAAGACCAATTAGTTATATGGACAGGAGTAAATGATGTTGCAAAAATGAAGCAGGTATTGCAATTAGAACAATAAATAAGTCTTTGATGTCAATTAAACATACAAATATATTGATAGTAGGTATACCACACAGGCATGACTTACCAGAATGGTCCTGTGTGAATAAAGAAATAATTAAAACAAACAGAAAACTAGGCAAAATTGTGAAATATTTCCAAAACACTCAGTTTATCAGCACACCAAGTGACAGAGAATACTACACAAATCACGGACAGCATCTTAATGCAAAAGGGAAAGCTGAAATTACAAGAATATTGTTGGAAGCCATATCAAAAGAATTAGAATGCCAAGAAATTTTACATCTTGACTGGAACGTGCCTCAAGAAACAAAAGTAGAAACAGTTATCATAGGAGCAGAGGCAACAGAACTGAAACCCCAACTACCTCAGCAACAGAAGCAGAAAACTTCCCAAGACTAGTGATAAGGCCATCAACCCGCACAAAGAAGCAACCAACTAGAAATGCTGGTATTTTATGGGCTCACCATGCAGACAAACTGACATCCAGATAAATAACAGTAAGCAAGTGGTGATCCCCTTAGCTCTACCTAAAGTGACACTGTGCTACAGCGAAAAAAGTGTCAATACAAATAAAGCTTGTAAGGTAGAGGGCACCAATAAAGAGGTAAGTGGTCGAGCAAATGTACATACCAAAAAAAGCAAGTTTAATCTTTATAATTTGTGACCATAAGGTACAATCTCTTAAAAATAAGAAAACTGAAATTGAATTACTTCTCTCAACACTATTTCTATTTCTTTGTTTTATCACTATATGTAGCATAATTAATTATATATATCATTAAATTTTCATAGAAAATTCTACGTTTACTATTATTATTATTACTCTGCGATTCACTGCATTGAACCTATCGAAAAGGGTGATAGTTTGGAAAAACAGGATATGGCAGGAGGCGCCCATGGGCTATTGTGAGGAGCCATCCCAGCATTCGCCTGGAGTGATCTGGGAAAACCATGTAAAACCCAGATCAGGATGGCCACTATTATTTGATATGTCTAATATCTCAATATGTGGCAGTTGTTTGTTTAACAGAACACTGGCTCAATACAACACAACTAAATGTAACAAGCATCCCAAACTTTACCTTAGCCACATTTTTTTTTTGCATAAATAAATACAAGCAAGGAGGAAACGGTATATTTATTAAAAACGACATTGATTTTAAAGAAATAAACTCACTAAAAAATATTCTAAAGAAAAGCACTTTGAAGTATCTGGTATATCCATCCCAAATCATAAAATCATAGTAATTTGAGTATATAGATCTCCAGATGGTAACAATAATACATTTCTTAACTTCTTTGAGATAACATTAAGAAGTTTACCATTAGCAAATAAAACTATAATTGTATGTAGTAATTTTAATATAGATTTTTCTAAGGAATCAATGCTGAGAAGTGATAATTTCAGGGTTACGTTCTGTTTGTAAGGGGCCAAGACTGATATAGGGGTTAATATCAGTCTAGCACTCCTTAATTAACAAACTTACTTCTCCTACAATTCTTCATAGTAAAAATGTTTTTCTGAAAGTTCACAAATTGTAGACCGTGAAAATACCCTTGGAATTTAACCAACTTTTAATTATATCAGCCACCACTCTCATAATTACCCTCTGAGAGACAAACTAAGAAATAAAATCACTGTTGAATTTGTCACTATTGTTATATTCTGAAATTAAAACACAAAGGTCGATACAGTAAATTTTTAGGCTATCGGAAATACTTTTCTGGAAGGAAGCAAGTTATGCACCGTAGGAAGCAGACAGAAAACCCCTCAAGTAATTTAAAGTTATGTAACCATTGCTAAGTTCACACTCGAAACTTCAAAATCAGTCATGGTGTATACTTAAACATGCTTTCAGTCAATGGCGCAAGGTAAAATGTCCAGTTTGATACCAATCATTGCACAGTTCCAACCCGATCAACATCCCAATGGCTTCTGCTCCAAACAACTGCCACCACTACTAATATAAGCTTGTGATATCCTTGCACATCACATGACTTGCTGAAAATAGTGCCCTAAAATTACCTCTCCCCTAGGCTTCAACTATTAATAGGATATAGGACTCGGGGTTCTAAGCACGTTTCCCCTCTTGGTATTTCCTCAAAAAGTTAACAGATTTGCCGTAATTAATATTCTTCTGAAACCATGTGCCACCGTCCCGTCACCAGCAACATCGTCGAGTTCCGGTGGATATCCGTCATTCAAAATAGCCACCATTGTCAAAACTTCACGAAACCCATGTGTTTCTTTGAATTGTGTCAAATGTAAAATTCGTATCTTGAAATAAAAATTTGTTTAATGTCCCTTGTTCTTGGACACATGTTTTATAAGTATCCCCTACCCTGTACAGTGTCTGTTTAGCTGTAAAAAAATTTATTTGTGTTTGCAACGTATGTTTAGAGATTCAGTGTCATTTTAGAATTGCAGTCCCACTTTATCCTCTGTTCAGAACTGCTTTAAAAATCTTCAATGTTATTCAGAAAGGATGCAAGTTAAAGAAAACGTATTGTTTATATTCAAAATGTGTTTAAAAGTGTCTATTATAATTTTTTGAAGTTGCCGGTTAATTAAAATTTAGTGTTTTACCATTATAAACGGCTTTAAATGGAGGATTTCACATGAAATGCTACCAAACTCTGTTTCTATGAATTTATTATTATTTTAAACGTTCTTTACCGTGTGGAAAAGTGTGTGGAAATCCCGATTTTCTCCCGAAATGAACATTGTCTATTAACAAGCTGGATTATGACTGATTTCATTAAATTCGGTAAGTCTAAAGATTATTTGCTGTTCTTAAATATTTACATAAGGCTATTATTATGTGTTGAATTACTTTATTGCTTTTAAATCGCCGTATGTTCTCAGATAGACTGCAGTATCAGCTTCTGTATGTATTCCAACCCCCATATCTGTGGCACTGAGGTTAACAATTTTGTAATCTTTAGAGAGTTTACTCCTTCCCCCCCTATGCTATCTTTCTCAAAGGTGTAGAATTTACTGAAATTTTAGGATGCTTACATCTTTCAGTCTTAAAAGTTTGATAGAAGCACCTACATGTATTAGAAAAAATACAACAACAATTGACCAGATTTTTGTAAGTAGCAGTAATTATAGCAGTTAATTTTGATACAGGTTATTCAGATCACTTAGCACAAATGTTAACATTCAAGTTGGAATCTAAAACTAATACACAGACAACAGTAAAATTGCATGGTTTTAAGGAGCAACAGATTAACCTACTTAATAATCTCTTAAAAATGAAACTTGGGAAGAAATGCATAGTTGCCCAAATAAAAATGGGAAATATGATTAATTCATTAATACATTCTTGAATTATTTTGAAATATTTTTCCCACTTAGGACAAAAATGCGAAATGTAATAAATAATACAAAAGGCTGGATTACTGCTGGTATCATAATATCTACAAAAAAGAAATAACTATTAAATACAATCTCAAAAACACGGGAAACAACACCAGAATTTCATAAATATTTCAAAAAATACAAACAGGTTCTTAAAACGGTAGTAAGATATGCAAAAAAAATTAGAAAATGACAAATATATTTCCTCAGCTACCAATAAAATGAAAGCCATGTGGAAAGTAGTTAAGAAAGAAATAGGAGTGAGACAGACAGATAGTCATAACATTCAGCTACAAGAGGATAAAAAGTAATATCTGATCCTTTAGAGATATCTTATACCTTTAATACATATTTCTCAAATATTGCTGAATATCTGATCAAGAAAAATGTTGATAAGTCCGACATCAACACACAAGCTAATGTCAGTAAAACTAATAGGAAAACCCTTTTTATTCAACCCACACATGAAGAAGAAGTATTAAAAATTATTGGTGAGTTAAAACCTAAATTTTCATCCGGAATTGATGATGAGTTAAATTAATAGCTAACCCTCTCTCTCATATATGCAGTAGTTCATTTTCTAGTCAAATATTCCCAGATAGGTTTAAAACAGCAAAAGTTAAAAACCTATTCAAAAAAGGGGAAAAAGAAAATGTGTCAAACTACCGCCCGGTGTCAAACCTCTCATGTTTCTCCAAAATCTTAGAAAAACTATTTCACAAAAGACTTGTGAACTTATTAGAAAATAATAAACTATTATCAAATACTCAACATGGATTTAGGAAGAAGAAATCAACTGGAACTGCACTTTTTTTAATTTTATACAGAAATCTTACAGACACTTGATGAAAAAGGACATGTTACTGGAATATGCATGGATCTCTCAAAGGCATTTATGTAATTGACCATAATATCTTTCAAAAAATTAGAACATTTAGGAGTTAGAGGAATAGCTAAAATTGGATAAAGTCATACCTTTGTAATCGGAAACAGATTGTTGAATGTAGTTTTAAGACTAACAACAGTGTAAACTATATGCGCTCAGATTGCAAACACATGAAATATGGATTGCCGCATGGGTCAATTCTTGGGCCTTTACTGTTCTTAGTGTATATAAATGATCTAGAAATGACAAGTACCTGCCAGAAGTATATTAAATATGCAGATGACACCAGGGTATTAATGAAAGAATGTAATAAGGAACAATCATTGAAAAACATTTTACACTGTTCTAAAAACTTAACAAACTGGTTTTCTCAAAACAAACTAATAATAAACACAAAAAAAACACATGCTATACACTTCAGGACAAAAACTAATTTAGATACCCCAGTACCTACAGTAAAACTCTGTGATGAACTACTGAAAAATGTAGGAAACACAAAATTTCTGGGAATATAGATACAAGATAATTTAAAATGGAATATACACATTGATCACCTTTGTAAAAAACTAAATACCATTTGCTACAAGATGAGAATATTAGTTGGCTGCATATCAGATAAAACAATTAAGAAAATTTATTATGCGTATGTTCATTCATTATTAAGGTATGATATTATATTTTGGGGAAATTCCCCATCAAGTATCAAATGTTTCAAAATGCAGAAAAAAATTACTAGGATTATCAGTGGGGTACGGAGTAGAACCTCATGTAGACTTTTATTTAGAAAGATGTAAATTCTACCACTGCCCTGTATATATATGCTGGAAACCCTAACATTCATTCTGGGCATACATTACAAACAAACAATGTTGTGCCACATATAATACTAGACAGACACTATATTTACATATACCACAAACAAATACTACCCTATGTCAGAAAGGACCACTTCATATGGGAATCAGATTGTTTAATAACCTACCACATAGTATCAAATCCATACAAGAAAATACAAAATTTACTTCAAGACTGAAGGAGTACTTGCACAGCCACTGCTTCTACAGTATTAATGAGTATTTTCAAACCAAATGATAGATTTAATAGTGAAAAATCATGTGTTATTTGTAATTATAATTTTTTTTATCTTTATGAAACTTGTACAGATATCTTATGAACAGCATTGGTAAAATGTTCATGGGTGTTTGTGAGAGAGATAAAGAGAGAGCGAGAGAATGTATGTCTGTCTGTGTACAGACTATTTTTTGACTTATCCCATATCATTTGTACTTCGTACTACATATGATGCTAAGGGACCAATAAACACAAAAAAAAAAAAAAAAAAAAATACACTGAAAGCTCATTATAAACTTTATTCTAAAATACTAAGAAATGCGATAAGGAAGACCAAGAACAGGTAAATATCAGAGAAAATAGAGAATTCAGGCAATACGATGAAAACTATTTGGAATATAATAAAAACTGAAACAAGAAAATCTGTAAATCACTCTAAGGACATAAAAATAGAACAAAATGGATCTGTTCATAGTAAAGTAGGGGAAGTTTGTGAATTATTTAACTAACATTTTACACCAGTTGTAGAAAAATTAGCCATAGAATAGCAATCCCCACACAGTGCCCTAAGGCTGCTTCAGACTGCTTTCCCAAATAGATTTGTGGAGATGCAATTGCCACCAGTAACAGTCTCAGAAATAAATAAACTCATGAAACAATTAAACCCTAAAAATTCTCCCAGCTGTGACAATATTTCAAGTAAAGGTGTTCAGATTGAATCAATTGTATACTTGCCCACATTTCTAATGAATCCTTAATGCAAGATGTGTTTCCAAATAGAATAAAATATGCAATTGTAAACCCGTTTTTTTTTTGTTTTTTGTTTTTTTTTGTTTTTTTAAATAGAAGAAGCAACATGTGTACAAAACTAACGTCCCATTTCAAGACTTTCTAGATTCACAAAGATTTTTGAAAAAGTCATGTATCGTAGAGCAATAATAAATGTTACACGATATAATTTCTTCACTAATTCACAATTTGGGATCCAAAAAGGATCATTTTTAAATAACTCATTTGAGGAACTGAATAATAAAATAAGCAATGTAGGAATATTTTGTGATCTTGCAAAAGCGTTTGACTATGTAAATCATTAATTACTTTTGAAAAAATGGTAAACTATGGTATTTATGGAACCGCAGGTAAATGTTTTAAATCATAAATGGAAAGTCGAATGGACAAATTTTCCATTTTTGATTCTAAAATAAGTAAAGATATCTCATCACACTGGGAGAAAATAAAACATTGAATTCCACAACGCTCTGTCCTAGGAACCCTCCTCTATTTGATACACATCAATGACCTTCCTGGAAACTTATCAAACAAAGTTAAGAGTGTTTTATTTGCAGATGATACTAACCTGACTGCGAAAAAAACGCCAAAGAGCAATCTAGAATTTAAAGGAACCCTCCTCTATTTGTTATACATCAATGACATTCCTGGAAACTTATCTGACAAAGTTAAGAGTGTTTTATTTGCAGATGATACTAACCTGACTGTGAGAAAAACACCAAAGAGCAATCTAGAATTTAATGTAAATGAAGAACTTAGTGAAGTAGCAAATTGGTTTAAGGCAAATTCATTAAAATAAATTTTTAGAAAAAAAAAACAAAACATTATATTAGGCTTAAACGCAATCTTAGAAACAAAATAAAATAAAATTCCTTGGTATTGAAACAAATGAGAAACTCAGTTGGCATGAACATATAACTTCACTACTGAAGAAGTTAAGTGCCACTTTTGCAATAGGGACACATTCTTTAAAAACAGATCTAGAATTAACAAAACAGGTGTACTTCTCATATTTCCATTCAGTGATGTCATACGGCATCTTTTTTTGAGGAAACTCTTCACAAAGTAAAAAAGTTTTCATAGCACAGAAAACAGCTATTAGGACGCTGTTTAGGGTAAAACCAAGAACTTCTTGCAGACAACTTTTTTAAAAACCCAATATTCTTACAATGACTTCTCAGTATATATGTTCACTCATGCGCTTTGTCGGAGAACAATTTAACCTGTTTACATCTATTTCACATATACACAATTTCAATACAAGAAACAGAAATAACTTGAACAAAACACAAACATCTCTGTCATTAGTACAAAGAGGAGTTAATTATTTTGGGATACATCTGTTTAATAAACTTCCCTAGAGTGTAAAACAGTTTGCAGATAATAAAGATATATTTAAAGACAAACTGAGAAATTATTGGCATCTCCTTGTACTCCATTCCAGAATTTGAACAAAATAATAAATTGTATTCAATTTGACCTGTTGAAAAACTCAGTTGTAAAAATTAATGTTTATTTTTATTCTCTTTACTTGTCTTTGTTACATATGATTGTTTTCATTATGATTATAACTCATATTGTATGTATGTGTATTAACAATGATGTGTTTCACATCCCAGAGGTCATTCCACAGCAGGGATCCATGAAACATGATTGATAAAAAAAAAAAAGATACAAGGCTAACTTTTTTTTTTTTTTTTTTTTTTTTTTTTAACAGCTTTACGTCTCTTAAGGCTAACGTGCACAACAGCCAATCGATATGAGCTCACCTGACCACATCTTTGTAAAGTGTGACTAAGCTGTCCCCATCACATGCCCACCACAGTATGAGGTCAAGATTTAAACCCCGTGAAGTATTGACTCATTCTCATTACATTATGCTTCGTTCTCTTCAAGTTGGGCTGCGCCAGTATTGGTAGAACCAACCAATGCTGTTTTCCTTATAGCACATTCATCATCGAAGCCACTGCTGCCATTGGTCTCTTTTTCATGATGAGGATTGCCGCCACGGTAGTTTTGAAAGTCATGAGAAACAAGTGTGGTAGGAAACATTGGTCTGATTTTAGGGAATGGTAGGCTAATATCTGCAAAGATGCATTAGTTACTCTCTCATTATTCACTGTATACACAGGAGTCTACTTATCATTCTGTAATGAGAAATATTTAAGAGAGGCAACTTGTATGAATGATTATATCATTTTTGACGGGGAGTGTTTTCTGATCTAATTGTTACTTCAGGAGTTGGTCGAGGAAGTGTAATAGGACCAATTCCATTATTAATTATTAAAAACGGTTCTTGGAGATGACATTTATAGCAGTTTGATATTGTTCACTGCTCATGCAATTACCTACAGGGAAGTAAGGTGATACGACGATTGCTTAGAAATTCAGTACGATCTGGATGTTATTTTGGACTGGTGCTAGGAATGGAAACTTACACTAAATCACAAAAAGTGCAAGCCAATGAACACAAATAACAAAAAGAATGCATTTGTTCAAGCTTACTAAGTGAACAACACAGTTATCGAAGTGGTTGACTCCTTTCACATTTTGCACCGAGCGTGGTGGTGTAACGGCTAGCATTCTGGCCTCGCATTCGGGAGGACGGCGGTTCGAATTCCCGTCCGGGCATCCAGATTTGGGTTTCCCATGGTTTCCCAAATCACTCCAGGCAAATTCCGGGATGCTTCCTTCAAAAGGCCATGGCCGAATTCCTTCCCATTCCTTGCCCCTCATCCTTTCCCATATCTAAAGACCTCGCTGTTAGAGAGATGTTAAGCAGATAAAAAAAAAAAAAAAAAAAAAATATGGCAGCAATGAATCTAGTCGCCGAAATATCGTGTGACAACGCACTCTTGACTCGGCTAGTCACCCGAGAGCAGTTTATACAAAAAAAATATCCTTTCACATTGCTTACAAGACTCCGGCGTAAAAGTAGAAAGCAACATAGAGTGGGACCTGCACATAACATACATTCTACGTAAAGCTAATTCTATAATGTGATTCTTATGTCATATTTTGAAGAATTGTAATGCTCATAAAAAGGAGGTAACTTTAAAAACTGTCATGTGTCTAAATTTGGAGTTGGGATCTGCATCGCAAGTAATTGATTGGCATGATAAAGGAAGTACAGAGAAGAACTGATTGATTTGTGACTGCTTACCACAGTCCTTATGAAAGTGTCACTGGCACATAGATTGGGCGAAGATTGTCTGGCAGATATATGATGTACATTTCATTTGAATTTATTGATGAATTTGTGAATGTCTCCATTCATTTAAGAGTGTGATTAATACTTGCTCTTATCTTGCTCCACAGAACCGCAAGCACTGAGTAAGAAAATCTAAAGAATCCTACCAATGTTGCCGAGAAGCTACAAAGATTTTCTTCTTATTAAATGCTGGCAAATGAGAGTAGAATACAATAAGAAAATTTTAATATCCAAACAGCGTGGATGGTAGGCGTTGGTGAAAGAAAATCTGAATGTTAATTCAAGGGGAATTCCATTCAAATTAACAGCTGATAAAATACGAGGGGTTACCCAAAAATAACTGGATTAGCACTGCCGTGGGCGGAGCTTGTGTAGTACCTGTTTCTGCCGCTAGTCGTTTATAGCGTAAATCATTCTCAGTTCAGTGCCGCATGTGTTATCGACCTGGCTTGTTCTGTTAATCTGCAGTGATCATTTTTACTAGCACTGTTTTGCTATTGTTTCATTTTTGATGATGATATGTTTAAGTGAACAACATGCAGCTGTGAAATTTTGTTTTCTACTCTGTAAAAACGCTGCTGAAAGTGTTTTATGTTGAATACAGCTTACAAAGAAAAAGCTATGGGCTAAATTCAAGTGGTTAGCTAGGTTTAAAAATTGTGGTATGTTGATTGATGACTAACCTCGTTCTGGACGTCCATCAACTGCCTGAATCGACGAAAATGTTGAAAAAATTAAAGAGCTTGAGGTCTGAGACCGTCGACAGACAATTGATCAACTCTCAGAGGTTAGTGGGTTATCTTGGAGCTCAGTTCAGTGAACATTAACTGAAGATTTGGGAATGAAAAGGTTGTTGCCATATTTATTTCACGAGCTCTGACAATAAAAAAGAACGTTGAGTAGAAAAATTTCGTGCTTTGAAACAACAGCTTAAAATTGATCCAGATTTTCTGTCAAAGGTCATTACTGGTAATGAATCATGGTGCCATAGTTATGACCCAGAAAAAGAACAACAGTCAAGCCAATGGAAGACCTCATTGCCACCAAGTCCAAAAAATGTCTTCAAATCAAATATGAAAACAATGCTCAATTTCTTATTTGATGCCAAGGGTGTAGTTCACTCTCAGTTTGTTCCCCCACATCATGGCAGACAGGAGACTGGTTCCTCGACCATGACAATGCACCCGCATACGCAGCTGTCTCTGTTAGGCGGTTTTTGTCTAAAAATTGCATGGTTCCATTTCTCCAAGCACCTTACTTGCCTAAATTGGCTCTGTGTGACTTTTTCTTATTTCCATGCATGAAAGGACACTAATTTAACAACACTGATGAGGTCAAGAAAAAAAAAATGAGGGAGGGATGAGCAGTCAGCATTTTCTAAAGATGACTACAGACAATGTTTAGAACATTGGAAGCACCAGTGGGACAAATGTATTAGTTGTAATGCAGAGTATTTTGAAGGGGATAAGGTGGTTTTGCAAAAAATTACAAAATATATAGCTTTTTAAAAATAATTCCTTTTTTTTTTGGTACGCCCTCATAGGACCTCCCACAACGTTGCTCTCAATCAGAAAAGAAGATGGATCAATTACAAATAACTGGAAGAATCGACGGATGAGTTGTTGAACAGCTTCCTCCTGAGTGATAGACCAGAGGCAAATGCCATACAAGAAGATGACCACTACCACAAAATGTGACAACTCTATGTGAATGGCATCAAGGATATCGACATCTTACAGGATGAGGTAGTAACAGTAATAAATTCTTTGAGCATGGGAAAGTTGTCAGGACTAGTTGCAATCCTGGCTGAGGTGCTGCAGAAATGCCAAATGAATGAATCCCAATAAGTATTGCTTCAGGACAAGAACTTCGACTGAGGATGCAATAAACTGTGTCATCGAATGATTAAAAAAGTAATATGCAGTGTGAATCCTTGTTCACATCGCAAGAGCTTCCGACAACTTGTGGTGGCCAACATTGTTTACAAGACTCAAGCAAATTAACTGTCCAATGTGGTTGCACTGTAGCCTGAGAGACTACTGTAAGTTTAGAATTGTTGTAGGAGTTGCCATTACAAAATAATTAAAAGAGAAGTAAACAAAGATTGCCCCAAAGTTGCCATTACAACATAATTACAAGGGAAGTAAACAAAGATTTTCCCAAGGCTCTATCTGTGACCCTATTTTCTAAGATTTAACATTAGAACCCAGACAGGAAATTCTTAAATGAACACTTGAATTGCTAGGACTGTTTGCCTTTGCAGATGATCTTCTTCTACTTCTTGAAGGGATGTCAACAGCTGAAATCGAAACAAAGAGTGAAAGAGTGTTAAACATTCTTGTTAAGTTGAGTTGTGAAGTGAAACTGAAACTCGCATCAAATCAGACAAATTACATGATGTTAGCGAAGAATAAAGTACTGAAACAAAGTCCTATCATAAAGACAGATAAGGCAAAAATACTCTGGTAAATAGATTCTTGTGCCTTTGGCTGGAAAAAAGAATAAACTTTCAGGCCCATCTGGAGTAGGTCTGCAGAAGAGCACCATGGGCACTGAATGGAATAATAAGTAGCTACAGATCAGATATATTTCAAATTAGCTGCCTTGGCAATGAAGGCATACAATTTTATTATTGCATCAACCATCAGCAACACAGTGAGCGTCTGGATCAACCACACCAGAGAAGTTAAGCTAAAGAAGAAATTCTAGAGACTACAATGAAAAGTACTAATTAGGCATACTGGTGGATATCCCACTTCAACAGCAGCTCTAACATTAGCAGCAGCTGTACTCCTGCTGGATAGAGAAGTGAGAAGACAAGGAGCTATGTATTGGCTACGATATAACAGGATGGACATAACTGTGGAAATAGTTGGAAAGAGATATCCACAAAGAAGACGTGAAATGTTGATCGAGGGATGGCAAAAGGAAAGGGGCACTAGCAAAACAGGTAGTGGAACTTATGACATGTTGCCATCAATATGTCAGAACATCAGCATGAAATTCTTTCAACCTTCTCCAGGGCTAATTGAACACATAATTGGTCATGGAATGTACACAACCAAGAGGTTAGAGTATGGAGAGGATAGCATACCAGAGCACGTGGTATGGGAGTTCTGAACAACATCATAAAGCAATGGCACAGGTCTGAGGAAATTTAATATTCTGCATTCGGAGACAATACGACACATGTTGAATGAAAATGCAGACATAACCTCTTGAAATGGAAAAAAAAAAAAAAAAAAAAAAATATCTGGACCGGAAAAATACTGCAAGTGGGAACCGAAGAAGCCACTTACATCTAAATCCATTATCTGCAATTCACAAATATTGTGGGTGACAGAGTGCGCTGAGTGCCAATCCTAACTCCGTGAATTGCAATCTAGAATAGCACGACGAAAGAAAGAATACATATAAGCATCAGTACGACATTTTATTTCTCTTATGTTATCCCTCCTGTAATTGTGACCTGAATGAGTTGGTGGACGAATTATTACATTGCACTCATAAATTAAAGAATATCATATATAAGCCAGTAAATTCAAAAGAAAGCTATATCGCTTGTCTGTCACATAATCCAACTGAATCTAAGCATCATTTCAGTGACGCTTTCATAAGAGCAGTAGAGAGCATTCACGAATCAATTTGCTCTATTATGTACTTGCTCTAATGTGTCAATTAATCTCTTGCGATACTGATGGCAAACTCCACAACAGTATTTGAAATCTGAACGCATCATAAGTTTGTTCGCTGTTTCCTATGCATGAGCATTACAATTCTACAAAATATGACTTGTAATCTAGAAATATCTTTACTTACTACAATAGTTATGTATAAATACCATTTCATGTTGCTTTGAACTATGATGCCCAAATACTACAAGGAATCAACCATTTCAACAACTGAGCTGCTTACTTTGTACTCATGAACAAACAAATTGTTTTTGTAATTTATTTGGAATACCTTGCACTTTTTACAGTTTATTGTAAGTTGACATTTATGACTAAATTCTGATATAACATGCTGAATTTTTAAGCAATTGTCAAGCACCTTTCTTCCCTAAAGATTTCTGCGTCATCAACAAACAAATTGCAAACAGCTATATCAGTTGTATCCAAGATAGTTTAAAAATTAATTTTTGAAGTGGTCCTTCCTTGAGAAACATCCAAAGTAAGATCTAGATAAGAAGCGGCTTCCCTGTGTACAACAACATATAGCTACTGATCAGTTAGAAAGTCTTGTATCCATTTACAAATCCGATCCGAAATGCCGTATACTCAAATATTCGCTAAAAGTCGGTTGTATGGTATAGAGTTAAAACCTTTCTGAGAAAATCCAAGATAATTGTATCAACTTGTGAACCTGCATTGATAACTTTGATTTCATCATGCGAAAAGAATGCCAATTGTGTTTCACATGATCTGGTCTTCCGAAATCCATTTTAGAAACTTCATAATGTTAGAGCATATAACACACTGCAGAATTCTACTGCCAACAGATGTTATAGATATGAGTCGATAGTTCCTGGAATCTCTTCGATCTCCTTTCTTGAACATAGGAATTACCTGTGCTGTTTTCCAGTCAGAAGGTACTTTTTTCTCTATTAAAGTTTTACAGAATATTTCATTCAAAAATGGCTAATTCCTCCACATGCTCTGAAAACACTTTTACAAGTATACCATCAGGACACGGCGCTTTCCCCCACTTCAAGGGCATTAAATGCTTTTCAATACCTAAACTATCAGTTTGTACCGATGTCAAGGTCATTAGAGGCAGATGTGACTATGGGACGAAGGAATGGGAAGGAATTCGGCCATGGCCTTTTTGAAGGAAGCTTTCTGGCATTTACATGGGGTGATTAGGGGAAAGCATTGAAAACCCAAATTAGGATGCCCAGACTGTGATTTGAACAGGTGTCCTCCCGAATGTGAGGCCAAAGAGTTAAGTGCTAAAACGCCACACTTGGTCGACCTATATTATTTACACTATTGGCATCCGGTGGACGATAGAAGGAGCCTATCACAAGTTTTGTACTAGCTACGCTGAGCTTAATTGATAAGATTAAGATGACCATATCGACATCCATTTCTTTGAGTCAGAGGTATTTACTAATAGCTTTAAAAACACCTCCTCCATGGGTATGCAACCTATCCTTACAGATAACATTCATGCTGCTATTAAAAAATTTGTGCTGAACTTTTAACCAACTTTCTGTACCTATTACGATATCTATTAGCTACTCCTACCATGTGATCTTTAATTTATCTAGGTTGCCCATAACTGTATTTCCTGTTCTGCATCATCCTTCCTCAACCTAAAAATGTTTCCAATTCACTCCACACAGCCGCTGTCACCCATATAGCCAATTCACTTGTTTAATGCTCAACGGTCTATTTAAGCTAGCCCTACACTACTCAACCCTAGGTGAAGAACGAGATCCAGCATGATCTGCCATAAACACCTCTGGGTTTTACATAGTATATACTCATGTATTTCTTCTTTTTTTTAACAATAGGCCTACTATTAGTGAGAGAAAGTAGTAAAGCCATGTTTTGTAGATAGTACAAGGAAATTTAAGAATCTTAATGCTAACAATACATTTTTTACATGATACCAATTTTTTCCATTTACCATTGTTCTAATATATTTAGGTATTCATAATATCCTCTTCATACCATTCTCTGTGGTTCTTCCTTATGTGACAATATAACACCTCAGATGACTTTCAAATGTTAGAAAAAATGGTGATCAGAATTTCAAGGTACTGCAACCACTATAGACTGAAAATTTTTCTGGAGAATTAAATTATTAATATTGCTTATTTCAAATGGCTCTCATACCCCACTGTCAATTTCCTTACAAACCTAATCAGAATTCTCATATATTTTTACCATAAAATTCTTCGCAATCTGAAGTAGATAGCTCATTAACTCCACTGGTAATTTGTTCCAGTCTGCACTTTTCCTACCAACAAATGAAAACTTTTCTTGTCCCTTATGTCTGAAATTAAATGAAAATTTATTGTGATGGTTGTTTCTTCCCTTCCATATTTATGCAGGCTTTGTCATGCCTACAATTCTGCTCACTCACCTTCTATTGTGCAATGACTAAAAGCCTAAATTTTTATAATTTCAGCAACTGAGTGTATCTTTCAGTAATTTCCATAGACAAATCTATTTGTCCTCCGCTGCACTCCCACCACACCAGTATTTGATAATTTCTCTTATTTCCCTGGTACATCCTCTCATTATCATCTCTAACAGATACAATACACTGAACCATTTCCCTACAACAACCCTAATGTGTAATGCCCAGTTTAGCTTACTGTCAAAAGATGTTTTCAGAATTTTACATTTTATTCCACCAACAAGCAATTTCCCATGCACTTAATAATTATACAAAATTTTTATTTTATGATTTGTATGACTAATAATTTGACTCTTCTTAGCATTTATCTGCATTCCATACGTATTGACCCAACCATATCCTTTTGCATTTACCCACAATCCTCTCTTGATTTAATCCTATTAATACAGCGTTTTGTCACCTACAAACAGCCTCTCCTCTGACTGTAGTTCGACAGCAGAATTATTCCTTAGAATAATGAATAGCAATTTTCCCAATACACTACCCTGCTGCACATCTGTTTTCACATCCACCTGTGTTGTTATTGCATTACCCAATTTGACTCTTTGTTTCCTCCATCCTAATAAATAATTGGATTGTTACTTTTATTATAATCATTTTAATATTTATTATTTGTTGTCATGTAACTTTTGCAAATTGTGAATTATACATTTTTTCTTTTTTAATGAATAACCTGATATTATAATTTGTGTAATACTTGTAATTTATTAATTTACAACATTGGAATGCTTGATAATTTTGTTGTATTGAAATACATTTTTTTAAGGCCTTGCTACAACTGTAAATACAAAATCAACATATCCATTCCCAGAGGTGACTATTCTTGGAATGACCTGGCTTTATCTGCTGGTAGCTTCACAAGACAGTTCTGCATTCAGAAGTTACAGGTGGCAGTTGTTCTTCACGCATCGATGAGGTATAATTAATGAAGTGTGATTCGTTTTCTATGGAGCAAGAGATGAACGCCCATCGAAATCCATAGGGAAATGCGCCCATGTATGCAAAACAGTGTCTTGCTTTGCGAATTGGTGTTGTTAGTATGGATAAGACCATGAAACTTGCATGACAATAAACAGGAAGGCCTTATTCATCGCTGACTGACTACAGCTGGCTGTACTGGCAGCAGGCTACTGAGAGTTCCAGCTGCTGTTACTACCAGCGGTGTGCTGGTAATTCCAGCTGCCGGTACCACCAGTGGGAACCTGGGAGTACCGGCTGCCGCTCCCAGCAGGCTGCAGGATTATCCGGCTGCCGGTACCTCCTGTGGGCTACTGGATGTCCCGGCTGTCGGTCCTCCCAGCAGGATGCTGGGAATTCCGGCTGACGGTAACTCCAGTGGGCTACTGGACGTCCCGGCTGTCGGTCCTCCCAGCGGGATGCTGGGAGTTCCGGCTGACAGTACCTCCAGTGGGCTACTGGATGTCCCGGCTGTCGGTCCTCCCAGCGGGATGCTGGGAGTTCCGGCTGACAGTACCTCCAGTGGGCTACTGGATGTCCCGGCTGTCGGTCCTCCCAGCAGGATGCTGGGAGTTTCGGCTTACGGTGCTGCCAGTGGGAACCCGGGCGTACTGGCTGCCGGAACTGCCAGCGGGCTGCTGGCAGTACCAGCTGTCGGTAGTCCCAGCGGGCTACTGGAAGTACCGGCTGCCAGTTCTCCCAGCAGTGCGCTGGGAGTTGTGGCTGTTGGTACTTCCAGTGGGCCACTGGGAGTTCCGGCATTCGGTTCTGCTGCCCGTACTGCCAGCAGCGTGCTGGGACTTCTGGCTGCCAGTACTGCCAGTACTGCCGGGCTACTGGTGGTTCCGGCAACTGGTAGTGCCAGCAGGCTACTGGGATTTCCAGTGGGTGGAACTGCGAGCAGGGTGCTGGGGGTTCTGGCTGGCTGGGCTTCCAAGGGTAAGGGGGTATATCCGGCTGCCAGTATGGCCACTGGATTGCTGGTAAGTCCGGTTGGCGGTTTTTCTTCTTTGGTGCCATTGGGGCCAACTGACGGTGCCTGCGGAGCTGCAGAATATCCTGTTGTCACCAGTATATGTGTATGCAGAAGAATCCTGTGGGTACCAGAAGGTCTTGTTAGAACTTTGCAATACAATACCAGAAATAATCAATTGTTTTCAATTAATTGTCTAATTAAATATTTTTTTATAAATTATTTTACATCAAAATGCTGGAATTTTACTAGATAGGAGCAAATATTCTGTGATAAATTAAAATTTATAATGGATTAATGTGTTATTTTTCATTGGCTTTTGTGATGCTACAGGTGTTCTCTGTGGTTCCTGGAAAAAAATGGTAATTTGATTTGAACTATGATCAATAATTGTAAGGTAGAATTATTCCCTATCAATGTTGACAATATTGACAGTCATTCTAAATGTTTTAATACTTATAAGATTCAATCACACCCATTAAGACTTATTTGTCTCTCCCATTTTCTAATGTGTAAATGTAGATAAGACTAGAAGAAAATAAGAAATAAATATGCGATGCTGAGTAGTTTTAAAGTGGTTGGAATACATAATAATAACAACACAGATATATTAAAGTTGGGAGGAGCTAACATCATTCAACACCCAAAAACAATATTCAGGTGATGTTGGTGACATGCTCTGTGTCCCCAGCAATAAATTTATTATTAGAAAGGTAAAAAGTAGTATGAAATGGAGTACTTTTTTTCCCGCAGATTGTAAAATTACAAATTTTCTGAAAAAGTAAAAAAAAAAAATCACATACTTCAAATTTTTTAAAGGAATTTGGAAAAATGAGCTTTCATGCAGTTTTATAAAATTCATTATGTTACGATAGTATGGTTTTACTTCAACAAGAGCTAAAAACTCTATTCCTCGCAAATCAGTGAGTAGTGTTTGCTGTGATATAATGGGATACTTTTCTTGGTATTTGATCTAAAACATTGATTTATCAATTTTATTAAAATTGTATTTAGCAACAGTTTTATCATTTACAAAGCTTACTCTTACTTTATTGAGTAATTAAAGGGCTCTGCCTATATTCTATGTTATTACAGTTACAACTTCTCATTACTAACAATTATGTATCAGAAGAAACACTTTAAAAATGTAGGTGATATTAGAATAAAGGTTTTCAGTTCCAAAAGGCTATGAAGAGGACAGTATGTCCAGTGGCATAGACCTAGGGTAGTTCAACACAGGCAGTGATGCTACTTTACACCCCACACCATTCCTGCTGTACAATCTGGCTCAATCATACACACCTCACCAACCTCCGGTAATCCTACCACTAATAGGAGACCAACAGATTAACATTAAGGAAGATTAGTGGGTGAGCAGTAACATGCTGGTTTTCATTTTGAGGAACATTTATTGGAATTCCCATCCAGCTATCCAGAATTAGGCGTTCCATCGTTTTGAAAAATCTCTCCAGCCAAATAGTTCCATTAGAAGATCATGGCAAATTCCTTCCCGTTGTTTCCTACCCCTACCCAATGATGTTGATGGGGCATAAAGCCATAAGGAAAAGAAAGAAAAGTTTTATTTGAAAACATAGCACAGGTCCATTCTAATATATTTTACATACACAAATCAAGTCTTGCAAGGATAGGTTAAAATTTGAAAATTTGTAATGATACTGGGATCTGAATCCAAGATCTTTCAATCCCAAATCAGTCTTCTTAATCACTGAGTCACCAGACCACTCAATTTTGTATATCTGATCTGATGACAGATTATGATTTGCCACACAAACCTCTACAGTGGTTGGATCTAGAATTAACATGGAATCTACTGAACCTAAAGTCCTGGTGCATCTCGTTTGAACAAACCAAATTCCTAAAATCTCATCACGGCACACAGAATTTGAAACCAAGCACCTTAATCACTGAACAATTAGACCCCTTATATTATGGGGTAATTCAGAAGTTCAGAACACAAGTTCGAAAGTTCAATAGAAGTTGATAAAGGTCACACTTAAATAGACAATATTTTAGAATATTACTACAAATATACATACAAAATTATTTTTGTATATGTAATGTAAATGAAGAAAAATTATAATGAAATAACATATTAACAATTTAGTAATACCGTACCTCACCAAAATCTAAGAGAGGAGTGCTATGACAACAACACAAATATATTTCAGGGTATGCCCACGCTCATGAAAATAGCAACAAAATTTGATCAACCCTTGCACATGAATGTCCACATGTATGTGACTGGGTTAATTATGAGTGCCTATGCGAGCTCAGTCAGATGATGCTAACTTCACAACCAAGGGGATATGGGAAATAGTGGTTTTTTTTGAGTTTGTATGGTGTTATTTTGTCACTGCAGCTCTCCTCCCTTCAACTATGATGAGTGATGAGTCCATTGCATCTTTTCTTTCCATATTAATATTGCCCCATGACATGTCTTCCTTCTCCAATAAACAAGAAATCCAAAGCTTATATAATTTTCAAAATTGGTCTACATAATTCAATGAAACAAAGTTTAAAATATTATTTGGAATGCTAATACACATCAACTCTGTTGGAACCCCACTCAAGCAACTAATCATTTGGTTCTGAATTATTCAGGTACATATATCTCACCGATTCAACACTCTAAAGTAAATTATTAAACAGTTCGATTCCCTTTTGAGGTGACTCCATTTGTCGGATGTTGTTACATATATGTGACTCATGTAAGTCAAGTTTGCAGTGGATTAGAAATACATTTCATGTATTTCTCCGTGAATAGTATAGTTTCTGGTGCTGTATATATGTATATGTATTCACGCAAGTCTATTGACATCTAGAAGGATATGTGCACATGAAATGTAGTTAAATGCAAACAGGTGCAGCCAATGAGCATACTCATATGAAAATAATAGTTTTGTATGAATATGGAGTTGGAACACATTGTCTCAAGATAGTGTGGCATCACAATGGCTTGAGGCCCAGTGGAAAAAAAAATTTTTAAAAATTAAAAATATTCATATGTAGGGCTTGGTGGGCAAAGCAGGAAAGGCAGTGCTTCGTGACCAACATACTGTACATGGTACCTAAACTCTTGCATTAAATCCCAAATGTCTGTGCAGTGCATATCAAGAGAGGGAAAAGGAATCTGTTAATTGTGATTTCTATTTCTGTCATACATAAGAGCAGTCCTAAATGGGCCAGCTCTGTAAATCACCCATTTCCTTACTCCTTCACAATACAAACAATGCTAGAATGATCCCACATTGGGGAAAGCAAAGAGAAATTATTCCAATTAATGTCTGTGGGATGTTACTATAGAGTGCTAATAACATCCGTGGTAACCGTCTGCTCCCTGATACTGAATACTGAGCACACTCTGGCTTTTATTGCAGTTGGTGGGTACAGAAAAGGGACATGCTTGTTGATGAAATGTAGATATCTTAGTTGATAATGAGATCAGTTGATGAAGCTGATGGTCAGAGTTAATTATGAGGAAATGGGATATACTTGAGAAGTAAGGGAAATGCTTTGAAAAACCTTAATTTGGGATTATGGGGTGGTATAAGATGCACATTATAAGGATATCAGTTATTGGTGTAGTGAAGAAAGTGAGCAAAGACAGCAGATAGATTTGTCTGTGTAAATTACAACTGAACCCATGATTGGACAATGTTTGGAATAGTGGGAATGAATATGGTATATACTCGTGATGGGGCATGGTGAATATTAGGGAAGACTAAGGTTCAAAAATCTTGGGAATAGAGGACCATGTACGTAGATAATCCTGTGGTTTCAGGTGTAAGAGAGAGGCAAAATTCGCATTTATAGGTGAATGGTTGTAACTTGAATAAGTAACGAAGGTAGGTAACGGACAACATATGATATTAGTGGAAGTCGTGATACCACTATAACCACATTTTGGTACACAAGGTAATGATGTCATAATACTGTGGTAGTCAATCTAAAGAGGCATGATTTAGAGTATATCACAATCTAATACCATCTCCACTGGATCAACAGACGAGAAAAAGTTTTAAAGTAGAATCTGTGTATATAAATGATATGTAGGTTATAAAGAAATTGTCACCATGCCATAAGCTCCACTGCAGTTATTAATAATAAAGGATGTTAATCCCACCACATGGTTATTTTGTGTACAAAAATATTTTTATCAAAGTAGATATACGGAATTATGCTTTGAAAACAACACTAAAGTAAGACTTTTTCATTTCCCAAATTTTATTCCAAAAGAAAAGTAGTAAAGATCAGTGACGTTGA
The DNA here is from genome assembly GCA_031002005.1 of Vandiemenella viatica. NCBI lineage: Eukaryota > Metazoa > Arthropoda > Insecta > Orthoptera > Morabidae > Vandiemenella > Vandiemenella viatica. The sequence continues at coordinate 267,101,119 of CM061921.1, forward strand.
GGCCCGTGGCATATTCACCAGATGTGGTCTCTGCTGCCTTATATCGGTGAGGGAGGGGATATGGAAAGGAGCAAACTGGGACACCTAATTTATCAATTTATGGGCAATTACTTGTTTAGCTCCACTAATGTTGGTCAAGGACAATGGGCAGGAGCATGCTGTTTGTTTATGGGAGCAGCTGGCCCTTGCAGGCCAGGCCCCCCACCCGGAGCCATGGACCCCATCCTACTGAGGCATTTTGCCCATCCTTTCACATTGTTGTAATGCCACTGACAAGAATAATGCATTTTAATAGTATAACAATGAAGGGAAAAAAAGAAAGAAATATAGATAGAAAGAAAGAAAGGAAAAACAAAATTATTGACTATTCACAAGTTTATGTCATCTGACATACATGGTAGATCAATTACCTGTAACCATAGTTTCAAATAGTTTTGGGGAAATGATAGATGAATCCTACTCCATACACCTAAGCTGGACTATAACAGTGAAATCAGAAACACTTCAAGAATATATTTCAGAGTTATAACTGATTTATTCTCTTTGTATAACTGCCTGTGTCTTCATAGTACGCTTTTATGTTTAGTTCTATAGAGTACCCTGGTTTTCTATATACAAAATATTCCAGAAAACGTGAAATGTGTTGTTTCATAATCTAAAAATAAACCACATATGTTATATAGAATTACATCTTCACAGATAACACATATGACAATATTTCTTACATGTGTTTACCATGTATGGAATTCAATGAAAATGTGTATTTGTTATTTGGATATTACTATGCACTGTATTTCTGTGTGAGGAAAACCTTCCATTTTGGGTGTGTGGATTGGGAAGGTAACTTGGCCTAATCTCAAATGCTAGGGCTCATGTGTCAGCCATCCTGATTGAGGTTTTTCAGCATTTTTTCCCAATCACTGGGGCAAATGCTGTAACAGTCTACAATCTGGGCCTCATAAACTACACATTATACAAACAAAGTACGGGTACACACTTATTGCATAGAACACACATTTCATACAAAAATGGAAACATATCCGCTGTCCCATCATTAACAGTGACAGGCCTAGCACGTCTGTTGTAGATGAAACCTTGTTTTGAAAATAATCACAGCCTCAGGAAGAGGACAACCCGTGTAAGTGAAATCATTTAAATGATAACGATGATAATGACTATCCTAGGGTCTGGTCGCCAAAGCTTATATTATTGCCATAAATTTCAAGGCTATAATGGAGGGAGAATTTAGTGTGAGAAGGGTGGTATATATCAAAATGGAGATACCGTTGCAGTTAGTAGTTTGATGTAAATGAAGATGCAGAGGTAGCCCTCATACTGACACATTTGATCCCCTAAACTGATTCATAAATAAACTAGTTTAAATGCTTTCGAAATTACTGTTATTACCTATCGTGTCAGTAGGATATTATTCCCATAAAGTTTCAGTGGAAAAACGAATAACAATTAAATCTTTATTATTGATTTATTTCGTGATGTGAGTAATCTGAATAGATTCTAGGCATATTGGTATAAGATGTTTTCAAATATGCATTTTATTTTGAATGAAGTATGTTACAAAAACTTTCAAGTCAAGTATAATCTCAAAATGAATAACTATTATTTATTTGATTATTATACATTTTTTATGATTGACCCACCAGTGATGCTCTTACACTGAGGCACCACACACAGGATTGGGGTGGTCAACACAGTCAAACACATGACCAGCTACCTATATACCTTCAGTCCTGACTGTAGTTTTCCAGAGCCATGTAGCAGAAGCTGGCAGGAGCTATAAAATGCTTTGCATAATCAACGGCATGCAGCCAAAAAAACAAAGCTCCAAATTTGTCCATGCCCATTATAAGTAAAACTCATCAAAGGCAACTGATCTCTAATGTTAGGAAAAGGAGGTGAAGAAGAAGAGAACATATTTCATGATTACCTACATTTCGTGTAAGCATTTGCTGAGTTCTTGATAAACTTCACTTTTTTTTCCTGTTAAAAAGTTTTCAGTTATATTGTAACCTGGTTCAAGTAACTGCTAAAGTAATGTTGTGTGGTCTTGTGACATAGTGATTAACACTGGTGAGAAGTACCACATCATCGATCACTCAACTTGCACCAAATTTCTTACATCAGCTCCACAGCAAACCAGTTATTCATCTGGAATAATGGTGACAGATTAAATAGATTGCTCAAAAACTCTTGACCATTGTAATCACCCATGCCTCTTCCTTTAATTAACAAGTACTCAGTGGCTGTTTCACAGTGAAATGATATACCAGGTGTGTAAATATGAAACCGGAATTTGCCAATAGATGGCTCTTGCTATCAATGCAGTTACCATCAGATTCCATCACTGTCACCATTTTCTTTTTTTGACAACCATTTTAAACCCACAATAATACAAGTTTCATACGACAGTGTAGTTTTCAATAATGTTGAATATGTTGAGTTTTGAGCCTCCAAACTACGATTTGCGGACATCATTGATTTTCTGTTACCATTTAAAGAAAACTGCTGCAGAATGGCATCAAATGCTTGTCGAAGCTTACGGTAAGCGTGCTCTTGGTAAATCGCAGTGTTTTGAGTGGTTTAAAAAATTCAAAAGTGGTGATTTTGATGTGAGAAACAAAGACAGTGGAAGACCTCCAACAAGTGTGAGGACAGCAAATTTCAAGCATTGTTGGATAAGGCTGATGCCCAAATGCAAGAACAACTCACAGACCAATTAAATGTAACATGGGACACTGTCCCCACACGTTTAAAAGCGATGGGAAAGATCCATAAGATGGAAAATGGGTTCCACATGAACTGACTGACTGACAGCAAGAAAAACGAAAAACCACTTTTGAAATGCTGCTCGCCAGGTATATAAGAAAATCATTTCTCCATAGAATTGTGACAGGTGATGAAAAGTGGATATATTTCAAGAACCCTAAGCATAAAAGATCATGGGTAGCTCCAGCTGAACCATCAACATCAACGTCCAGGCCAAATCGCTGTGGAAGGAAGACAATTCTTTGTGTTTGGTGAGATCAAAATGGCGTGATCTATTACGAGCTACTTAAAACCTGGCGAAACTGTTAATTCTGAACTTTATTGATAGCAAATGATCAATCTGAATCAAGCATTACAGGAAAAACAACCAGAATACCAGAAAAGGTAACACAAAGTGATTTTGCTCCATGACAATGCACCATCACATACAGCAAAATCGGTCAAGGAAATGATTAAAGCGCTTAGTTTGGAGATACTGATGCATGAGGCTTACTCACCTGACTAAGCTCCATCCCATAACTCTCTCTTTACATTGATCGGACACGCACTCGCTGAGCAGCGCTGCACTTCTTATGAAAATGGCTAAATGACTGGTTTGCGTCAAAAGAAAAAAATTTGGTGTGGCATTCATAAATTTCCAGAGAGATGGGAAAAATTTATATGTATCAATGGACAATATTTCAAAAAAGGTTGTTTGTAGCATTTTTATACAATAGAGGAGTATTTTTTATTAACAATTTCCGGTTTCATATTTACGCACCTGGTAGTACTCCCCGATGTAACATTGCCAACTATGTAGGTAGCAATTAGCTGGATGGGCCCTTTAAGTTCTGCACATGTGTGCATGCATGCTGAATGTTACTTTAATGCAAGCAGCTGTCATTTAAGATCATCTAAAACAGCCAGTACTCGGTACATCATTTTGAATTAGTTCATGATACGTTTTCGATGTATGGATGTGTAAGTGTCAATATAAGTGTTTCATAATAATGCCTAAACCATATCAACAGTGTTATAGCTTAAATTGCTGTAATACTCACTGAAAATCACATAATGATTTCAAATGGTGTATTTATAACTGGAGGAGTCACCATTATTAAATACTGGTTCATGCACCAGTTTTTTTAGTTATGTTCCTTTTTGCATATTAGGTGTTTGTTTTTACTAGTATTTCTTTATGTAGATGGTTTTGTTATATGCTCTGATCGCTTCTATAGTATGGAAAGAAATTTGGAATCACATTCATATCATGATACAGTGAATATAGTAATGGGCGTGTGATAAAAGCTTTCATTTTCATGTAGAAATAATTTAATTTTTATTTACATGAGTGGGAATGAGTTATTTAAGCTTATAAACATTATTTAAGTTATGAGCCAGAGATCTGATGCAGTCAATTCATCATTTTTGATGGGCTTAAATACTAGTTATTAATGAAAATTAATTCTAATGACAGTTATTAGATAATTTTGTAAAAGTTATTCCACTAAATAATAGCTTTAAATACAAAATGCAGACTAGATGAAATAACCTATGATCTAGTGAATGTGTTTTAAATTTTTAATAATTTTATTTTTTTATGAAAATAATTTGGAAGTACCTATTCACTGTCCAAATGCAATATAGTATCGTTCAACTACTTGAGTACAAAAGACACAGGATATGATACACAGGAAAAGTACATAGAAGATTCACTTATTGTGCATGTACAGTACAAACTTATATCTGGCAATAACAGGGACTGAATCGAGTTGGGACCGCCTCCATTCAGTCATGGATGATCTTGGTCTAAGAGTTCCTGGAATATACAGCATCCTGTTCGAGCGAGGTAAGACTTACGTTGACCAAACTACCAACATTACAGAAAACCGGAATGATCAACATAAATGCCAACTCCACCTAGGAAAATACAGCAAATCATTAATTGCCAAGCACTTGTACGGCCATGGCCATGAAGTAGAGTTAAGTAACATTAGCATACCTGCTAGAATTTAACATTTTTGAGAATATATAATCAAGGAAGCGATCAAAATTCAGTTGGCTGGTACATTCAATAAAACAGGGGCTATGTCTTAGCGAGGCATGGAAAACAGTTTCGGCAAAAATCTGTAGAGAGTGTTGTATCTGTGTCCAGCTGCCACCATATAGGTCTCCATATTAACAGCTGGGGCCCGCAACAAACAACTACAGCTATGCCTACTGGCAGCCAACCACTGGGCATGGGCCATGGACAGAGCTGTAATGTATATAAGGAGGTGCAGCACCTGAGCTGTCTCAGTATCTGTGAATCAGTGGACCAGTACAGATGTGTCCACACCTGAGGAAGATAAGAGAGCTAGTTGTTGAAATATCATGATTTCACAAGACAGTCCTGTGGTGCACCCATGAAGACTTCATTAACATCAAGGTCATTTAAGGTGGGAAGGGACTAGGGGCAAGGAACCAGAAGAAATTTGGCCATGGCTTTTTGAAGGCACCATGCTGGCATTTGTCTGGAGTGTTTTGGGGAAACCATGAAAAACACCAAATCTGGACATCTGGATGGATATTTGAATCCCCATCCTCCCTAATGCTAGGCCAGAGCATTGCTGCTCACCCATGATGATCGGTCCTTTCTGTTTCCCTTCCATGTGAATTACACAGAAACTTGTATTTGGGTATTTACACATAAATCCGCCTACCTTTCCTGGAAAGGATTTTCATTAGTTCCTCAAATAAAAACAGAAACTGTAATAATGTATGTGGAACTCTTAGACCAAATTTTATTAATATTGATTCTGATATCCAGGAACACTACAAAGGGTAACAAGCACAGCTGTCACCTTTCACAGTGAGTAATTACATAATATTATTAGTCTTTTGTCCTTTCTTTTCAGTAGTTTTCTCTCTCCCTTTGATGGATCATGTCAGTATTATTCATTTGGTTAAAAGCTAATAAGAGTTCATTTAATAAATACGATTACCTTTTAATAGTTCACTTCCAGTCTCATTGCTTGTTTATTTATAGGATTCATATAATGTTTTGCAGCCTTCATTTTCCCTTTTCTTATCATTTAAATAATGTTTTCAAATTTATTAAAATCTACAAAAAAATCATATATTGGAGTAAAGCAATCAAGAATTTACATCTTTTTATTTTACCTAAGACATAATAAATTCTGCACAGATTCTTTTGATATTTTACACATAGACAGGGTATGATTGAAAGTTGTGGTGAAAATTTAGAAATATGACGTTATATCACCCCTGGGGGTGAATGACCTCTAACATTGACAGAAGGGCTAAAAGTGAAAAATTTAAATCAGTTTGTACACAAAATTTGTTAAAAAAGATGAGGAAGGACATTTTGGAAAATGGTGCAAAAGTGTCTGAATAGATCCCAAGTTGCTCCATAAACTCTTGTATGTTACCAAACTGGCACGGTCTGCCAGAAACGAGGTCAAAGATAACAACCGGTTTTGTGAAGACATGGCAAACATTGTCAAATAGATTGAAATATTTCACATTATTCCTCAACTTTTGTAAACTTGGTTCCACTTATACTCTGAATTATCTCAGACATTGGCGGAAGGGAAAAATTGAAACTTCTGAATCAGTTTTTCCTGAAATTTCTTAAAAACAATATGGAGGAATTTGTTAAAAAAAAAGCCTTGAAGTAGATTCTAATTTACTCATATGTTACATAGTTTGCACAGTCAGCAAGAAACACTGTCAAAGATTAATACTGGCTTTTGAGGATAGAGGGGGGGGGGGAATAAAAATAGATTGAGATAGATGTTTATAGTTTTAAGCACATTTCCTCAAGTTTTGTGCATTCCACGTTGACCCCGAATATCCTCTGACAGGGACAGAAGGGCAACAAGTAAAGATATTGAACTAATTTGAATGGATTAAAAAAAAGAGGCGTAACATTGAAAAAGCCCAAGTTGCTAAGGAAAATACGTGTTACAAAATTGACAATTATGAGTTATAGTCAGTACAAATTGTTTTGGATTGTTGATGAAGACCTTCTTAATCCTCTCCGCTCCATTGCTACCAATCATGCCAGACACACAGTCACAGTTGATTATCACTCAACAATAAAGGTATAAGTAGATACAATTTTTGAAACAAAAATAAAATCAAAGAATGTTTTTATAGCTTCTGACCTTAAAAAATGGATTTTTTAAAATGTCATTTTAATTGCCTAAGTGGCATACATAACTCTCAAGAAGTTACTTTGCATAAAGTTCTAATTGAAACTGGCAAGCAAAAATTCAATTTAAAAATAACCTATCTACCTATTTCAAGATCAAAAACATAGGAAGAATTCCGGGCAAGAATTTGAGTAATGCAGACTTGAGAAAATTAATCAAAATACGAAATTTAATACAAAAGTGGTACATACCTCAAATTCCCACCTTTATGTATTTTGCAATAATATATACATAATAATACTATCTTGAATTAATTTCAATTCAAATCTCATTTTTCAATAACATTTTAACAATAAAAATACGGGATAAAAAAATTAAATATATCTTTGGGGGTATCATGAAATTCTGCAGTTCAGTGAATTGGAAGATTTAAAAAACTCAAAATGTTGTTTCCATCTATGTTAAAATAGTACAATACAATATATACCAATTGTTAATAACATACACATAGGTACAAAAAATTAAACCTGTATAAGTTATTGATCCACAGAATTATTTTTGTGTGGTCCTCAGGTTAAAAATGGTAAAGAAACACTGTGATATAGTGTATGCCGAGCTGTGTATAACATTCAGAAAAGAATGTCTGATATAAAAAAAGTATAATGGGGTGGTCATAAGAGACAGCAAAGGGAAAGTAATCAGCTTCTAAGATAGTAACATGAACATTTATAGTCCCTAAGTAGCAGATTATATCAATTGATGGAAACAAGTGCGGAATTACTGACAAAGACAAAATTTTACTTTTCGAAAAAAGCTTATATAGGAATATGCAGTTGTGGTAAGCAGTTGTAACAAGGCAGTGTAGATGAAAGACCAATATTTTTAAACCTCTTTCCGGAGTCAGACATGCTATAAATATCATTAAAAAAAGTACAGCTGCCAGTAAGAATGGTCATTTGGTTGATATCCTTCGGCTAGTTAGAAAAGAAACTATCTGCCACTGGGCTAAGATCTACTCATGTTACCTCCACAATGCATCAATCCTATCATCATGGCATAAATCTAAGCTAACTGTGCTACATACAGAAGGACTAGTCATAACATCATACTCTTTTTTTCTATCCTGTACCAAGTATTGGCAAAGATTTTGTTCAACCAAATCAAATTCGTCCTTGACTAAGACAAGTCAAATGAGAAAACAGTAATCCACAGCAGCTTTAGCACTATATACCATATTCTTGCCCTATGAAAGCTAACTAGTTTAGGAAAAAAATCCAGATTTTTTTTAGCCATTACAGATTTAGAAACATGCTCAATTCAGTTACAAGCCTGTCCTGCATGGCCTAGCTGAACATAATGCGGAGATGACCTGCAGCAGAGTTCCCCATAAACATTTATGCCACCTCCTCCTCAGCCAGTGCCGGACCTAGGGATGATCAAAACAATATTATATTATTTTTTCCCGACAACTTTGGGCAACAACAATGGGAATAGTGACAACGCGGTGACACTCAGGAAGGCAACAATGGTGGCGGGAAAATAACGTTTGATGGGACGGCAAGCTCATAGTTTTTTAACCAGTTTGGAAAATTCCCAGATCCGCTATTGTCCTCAGCCTTTGTCAACATATGTGGAACAGCTAAAGATTTCTGCACTGAAAAAGGTTTTAACCAAGTTATCCAATCTCTCCAAAGTAATTCCCAGCTCTCTTGGAGACAGCAATATCAAAGTTAAAATGGTCAGAAAAAGAAATTAGAATCAATCGCAAAAGGCTTAGTAACATGAGTTTCGACAATGACATTGTACTTTTGGCCTGTATTGGTTACTAGCTGATACCCACGACTTTGTACGCGTGGATTAAGAATTTCTTTACCAGAATTGAATATAAAAAGTTGTTGCTAGTGAAGGATTGGTCCCAAACAACACCGAGTCGGCATAATATGACCGGAAAGCCATCACTATATCATTCTACCATAGAACCTGTCTCTTGAAGAGAATCAATTTCCAACATAATTAAAAACAGAAAAACAAACGAATGTGAGGGAATGTGGGGGGGGGGGGGGTGTTAACCCTTTGACTACCAACGGGACATATGTGTGCCACAAAATGGCATTCAGAAACGACTGGGGAAATAGTGATTCTAAAAGTTATTTGATGCTGTCCCACTAGTATAGAAGTGAGCATAAGACAAATAGTTCTGAATTATAAATAACTGTGAACGTTTTCGCGGCGGCAGCACTGTAGAAAACACTCTCGGGATTCTAGCCGCGTCAAATAAAAGTCGACTGGCGACGTTTCGAGAGCCGGCACTGCTCCCTTGTCAAGCCCTGCTTAACTAACTAAAACTGCCTAGCGGTAGTCTCTATATAGGGCTACCGGACGGGAGAGGAGGGGGAACTCGCGCGGAGGGCGGGTCTGCTTGGTGACGTCATGTTCCGGTTGTTGTTATGCCCAAATATGGTCCGTTCCCGTGTGTTTCGTAATTGTCTAATAACTGGCCTCCATGTTTGACTTATGTTAAGTCCTTGATCCCGATTTATCACATAGTTATTAACTCTGATTTCAATCGCCTCTTTCACGACACTATCCCAAAAATTATTAGCATGGCACAGGCGTGTCGTCTTGTCAAAGCACGGTTCATGACAGTTTTCAAGGGCGTGCTCTACTATAGCCGATTTTTCTTTCTGCCCCAACTTAAAGTATCTTATATGCTCTTTGCGCCTTTCATCGATCGTTCTCAAAGTCTGTCCTATGTAGGAAGAGCCACACTCACAAGGAATTTTATACACTCCAGGGGCCCGGAGATTTATACAATCTTTCGGGGATCGTAATAACTGACGGATCTTAGGCGGGGGCCGAAAGATGGAGCGGATGCCTTGCTTGTTGAGCAGCCTGGCTATTTTTGACATCAAAAATAGCCAGGCTGCTCACAAGCAAGGCATCCGTTCCATCTTTCGGCCCCCGCCTAAGATCCGTCAATTATTACGAATCCCGAAAGATTGTATAAATCTCCGGGCCCCTGGAGTGTATAAAATTCCTTGTGAGTGTGGCTCTTCCTACATAGGACAGACTTTGAGAACGATCGATGAAAGGCGCAAAGAGCATATAAGATACTTTAAGTTGGGGCAGAAAGAAAAATCGGCTATAGTAGAGCACGCCCTTGAAAACTGTCATGAACCGTGCTTTGACAAGACGACACGCCTCTGCCATGCTAATAATTTTTGGGATAGTGTCGTGAAAGAGGCGATTGAAATCAGAGTTAATAACTATGTGATAAATCGGGATCAAGGACTTAACATAAGTCAAACATGGAGGCCAGTTATTAGACAATTACGAAACACACGGGAATGGACCATATTTGGGCATAACAACAACCGGAACATGACGTCACCAAGCAGACCCGCCCTCCGCGCGAGTTCCCCCTCCTCTCCCGTCTGGTAGCCCTATATAGAGATTACCGCTAGGCAGTTTTAGTTAGTTAAGCAGGGCTTGACAAGGGAGCAGTGCCGGCTCTCGAAACGTCGCCAGTCGACTTTAATTTGACGCGGCTAGAATCCCGAGAGTGTTTTCTACAGTTCTGAATTCTGTTCCTAGATAGCATCAGTTATGTTGTACCGAGAAGTAAAACAATTGTTTCCCTCCAGTTGCTTTCCAGCGGTCCTGCAAAGACAAGGTTCTGTGTTCATTTCGTGTTTTTTTGTAAATATAATTGTCAATTATTTGTCTCCAAGTGTATTACTTTCGTCCAGTCAGAACCTGGTAAGTATATTACAATATTACATAATAATTTCATCAATATTCACTGGTGGGATATACATGTCCCACCGGTAGCGGACAGAAGTTTTGCTTCATCCTCAAGTTTGTTTTCCCACGGTCATTTCATATACTTTTACACCCACAATAAAACTGGCTCTTACCATGGTTTTTTACATAATTTTGGCCCCTTGAAATGAGCAATAAACGAAAACTCTCGGACGCAGAATTGCAGCGGATATTGTAGGAATCCGACTGGGACGATCTATCAAACGAATAATACCAGCTCGATCAAGACAACTCAGATGAGAGTGAGGATGAAAATTCTTCTGAAAGTTCACTTGAAAAATGATCAGTCTGTTACCAACACTAAGAACAAGGTGCATACAGAGGAAACTTCAAAACTTGCCCATCAAAGGTACTACAAGAAGATGTACATGATGCGTGCAGAAGAAAATCGAAAAAAGGACAAAAACTGTTTTTTACCATGTGTCAATTACCACTCTGCAAACAATGTTTCACACCATATCACAAATAACTTCATTGTAACTTTTTCATAAATAAACTCTGTAAATATTGACAAAATAAAAATTTTCTAGACTATTATTTCACTTTTCATTTCATGGCTAAAATACCACTGGGACATATCTGTCCCAACCAGTAATTCCAGTAGGACATATATGTCCCAGCCCCCAAAATTGCCCCCCCCCCCCCCACCTAATGACATAATATGAGTATGACCATACAGCAACTACTTTTACAATGCCTACCAAACATGTATATGAGGGAATTTGTTTTACTTTTTAAGAAAACAAAAATGGTAGTCAAAGGGTTAACTAAGGGAAGCTTTATTTTAGCTTGGTCTTTTCTTCTTTCTTCAGCATGAGTATCCAATTCTTGGGTTCTAATAACTTAAGCTGCTCATGTTCTGCTAGAGCTACAACTTAGGCCAGTTTAGGCATGTTAATAAAGAAGGCAAAATAAACTGGTGCCAGAAACATTTGAGCAGACACAAAGTAATAGTACAGATAAAATCGACATCTATACTAAATAATACGTTTTTTCTCTAAACGAAATTTACTAACAAATTATACAGTAACATACACGAGAAGAACAGCTTGCGCAACCGATGCAACATTATTGACTAACACACACATGCGTTTCTCTGTCACCATTCGATAAGTTCTCAAAATTTTGTGACTACGACCCAGAGACTTAATTCCGCATCTATAGTATTACTAGCTGATACCCGCGACTTTTTAGGCGTGGATTAAGAATTTCGTTGCCAGAATTGAATATAGAAAGCTGTTGGTAATGTAGGATTGGTCACAAACAACACCGAGTCGGCATAATATGACAGGAAAGCCATCACTATATCATCCTAAAGTCGAACCTGTCTCATGAAGAGAATCAATTTCCAACATATTTAAAAACAGAAAAACATACGAAGGTGCGGGGATGTTTGGGGGGGGGGGGCAGGAGGGTTAATAAAGGGCAGCTTTATTTCAGCTTGGTCTTTTCTTCAGCATGAGCATCCAATACCTGGGTTCTAATAACACTGGCTGCTCATGCTATGCTAGAGCTAAAGACATTTTACGCCCACAAGGCATGTCAAAAAAAAAGGAAAAATAAACTGGTGCCAGAAACATTTAAGCAGACACAAATTAATAGCACAGAGAGAATCGACATCTATACTAAATAATACGTTTTGTCTTAAACAAAATTTATTAAGAAATCATACACCAACATAATGCCCAAGAAGCACCGCTTGAGCGATCGACGTATTATTACAGACTAACACACATCCATCTCTTAGTCATCATTCAACAAGTTCTCAAAATTTTGTAACTACAACTATTATTCATACCGAAAATTTGTCTTGTACCCTTCCTACAGATACAAAGTATTTTCTTGTCCAGTTCCATCAATATTGGTATAACCATTTAGTCGTCAAAATGTAACAAAAAGACAGAGACTTACTTCTGCATTTATAGTATTACTAGCATGTACCCACGACTTCATACACATGGATTAAGAATTTCATTGCCAGAATTGAATATAGAAAGTTCTTAGTAAAGTAGGGTTGGTACCAAACACTGAGTCGGCATAATATGACAGGAAAGCCATCATTCTACTGCCGAACCTGTCTCATGAAGTAAATCAATTTCCAACATATTTAAAAACAGAAAAACAATCAAAGGTGTGGTGATGTGTGAGGGGGGAGGAGTTAACTAAGGGCAGCATTTTAATTCAGTTTACTCTCTTCTTGTTTCTTCAGGATGAGCATCAGATTCGTGGCTTGTAGTAACTTTAGCTGTTCGTGCTCTGCTAGACCTATACTTTAGGCCAGGTTTACCCCCACAAGGCATGTCAAAAAAAAGAAGACAAAATAAACTGGTGCCAAAAACTTTTAGGCAGACATAAAGTAACAGTACAGAGAAAATCGACATTCATACTAATTAATATGTTTTATCTCTAAAAGAAATTTATTAACAAATCAAATACTAACACACTGCGGGAGAATCACAATTTGAACAACCAACGCAACATTACAGACTAACACATGCATCGGTCATTCTGTCACCATTCGATAAGTTCTCAAAATTTCGTGACTGCAACTGTTAATCAAAGAAAAAAAAATGTCCTGTGCCCTTCCTACAGATTTACTTGTAAAATTCCATCAATATTGGTATAGGCATTTATTTGTGAAATCGTAATATAAGACAGAGACTTACCTCCGCATTTATAGTATTACTATTGCAGATCACACACCCACTGGCTATGAATCACCCATGATGGATCATTATAAAATAAAAAAGTGTACACCTACAGCATTGCAAGACTACCAACGAAACCAGCCTTGGAAACTCTACACAGAGAACGTGACATGCATGTTCAGCAAGCGCCACAAACGGACGAATATTAACTTCCTCGGCTCGCAACGAACAATTGTAGCCCTGCCCACTCACTGCCAGCCTCCGGGCGTGGGCGTCGGAGAGAGCTGTTGGCCTATATAAGAAGGTGCGGCACCTGGGCTGTCTCAGTATCCGACGGTCAGCCAACCTTTGCAGATGTCTCGACACCTGATGAAGACGACGGAGCTAGTCGTCGAAATATCGTGTTTTCAAAACACTATCCGGCAGTACGCCCATGAAGACTTCATTTCAACCACCATCATGTTAGTTACAAAGGACAAAGACTTCCTGAAGAAGACAGTCTCACTGAAACAGCAGTGAGCATGCCATGTTGCTTGTAGGAAAGATTATATATGGACAAAAATGGTGTTGGCGTAGAGTACAATAAGAAGACTTTAGGACTGGTGGGACAAAGACATACACATGGCTGCTATTCTTAACTGGTAGAAAATTGACCAGGACCATTATACCTGGAGAATATGGATGAAGTGGTATCTGGATTCATGACTATGTTGCCACATCATTAGGTGACTTAATTCGCTAATGAAGATTTTTCTATAGATCATATTACTTATTTAAGTTCATTCGCTTCCATATTTGTGCCCACCTTCTTTCTTCCACCTTTCATAGGTTCACAGCTGAATTGTATTATAAAAATTTAGTATTTCAATTTTTTATGTGTCTTCATCAGGTATATGCAATGTTCTAAAGGACCAGAGGGACACGCATCATGAGCTGGGCAAGAGAAGCTGCTTGTTTGTGTTGAACAAGGCAGACGACAGTTGAAAAGTGGTGCAACTTTAGGAGGTGCAGGTATACAAGAAGATTACCCAGGCCCCTACTTCTAAGCTAACAAGCATTACCACCAACCTGCTATAATCCTGAGAACTCCCAGAATATTTGATGTGGCACCTAAATCTCCAGTGCTCCAGTGGTTTTGTTGACTTTTGAAGATACTCACAACTCAACGGCTGCAGTTGTCTCTATAACAGTCACAAAAAATCTATTAATTTAATTCTCCCTATTTCAAACAATACCAAAACTCTGCAATGACTTACAGTTCATGCAGTTTCACTACACCATAATATTCCTTAACTGCGTACATTATATACCAATAGATCATAAATAAGTCTGTGTCAATGAACAACTCCAACTTTTCTGTATCCATAATCTTCATTCTTTCACCATTTAAAGCCATCTTTCTATGATCTACCTCTAGCCTGCAATGAGAATATTCATATGTATAATAGAAATTAATTAATACAGCCTGCAAGATCAGTTAAAGTTTTATTTGCTTCTGTATTAATGTTTCATCACTTCTATATTCTTTCTCTGTTATAATATATCACCAAAGATTTAAAGTGGCTTGCCACATAAATAATAAGGTGTCTGACTGGGATTGTCAAACTCTGAAGTTTGAATTCTGATCTCAGCGTAATTTTTTAAGGTTCCTTCAACTGACTTTACCTGTGGATAATCTATGCTTTATTTGTATGAAATATACCATGGCAGTCTATGGTTTGAATCCAATATTAAACTGTAAGTGTTCTTAAAGTGATAAGATTATCAGGTTAGGTTATGCTGTGGAAAAGGCAGGATGGATTCAAAATGAAATCCTACAACTGGATCATTAAAACAACATGATATTGTATTATTTGCCATTTTATTTTATACAAACTGATACATGCAAATATTACTGGTTGTTCATTGATGTGGTTCTGATTAATGTTTAACCATTGGTTCCATGTGCAAAGTGTGGTACTTTTTAATTTGATGTGACACTGAATAGTGATAAATTTAAGATTCTACTGTTCAGATTTTGATGGAGTTTTGATTAATGTATAGCCCTCTGTCCCAGAGGTAAAGAAGTGAATGTTTCAATTTAATGTGACATCATAAAATGATAAGTTTAAGATAATTCTTCTTTGAATGCAATTCACACAAAAACTGATTGTCAGATTTCTATGAGGTTTTGATTAATTTACAGATGGTGATGACATGGATACAATAAAATATGTTTCATATTAATGTGATGTTGGAAAACAGAAATTTTCCAAATTATTAAAACTTTTAGTTGAATGTGATTCACAAAATAAAATATGCTACTTGGAGTTTGATGGGGCTAAATGTACATCCTGTGGTGACATGGTTAAAACAATGTATTTCTTCATTTTATGCAATTTTGGAAAATTGAGAAAATTAAAATATTGTTATCAAGTTTTGGTTGGAACTTTTTCACACAAAAACTATTGGTTGCATTTTGATAAGATTTCGATTAATATAGAGCCAATGCTCCTGTGAGGAAAACAGGATATGTTTTATTTTGATGTCAAAAAATAAGAAATTTAGGATAATTTCTTGTTGAATTTGGTTCCTGTAAAAATTATTGATCAGAGTTTTGACAAATGTATAGCCTGTGATCCCGTGATCAAAATATGTTTCATTTTAATGTGATATTGTAAAGCTGATAAGATAATTTTTCCTTGGAAGTGATTTAGAAAATAATCTACTTTTCAAATTTTGAGTATGTTTCGATTAATAAGGTTCTCATTTCTCTAGATGTAAAATGGAGAATGGGGGAGTTGCTATTTTGTTAAAAATAATATTCAATCCAACAGTGTAGATGTAAGTAAGTATTGTATAGAACAACACTTTGAATGTTGTGTTACTACACTAGAATATGGTAAGGAAGAGCTCATAGTAATAGCAATTTACAGGGTCCCCTCAGGAAATTTTAGACTGTTTTTATCTCAGAACCTTTGCTACTATGTTTCAAAAATAACAAAAAAGTTGTTTTATGTGGAGATTTTAATGTTGACTTTCTCAATCAGAGCAATGAGAGGCTAGATATGGAAGCCTTGATGATTTCTTTTAATTTAATGGCACTTGTAAATTTCCCTAGTAGGATACAAAAAATAGCAGGACTGCAATTGATAATTTTTTATGGATATTTCTCACAACAGTAATTACAACATACTCCCAGTAATAAATGGTATCTCAGACCATGATGCCCAGCTGTTATGTATGAAGTCCAGAAACACTGTTAAACAGATAAAGATAATCTGGGTATATAAATATTAATGAAAACAATATAAAGCATATCTTAAATAATGAACAATGGTCAGAAGTGTACCATCCACAGGGTGTTAATGTAAAATTTGATTCCTTTCTTAATATATTTCTAACACATTTCGAAGGATGATTCAAAAAAGGGACAGTTATCAATACTCCAAACAATGAACTGGATAAGGGATGGATAACAACGGCTATCAGAGTATCTTTGTAATACAAAAAGGGACCTGTACTTAAAAGGAAGAGAATCAGATAACTATACACTGAAAGCTCATTACAAACTTTATACTAAAATAATAAGAAATGTTAATAAGAAATGCCAAGAACAGGTATATATCAGAGAAAATAGAGAATTCAGGCAATAAGATGAAAACTATTTGGAAAATAATAAAAATGGAAACAGGAAATCAATCAAAATACATAAAAATAGAACAAAATGGATCTGTTCATTTTTGAAGTTGGGGGAGTTTGTGAAATATTTAACAAACATTTTACTTCAGCTGTAGAGAAATTAGGCATAGAACAGCAATCCCCACAAAGTGCCCTAAGACTTCTTCAGACTGTTTTAAAAAATAGATTTGTGGAGATGCAATTGCCACCAGTAACAGTATCAGAAATAAATAAACTCGTGAAACAATTAAAACCTAAAAGTTTTTCCAGCTATAACAATATTTTAAATAAAAATGTTCAGATTGTATTAAATCGTCTACTTTCCCACAATTGCAATGAATCCTTAATGCAAGGTGTGTTTCCAAATAGAATAAAATACGCAGTTGTAAAACCGTTATTTAAAAAAGGAGAAGCAACATGTGTAGATAACTATCGTCCCATTTCACTACTTTTTGGATTCTCAAAGATTTTTGAAAAAGTCATGTGTCGTAGAGTAATAAAACATGTTATACAATATAATTTCTTCACTAACTCAGAATTTTGGAGCCAAAAAGGATCATTAGATTCATTTTTAAATAACATATTTGAGGAACTGAATAATAAAATGAGCACTGTATGAATATTTTGTGATCTTGCAAAAGTGTTTGACTGTGTAAATCAATAATTACTTTTGGAAAAAATGGAATACTATGGTATTCATGGAACCGCAGGTAAATGGTTTAAATCATACATGGAAAGTCGGTTGCAAAATGTTTCCATTTTTTTATTCTAAAATAAGTAAAGATGCCTCATCATACTGGGAGAAAATAAAACATAGAATTCCAAAAGGCTCTGTTCTAGGGACCCTCCTTTATTTGTTATACATCAATAACCTTCCTGGAAACTTATCTGACAAAATTAAGAGTGTTTTATTTGCAGATGACACTAATCTGACTGTGAGAAAAATTCCAAAGAGCAATCTAGAATTTAATTTAAATGAAGTACTTAGTGAGGTATTGGTTTAAGGAAAATTCATTAAAATAAATTTTTAGAAAAAAAAAACCACATTATATTTGGCTTAAAACAAAAAATTATATACAGCCGGATTTCCAAGTAAGCTATAAAAATAACACAATCTTAGAAACAAAGAGTATAAAAACCCCTTGTATTAAAATAGATGAGAAACTCTGTTGGCATGAACATATCACTTCACTACTGAAGAAGTTATGCAGTGCCACTATGCAACACAAACACTTTCTCTAACAGCAGATCTAGAGTAAAAGAAACAGGTGTACTCCTCATATTTTCATTCAGTGATGTCATATGACATAATTTTTTAGGGAAACTCTTCACAAAGTAAAAAATGAGCTATTAGGATGTTGTGTGGGGTAAAACCAAGAACTTCTTGCAAACAACTTTTTTTAAAAACGCAACATTCTTACAATGACTTCTCAGTATATAAATTCTATCATGTGCTTCGTAATAGATCATGTTTAACCTGTTTACTTCTAATTCAGAGGTAGACAAATTCAATACAACAAACAGAAATAACTTGCAAAAACATAAACATCTCTGTCATTAGTACAAAGAGGAGTTAATTATTCTGGTATACATTGTTTAATAACTTCCCTAGACTATAAAACAGTTTGCAGATAGTAAATATATATTTTAAGAAAATTATTTAAGAGATTATCTTATTGGCAACTCCTTCTACTCCATTCAAGAATTTGAACAAAGTAATTAATTGTATTCAATATGACTTTTGCAATACTCAGTTGTAAAAATTAATGTTTATTTTTATTCTCTTTATTTGTCTTTGTAACATATAATTGTTTTTACTATGATTGTGACTCATATTGTATGTATGTGTATTAACCATGACATATTTCACCTCCCAGAGGTCCTTCCTCAGCAGGGATCCATGAAACAAGATTGATAAATAAATAATAAATAATTCAACATATGAGCAGCATCATATTATTTGGAGGAATGAAGTTACATTTTGTCACAGAGACTATTCATGCAAAATATTTGGTGATCATGTAGTTGTGCACAATTATGTTTTAAGATAGTAGTATGGACAGTAAGAGTCTGCATGAGTGGGATTTCATCCAATTGCTAGTTTTAAATAGTCACTTTAGGGGTGCAGTATCATAGGCTATTTGAACTTTAACAGATACTACATGTCTACCAAAGTTTGTCCAGTTTCTTCCTAACAATTTGCCAAAAGGAAAAGATGTTTCCAATACATGACATCCTTGAATGCGTACACAATGAGGTACACTACTTGAACGAATTCTATGATGGTAATGGCTAACATCACAAGGCTGGCAGTGGTGGTGGAGGGGAGTTGGGAAAGTAGAGAATTGACACATCTGGGAAGTATTATAGCTAAAAGTGCGGGTATATAGTGAAATTCATAAAAATCAGATAATAATGAGAAGCAAAATGTTTCAAGGCACTGAAAAAAAGGGAAGAATATGGATAGAAAATTCAACACTTACTACAGATGAGGACAGTAATGATCACACTAAAGTACAACCACAAAAAAATATGCAATATTTTGTGGTGAATCTTGGTCTTATAAGAAGATGAGGTACATGGTGATGAAATCAGATATGATCACATTGAAATTCACCACATGATTGAGTAGCCAAGGGAACAAAGCAAGGGAGAGATCAGAAAAGTGCTGAGTCAATAGTAGATGGTTATGGGGATATAATATTTATGGAAGTGTGTGAACATAATAGTCCTAAAATACGATTAGAATACAAGAAGGACAATGTTGAAATTAAGAATTATATATATATATATGAAAAAATAAAAATATGAGCTTGGTCTACTGGAAGGGTCTTATTGGAGGCCAGTAGCTTGCCTTGTATAAAGGATATGTTGGTGAGCTAAATCCCATCTACAGAATTTGGAGGAGTCAGTGGTTTCTGGGAAGACTCTCACACCCATCACTGTGAAACAGTTATTTAAGCTGTTCAAATTGTGATAAATGGAATATGCTGCACACAGGATGGTCTGAGTTGCTGGTTTAAACCAGCCATTCATTTCTAATGAAATGCTGTTTAGCAGTGAAGCCAACACATGAACCGGTAGTATGGAGGTAGGTGGATTGGAATCATAAGTATGTTGTATTTCAAGCAGCATATCCACTGATAGGAAAAGTATATCCTGTGATTAAATTTGAGTAGGTGACCATAGCCAAATGTATGTTGCAACTTATGCAAGAAGGTCTATTGCACAGGAAGAATCCATGCGTCTGTTTGGGGGACTCACAAGGTGAGTATTTGTGGATCAAGATGTTCTTTAGATTAGGAGGGCCTGCTGAAGCATATGCAGTGTATAGTGGGCTAGATCTTCTGGAGAAAGATAGAAATTTGGGAAAGGAATGTAAGAGGTCATGCCCATCATGAAGGATTAAGTTAATGGACTCCAGGAGGGAACTGGGTAATGAATATGGGGCTATAGTTATTTTTTTAGAGGTGTGGTAATGGAGTAGTTCTGTGAAGGATGAGATTTAACATGAGAGATTTATTTTTGTACAAGAATAAGGGATAGCAGTGGGAAATGGGAGCTTGTGATTGGTTTTGAGAGTACTTTGAATGTGAACAGAATAGATGTGTCTGTCCTGAATGGCAAGCCTGTAAGAAACGGATTGTTGATATGGATAAGGTGATGAATTTGAAAGTTTAAGTATTGATGTAAACTTGTTGTCTACATGCAAACAGAGGTGTGATGGTCACTTAATGGCAGATGAATGAGAGCATCGAGGAAGGTCACATGTTTGTGGTAGTAAGTCCAAGTGAAGTACCTAGAGAAGCTATTGCTTAGGATATGATTAAGTGAGATTTTCAATGTGGGTCCAGATCATCAAAATATCATCTATACATCTGAAATAAATGGGAGAGGGATTTTATCAAGGAATTCTTCTTATATGTTCATATTGATCCTATGTGAGAACAGTCTTCATGCTGTGGGACACCTACATATAATATTAACAAACCAGTAATATGATAACTACTGATTGTTGGTTATTTACTTAACATCCCAGTAGCATATTCAGTTTCCAATACCAGTTGCAAATACCTAACATACCATGTTATTTACTACCATCACGCTCCCCTTATAAAATCCAAAAACATAAGGAATTCTGTCAGTCATCATTACTTGCTAAATTATGAAGAAGAATACACAGTAAAATGTTAGTTTCTCATTTGTAACATTTTATTTCCTTTGGTAGCATACTGAATAAAGAAACTGCAGTAAAAGTTACACTTTTCTATACTATTGAAAATGATTAGTAATCTTTATAAATGTTATATTCATTCCTAGGATTAAAATTGAAGTGTTGAGGATTTTCCACTGTAAAAGACATTAGCAAATAAATGTATTGTGCTAGTACAGTATGTACACCTAAATTTCTAACCATATTTCTGCATGATGTCTGTGGGCTTCTTTCTCATATAATTCTTAGGGCTTGAATACCATCTGTGCTTATGAAGAGTATCAACAGAAGCAGATGCTATAAGTGTGCAGGGAGTAAAAATATACAAAATATACTAATCTTCTTGGTTTTATTTTATTTTTTTAAATAAAAAACAAGTGGTTAAAATGTTACTTCCAGTTCAACTTCTTTTATATATATATATAATTTGGTGAAACTGTTTTCACTGATTGATTTTCTTTCAGACACCATATACCAGGTGCTCTTTGTTTATATGTTTGTAGCACATTGAAGTTTCTGTGTCTCTTTATTCTGTGTTCTCAACATTTTGTATTAATGGTTCAGTTAAAGATATGCTATTATCATCTACAAAAATCACCACACCTTCACTACCATTTAATATGGGTGGGGGGGGGGGGTCATTGATTTAAATTAGGAATACCAGTGGACAAAAATTGAACCCCCAGTTAACCACATGTAACTATTTACCATCTTGAGTTTATAATCTCTCCTGAACCTGCAGCCTTCATGGATACACAGATATGGTGGGTAGGCTGTGTTGGTATCATATTTTTATGGCACTAAGGCCCTGACAGTGTAGGATGTTTGTGAATAAGGAAGTGACACCGAAGAAGATAAGGATTAAAACTGGAGATAGAGCAGCAGAAAACATGGAAAGACACTCGAGGAAATGTCAAATTATCTTTGATAAACAAAGGGAGGTTCTGCACAGAAGGACTGAGCCAAAATTCATTCAGTGGGTAATCCATATACCACATGCACTGTAGTCAGTCTAGTGGATAATGGATGTAGTTACTGAATGAATGTGTGCAGATTCTGAAGGGTCAGGATTGAAAACGATTTTGAAAAGAGGACTTGTAATGGGCCATGAAGGAAATACATACTTATTGTAAAACGGAAGAAGTGTAATCTGTGACATGTGAAAATTAGATGCTGATATCAAAAAGCTGCTAAATGCTTCAGCCTCACTGCACTCCACAGTGGTTGAATCCCTGTCAACTGGGAGGATTGACTGCAGGGAGGAATAAGCTTTGAGGCAGCTCACTTATACCAGAATCAACTGTTCACACTCCGAACTTCCATTTTACATGAAGTAGCAACTTTTCTTGACCTGGAAATCCCCCAACAAGACCTCTTATCAACATCAATTTCCATACTTTCTCCACAGAAACCCATACACCTTCCATGTACCTTCTTGCCAAGATTTGCAAGGTTAATAAAACTTGGCGACCAATAGTTATGGAATGTGGTTTAGCCACTGAATAGATTTTGGACTTTGTGGATCATCAACTTACACCTTCAAGGCAAGACCTCCGTTCAATCATCAAAAACATTACAGACTTCTTTGAGTGTCTGTCCACATTCTCCAATCCACTATCTCAAGACTCCTACCTTGGCTCCTATGATGTCACTACCTTATATACAAATATCCCCGACTATCAGGGCCTTAGAGCTCTGAAAATGTGTCACCACCCAGCCTCCCTGGTTCATCATTACTCATATTCTGAGATTGCGTTTTGTCCTGAAAAACTTGCTCTCAATAAATTTCAAAATTTACCACCAGAATGTGGCACTGCCATTGTTACCTGCATGGCTTCATACTGAGCCAATCTATTCCTGGACTGTCTGGAATAACAATTCATGAATAAATTCCCATTCAGAAAGTTAGTGAGATATAGATTTTCAGATAATAGATTATGACATGAAACCACAGTGAAAAACACCTTATATACTTGCTAAAATTTGCATGCAATATCCAATCCATCAATTTCAGCTGTATATACTCTCAATCACATGTCACGATCTTTGACATTGACATTTCCTGAG
>CM061921.1:267125448-267163991 GCA_031002005.1 Vandiemenella viatica
ACCTGTGCCATAGTCTCTCCGAACGCAGAATGTTAAGTATCCTTGCTGTTGCTGTGTGATGTTGTTCGGCACTCCCATACAACGTGCTCTGGTATGCTTTCCTCTCCACACTCGCAAATGCTTGTTGGTGAATGTCGAAGCTTCTGTACAGTCCATGGTCGATTACGTATTGAATCAACGCTGGGGAAGGTTGAAAGAATTCCATGCAGATGTTCTGACCTACTGAAGTGAACATGTCGTAAGTTCTACGACCAGTTTCGCTAGTGTCCCATTAGTTTTGCCATCCCTTAATCAATACATTAAAATTCTTTTTTGTGAATTTCTCTTCCCCAACAATTTCCACAATTATGTTTATCCTGTTATATCTTAGCCAATTCATAGCTCCTCGTCTCGTCGCTTCTAGATCCAGCAGGAGTACACCTGCTGCTACTGTTAGAGCTGCTGTTGATATGCGATATGCGCCAGAATGGCTAATTAGTACTATTCATTGTAGCCCCAGGATTTTCTCCTTTAGCCTAACACATCTGAGGTGCTTGACCCAGACGCCCGCTGCGTTTCCCACGATGGTTGCAAGAATGACGTGGTATGCCTTCATTGCGAAGGCAGCGAATTAGAAATGTCTCTGATCTGTACTTACAATTCCATTCAATGCCCATAGTATTCTTCTGCAGACCTACTCGATATGGGCCCGAAAGTTAAGGCTTTCATCCAGCCAAAGACCCAAGTATCTACTTACTGGACTTCTGCGTATTTTCGTGTTATCTGTCTTTATGATAGGACTATGTTTCATTATTTTCTTTTTCGAAACATCATGTAATTTGTCTGATTCGATGCAAGTTTCAGTTTTTTTTTTTTATCACTTCACATTCCAAGAATGTTTAACACTCTTTCACTCTTCGTTTCGATTCCAGCTTTTGACATCCTTTCTGCAAAGGCAAACAGTCCTAGCAATTCAAATGTTCGTTTAAGAGTTTCCTGTACGGGTTCTAATGTTAAAGCTTAGAAAATAGATTCACAGATAGATCCCTTGGGTCAATCTTTGTTTACTTCTCTTGTAATTAAGTTGTAATGCCAACTCCTACAACAATTCTATACTTGCAGTAGTCTCTCAGACTGCAATGCAACCACATCGGACAGTTAATTTGCGGGTGTCTTGTAAACAATGCTGGCCACCACAAGCTGTCGAAAGTTCCAGAGATGTTAACCTGGATTCCCGCTACAAATCCTATATTAATCCTTCGACCATTTTGATGACACAATTTATAGCATCCTTAGTCGATGTTCATGCCCTGAACCGACAATGAATAGGATTAATTCATTTGGCTTTTCTAAAGATTTGAAGCTTTCGACACAGGGAATTTTCCGGCACCTTCCTCATCACCTTTAATAGGTAGATCGAGCGGTAAGATTTCGGCATGAGGGGGTCTTTATCATTTTCTTTTTGTATTACAACTTCCCCACGCTTCCAGATGCTTGGTTTTCTTCCCTGCTTAAGAGATTCGTTAAATAGTCTGCACGCAATTGGGACTGCGTCCAAGATCAATTTTTGGAGCACCTCAGCCAGGATTGCAAGTGGTCCTGATGCGTTTTCCATGCTCAAAGAATTTTTGTTTGTTACTGCCTCGTCCGGTAATATGTCGCTATCCATGACTCTATTCACGTTGGATTGTCACATTTCGTGGTAGTGGTCATCTTCTTGTCTGGTATTTTCCTCTGGTCTATCGCGCGGCAGTAAGCTGTTCTACAACTCATCCGCTTATTCTTCCAGTTAGTTGTAATTGATCCGTCTTCTTTTCTGATTGAGGAAAACGTTGTGGGAGGTCATATGATGGGATACCAAAATAAAAAGGATTTTTTTAAAGATACATATTTTCGAATTTTTTACAAAACGACCATATCCCCTTCAAAATACTCTCCATTACAACTAATACATTTGTTACACCGGTGCTTCCACTGTTCGAAACATTGTCTGTATTCATCTTTAGAAATGGCTGACAGCTCCTCCTTAGTATTTTTTTTTTTTTTTTTTTCTCTTGACTTCTTTAATTTTGTTAAATTAGTGTCCTTTCATGCCCCTTTTCATGCGTGGCAATAAGAAAAAGTGGCACGGAGCCACGTCAGTCGAGTAAGGTGCTTGGAGCAGCAGGACCATGCCATTTTTAGCAAAAAACCGCCTAACAGAGACAGCTGTGTGTGCAGGTGCATTGTCTTGGTGTAAGAACCAGTCTCAGGTCTGCCACAAATCGTGTCTTTTTTGACGAACACTGTTGCGTAATCTTCTTAAAACTTCAAAATAAAAGGTTTGATTGACGGTCTGATGTGGGGGAACAAACTCCGAATGAACTATGCCCTTGGCATCAAAAAAGCAAATGAACGTTGTTTTGATGTTTGATTTGACTTAAGAACATTTTTTTTGGACGTGGTGACAATGAGGTCTTCAATTGGCTTGACTGATGTTTTGTAGCACCATGTCTCATTGACAGAAAATCTGGATCAATTTCCAGCTATTGTTTCAAAGCACGAAATATTTCAACTCGACGTTCTTATTTATTGTCAGAGCCCGAGAAATAAACTTGGCAGCAACCCTTTTCATTTCCAAATGTTCAGTTAAAATTCACTGAACCGAGCTCCAAAATAACCCACTATTCTCTGACAGTTGATCAATTGTCTGTCGATGGTCTGAGAGCACAAACTCTCCAATTTTTTCAACATTTTCGTCGATTCGGGCAGTTGATGGACATCCATAACGAGATTTGTCATCAATCGACATGTCGCTATTTTTAAACCGAGCGAACCACTCGTAAACGTGAGTTTTTCCTACAGCGTCATCTTTATAAGCCGTTTTCAACACTAAAACAGTTTAAGCAGCATTTTTATTGAGTACAAAAATAACAATTTCACAGCTGCACGTTGTTCACTTAAACTTACCATCATCAAAAACGAAACAATAACAATACAGCATTAGTAAAAATAATCACTGCAGATTAACAGAACAAGCCAGGTCGACAACACAAGCTGCACTGAACTGACAATGATTTACGCTATAAACGACTAGCGGCAGAAAGGCGTACTACACAAGCTCCGCCTATGGCAATGCTTTTCCCGGTATTTTTGAGTACCCCCTCCTATTTTATAAGCGGCTAATTTGTATGTAATTCTCCTTCATTTAGCCTTCAGATTTTCTTTTACCAACGCCTACCATCCACACTGCTTGGATATGACATTTTTTTACTTGTATTCCACTCTCATTTGCCAGTATCTAACATGAAGAAAATCTTTGTAAACTTCTCGGCTTTTCTAGATTTTCTCATTTTTCCTCTCAGTGCTTGCAATTCCGCAGAGCAAGATAAGACGAAGTATTCATCGCACTCTTAAATGATTGAAGATATTCGCATATTCATCAATAAATTCAAACGAAACATACGTCATTTGTCTGCCAGACAATTTCCGCCCAGTCTATGTATCAATTCAGTGACGCTTTCATAAGGACTGTGGCAAGCAGTCACAAATCGATCGGTTCTTCTCTGTACTTTCTTAATCGTTCCGATCAATCACTTACGATGCTGATCTAAGGCTCCACAAAAGTAATTCAAATTTAGACCTATGAGAGTTTTTTACGTGAGTTTTTTATATGAGCGTTACAATTCTTCAAAATACGACCTACGAATCACAATATAGAAATAGCTTTACGGACAACTTAAGTTATGTGCAGGTCCTACTCTGTGTTGCTTTGTACTATTACGCCGGAGTCTTGTAAACAATGCTAAAGGAATCAAACACATCGATAAATGAGTTGTTCACTTTGTAATCTTGAAGTAAGGCATTTTTTGTTAGTTGTGCACATTGGCTTGCACGTTTTGTGATTTAGTGTAAGTTTCCATTCTCAGCACCAGTCCGAAATAACATCCGGATCGCGCTGAATTTCTAAGCAACCGTCGAAACACCTTACTTCCCTGTAGGTTATTGTTTGAGCAGTGAACAATATCAAACTGCCATAAACGTCGTCTCCAAGATCTTTTTTAATAATTAATAATGGAATTGGTCCTATTACACTTCCATGACCAACTCCCGAAGTAACATTTAGATCAGAAAACGCTCCCCGTCAACAACGGTGGTCTATTCCCATTCATACAAAATGCTTCTCTTCAATATTTCTCATAACAGAATGATAAGTATACTCCTGTGTACGCATTAAATAACGAGTGAGTAACTAATCCATCTTTGCATATATTAGCCTGCCATCCCCTAACCAATCAGATCAATGTTTCCTACCACTGTCTAGCAGTTGTTTCTCATGGTTTTCGAAACTTCCGTGGCTGCTATCCTCATAATGAAGCTCAAAGAGACCAGTGGCTGCGGTGGCTCGGACGATGGAACCATTATAGGCCTACGCGAAAATGCGTTGGTTGGTTCAACCCGAACTGGCGCAGCCAAGCTCGAAGAGAACGAAGCGTAATGTAATGAGAATAAGTCGATACATCTCGGGGTTTACATCCCGATCTCCTACTGTGGTGCACAAGTTATGGGGACAGGTCAGTCACGAACTACAAAGAGCGGTCAGGTGATCCCATATCGATTGGCTGTTGTACACGTTAGCCTTGTGTCTGTACTCCACTTTTCGGATGATTGCAATATCACATGCTCATCATGGTCGGTAGCGATTTTGAAATTGGTACATATGCTAATAAATTCCTACTTATTTTTAATTTCTGGAAGCAGAAAAATGAAAAACTCATAGTGAATTAGCTAGATTTGTTTTTCGCAATTTATCCTCTTTTAAGATAACTGCCTTTCAACTGCAGTTATAACATACCATTCCGCAGCTAACAAGGTAACAACGGCTAAATTTTGGCTAGAATAATAACGTATTTTGTGTAAAAAATTCTCAATTCCATTTGGTAGTATGTGGATGTTCTTTGTGGTGTTACTATAATCGGAGTTATTGTGACAGATATTACATTATGCTAGTACTGTTGAACACACTAGGAGAAACAGGCAGAATATTAAGTTTCAAAAGAAAAAAGATCCACTACTGTTAAGAATAAACTGTGCAGTTCAGTGGTTTGTAAAATTAATGTCACTGCCTTGAATTTGACCGTTGCTAATCACGTGATCAAGTGATCATGTGATCAAGCAATCACGTGATTTTCGTCACGTAAATGAGCGCGCCTTTTGTGTACTGTGGCGGAAAGGAGTTATTGGGATAGAAAAGAGGTTAGTATGAATGCTATGTTTGGTATCTAATCTTAATTGACTAAAGACGGAGTGGAGTTAAAAGTGTTGTTCTCAAAGATCTTTTCATAAAATTTGTTATCTGATAGCATTTCATAAATAACATCGTTTGGGGGATCTATGCAACATAATTTTTCTTCTACAGTAACATTTATTTTCATTTGGTCTGTCTTTACGCCTCTTCGACGTCGGAGTCATTAGAGGTGGGAAATGACTTTTGAAAAGGAAGGGACAGAGAATTCAGCCATGACGTTTTGTAGGTACCGTCTTGGCAATCGCCTAACGTGATTTGGGTGAACCATGAAAAATCCAATTCTTGATGGCCATGCGGGAATCCGCATCCTTCCGAATGCCAGGACAGAGCGTTACCACGCACCTCCCACACTCCCTGGTAAAATGCAAAGTGATAAACACATTATAACAAAATTATCAAACACACATTTTCGCTGAATCCAGTACGTAGTTGAATGAACTTATTTAAGAGATATAGTCGTTTGTGTTATGTAGGCTATGCGGAGGTATTTGGTATTTCCTGCATAACATATTCGGTATAATTCTAGGTCGCAATACCAACCACTACAACAACGTTCCGCCACATGGAACAGAACTAAGCTATCAGAGACTCATCCACATACGGCTCTTACGAAATTTTTCTGCTGGTCTAGGCAACATTTCAACCTAAACACAACCGCTAGGATAAAAACCAAACAGAATAGGTTTGTAATTATCCCTGTACCGGCAATAAAGATACTGCAATGTTATCGCAATTTAGAAATATTTTCTATGCCATACACACATTGTTAAAATTTAATAATGTTATTTACCTTTCATAATTTAGTCATTTATTAATACATAAAACACTAGAATAAGATATTAGAAGAAATGAAACGAAAGCCATGCGTGAATTTTTCGCGTAAAAGAAATGTGAGTTTACAAATTTCATTTGCTCGAATAGTTCATGTGTAGAAGACAAGGCTACTCTATTGAA
Source organism: Vandiemenella viatica (assembly GCA_031002005.1). Classification (NCBI taxonomy): domain Eukaryota; kingdom Metazoa; phylum Arthropoda; class Insecta; order Orthoptera; family Morabidae; genus Vandiemenella; species Vandiemenella viatica. Next base: position 267,131,669 of record CM061921.1, read on the forward strand.
CTAAACATCTAGTCATATTCTGAAGGCACAACAGTTGAATATAGTTGTAAATCTTTTGTACCTCTGACATATCATATTGAAGTGTTTCTAATTTCACTCATACAGTGTGGGCTAAGGTATATGGAGTAGGATTCCTCTGTTAATTTTCTCAAAAACTATTTGGAACTGTGGTTACAGGTGGCTGGTCTGTAACATTTGACATTAAATTATAAATAATCAATTTTTGTGCAGCATTTTTTATACTGTGAAAAGTCATTATCCTTGCAACTGTTCTATTGGAATAACCATTAGGAAATATGACGCCTTTTACTTGTTGTTGTGTTCCAGCATTATTGAATATGTGTAATGTGTTAAGAATAATTGGGTACACAAAACAACCGTGTGGTGAGATAAATGTCCTTTACTAACATTAATTGCAAGTGGTGCTTACAGCTTGGTAGCAATTTCCCTGTAACCTACTTATCATTTATATAAACGTTTTCTACTTAGACTCCATTCTAGTCTGTTGCATATTGGGGTCTAGTAGATATCATATTATGTTGTGATATACTCCGAAACAAACGTTTTGAGATTGACAACTGTACTATTATGACATCACTACAATACATGGTGGAAAGCTGTAACGGTATTGCAATCTTCAATAATTTTGCATGTTGTTAATCACCTCCCCTGGTTGCTAATTCAAGTTTATGACCTCCTGCCTACAAAAACAAATTTCACATCAAACCTTATATTTGAAACCACATGATTGTTCTATTCCATTATTCTTTGTTCGACTTAATCCATCATAATATTAACCCATATCTCATCACCAGTGTGTACCTTATATGATCCCCACATTCCAAACTGTAGACATGTGTGAATTCAGTTGTAATTTTCACATACTAATCCCAGTGCCCCCTTCCTTCATTACTCCATTATTTTATATCTATATAATGTGAATCTTATACCATCCCACAGTACTTAAGTAACGGTTTCCAAACCAGTTCGCTTACTTCTCAAGTATATCTCAATTCCTCAAACCATATCTTACCATCCTAAAGTGCTGTGCCCATCTAAGCTGTTTATCAACTAAGATATTCACATTTTATGTCTGCAACAAGTACCTCCCTTTCCTGTCTCCACCAACTGCAGGGCATAGACCCTTACTATGAAGGTTGTTAGCACTCCGTAATAATGTCCCACTGATACGATTGAGAAAATTTCCCCCTGCCTTCCCCACTGTGAAAGTGAAGACAGTTATGATCTGTGGGATCAGTGTAGCATTGTATATACTGCTGTGAGAGATGAGGGAGGAGAAAGCGTGAATACCAGAGCCAATTCAATTGGGCCTGCTCTTATGAAAGACAGCAACAGATATCGCCTTTAATGGTGTCATTTTCCCTCAATTTATATGCACTGCAGAGATGATTGGGATTTAACCCAAGAGTTTTTAGACTATGTCATTTAAAAAAAAAAAAAAAAAAAAAAAAAAAAAAAAAAACGAAGGTTGGTTGGATCCTTCCAAAGGAGTCGTACTAAGTGATTGTGTCAGAGGTAGGACGGCTAGTTTCTTTCCTCTGGTTTACAGTTTAACATGGAATCCAAACCATGGTACGACATGGCATAGCTCATACGATCAAACACAAATCAAAAATTCCTGCACCCAGCAGCACTTGAACCTGGGACCAAAGCAGCAAAATTTTCAAAGCAAGTGCCATAATCACTGAGCTACCATACCACTCTATATTCATAAAAAAAACTATTATTTTCATATGTGTATGCCCAATACCTGACACTATTTCGCATTTAACTATGTTTCATGAGGGAATACCCATCTAGATGTCTTTTGACTTACATGAATACATTTATGGTGTCACTAGTAACTGTGATATTCATTAAGTAATACATGGAATCTATGTTTATGCACTGTAAACCAGACTTACATGAGTCATACATATACTACATCCTCTGACAAATGGGGCCACATTATAATGGTATCAAATTGTTTAATGTCACAGACCATTAAACTGGTGAGAGCCACTTACTGATTAATTTAGTACCAAATTAGTATTTTCTTGACTGGGTACAGTGTTGTGTATTAGGATTCCAAATAAAAATTAATCTTTGATTAATTGTATTATATAGACCAATTTTGAAAATTTTGAAAATATATCTAAATATTGGGTTGGCTGTTTTAGCAACAATGGAGCAGGAAGAAATGTCATAAACCATATTTATATGGAACCAAAAGATGCATTAGACCCATCACTCATCACAGTTGAAGGAAGGAAGGCTGCAATTTTAAAAAAAAAAAAAACCACACTGCACAAACTAAAAAAACACAATATTTCATGGTATGCTCATACGTGTAAAAATAGCAACACCTGACTAAGTTTGTACAGCCACCCATGATTAACCCAGCTATACTAATGTGTTCATTCATGTTGAAGGATTAATCGCTTGCTTCTGTGCAAGTTCAGTCAGTTGCTGATATTTTCATGAGCATGGGCATAGCCTGAAATAATGGCCTTTGTTTGTATTGTGTTTTTGGTTGCTACAGCACTCCTCCATCTAATTTTGGTGAATGATGGTATTACTAAATTGTTTATTTGTTAATTCATTATGATTTTTCTTGCATGTGCCTTACATATTTGACAATCATCATGCAGTTACATACAGAAATATTGGCTATTTCAGTGTTATGTTTATTAGTGTATCATTGTGAACAATTTGTTCTGAACTTCTGAATGACCCTATATCAAGAGTGGTCTGATAGCTTAGTGGTTAAGGTGCTTACTTTCAAAGTTCTGGATCCTGGTTAATAAACCTATTGCATTGAGGATATTTTAGAAATTTGACTTGATCATATTAGATATGCCAAGTTAAACTCTAGGTCCAGCCAGGATAGAGGTGAAATGTGTGGCAAATCATAATCTGTCACAAAGTAATAAGTTCATACAAATTTGAGTGGTCTGGTGACTTAGTGGTTAAGAAGTCTGACTCAGGGTTGAAAAATCCTGGGTTCAAATCCGAGAATCATTAGTTCACTGCAGGAAAGGTTGCTTTGTAAAGTATCTTAAAATGTTCCTGTGCTAAGCTTTATTCTTTTTCTTACGTCTTTGCTCCTTATCAATGTTTAGGTCATTAGAGGTGAGAAAGGACTGGGGGTGATGAATGGGAAGGAATTTGGGCATGAATTTAAAAAGAAAACCATCCCAGTATTCACCTGGAGAGATTTTAGGGAACCGTGGAATACCAGATTCTGGATGGCCGGATTGGGATTCAAATCAGTGTCTTCCATAATATGAGACCGAATTGTTATCACTCACCCCATGCTTGGTCAATATTAAACTGTTGGTCCCCTGTTCCTGGTAGGATTACTGGAGGTTGGTGAGGTGTGTATGATTGCACAGCAGGAGGAAATTCTGTCACCAGGTGATGGAAATTACATTAAATTGTTAATATTATAACCCATATCATTTGTACCTTGTATTATACATGATTGTAAGGTATAGGTTCATAATTGGCAGGGCATCAAGTTATGTTACGTAGGGCACAGGGTAAGAGGTAGCTTTGCCACCCTTGTAGACATTACCCTAGCTTTACACCGTTGCACATAACTCTTCATGACCTCTTAGCACTGAAAACCTTTATTCTGATATTGTTAATACTGAGAAATTACAATTCTAAAAACATAAACATCGCAGAGCCTTATAATTACTCAATGCATTACTTCAAGAGAATGTTTTGGAAATGAAAAATGAGTCTGTTGCCAAATAATGTTTTAATAAAATGGTTAAACCACTACTTTGAGTCAAGTATTACAAAGTTTTCACAGAATATCATAGCAAATGCTTTGATTATATTCACCAGTTTCAAACACTTACTTGTGAGAAAGAGAGTTTTCAGCTCTTGTTACAATGAAACAAATTATCAGAGCAAATTTGATATTGCTAATGATTTACACTGTGCATTTTCTATTATCCAATCAAGAACAGGGAATCTAGTAAAAACAAATACAAGCTCATCCTTGCCTCTGATTTATATTTTCTTTGTAAATTCTGTTCATTATATTTAAAGTTTGTAATTTTTTACTTTTTAAATAAAATTTAAAATTTGTAACTTTATAAGCAATAATGAAAGAAATATATTTGATTTCATACTTGCTGTTTTTACCATTTTAATAATAAAACTGTGATTGGGGGAGAAGGGAAGGGGGGCATGGGAAACCTTTCTTTTATGAAAATTAGATTTGGTAAGTATAACTTTGGGAACATATATTCTAAAGGTCCCATAAGAACAATACAATATCCTGTCCAGATACAATCTTCCATAGTAAAGTCAAAATCTATATAGCTCGGCAAGGATTTCGATGCGCATCCTCCCAATTGCCAAACCATTCATCCAAAGGTTTTATTTTATTGTATACTATTTAATCATCTACAAACACTAACTTCTGACTGTAAATCAACAACACAATCTGTGATTAGAACAAGAGTCTTACTACACTGTGGTACTGCTTCTTTCATTTCCATATCACATTGACCATAATATCTTTCTTACAAAATCAGGATTGGCTAAAGTCATACCTGAATGACAGGAAACAAATTATTGAATATAGTTTTAAGACTAACAACAGTGTAAAATCTGTACACTCAACCTGAAAACATGAAATACGGCATGCCACAGAGTTTAATTCTTGGGCCAATACTCTTCTCAGTATATGTAAATCATTTAGAAACAATCAGTAACTGGCAGAAGCGTATTAAATTTGCAGAAGACACTAGCATATTTTTTAATGAAAGGATGAACTATATGATAATTAACTAAAAATGTTCAACACTGTTCTAAATTCATTGCAAACTGGTTTCCTCAAAACAAGCTAATAATAATCACAGAAAAAACACATGCCATACACTTCCAGACAAAAAATAATGTAAGTACTCCAGTACAACTCTGTGATGAACTACTTAAAAATGTAGAAAGCTAAAATTTGTAGGTATGTGGATACAAGGTAATTCAAAATGGAACACACACATGAAACATATTTGTAAAAAGCTAAATACCATTTGCTATATGATTAAAATATTAGTTGGTTAAATATCTAATGAAACAATTAAGAATATTTATTTTACATACATGGACTCATCATTAAGGTATGGTATAAGCATATATACTGTGGAATCTCCGCACCAAGTATCAAATACTTCAAAATGCAGAAATTTGTATAAAGTAGAACCTCGTGTAGACTTTTATTCAGTAAGATGCAAATTCTACTTCAGCTCTGTGTATATATACTCGAAATTTTAATATTCATAAAAAAAGTATGGATCTTTCTGGGTGCATGCTATAAGCAAACAACGATGGGCACACATATAATACTATACAGTGTCATATAACCTAAATTTTGTTAATAAATGATCAAAATTAGTTAAAAAAATTGTGAACTAATATCAATAAACAGTAAAAGAATTTTAAAACTATTTTCTTGTAGTTTTCAAGTGATAAGTAGGAATAAAGAGTAAGATTCAATCATAACAATCTGTCAACATTGCTGTTATAAAGAGAAATACTTATTTTTAGATAGAAAACACTACCATCATGTTCAGAGATGCAGTAAGTAATCGGGATGAAACAACAAATGATACTTCAGGGTTAGAAAATGGTACTAAAGAGATATTTGATTTTGAAATTGAAAATCACACAATAGAAAAAAAATAGTTAAATAATTCCACAGCTCTCGGTTTTCAAGTTATGAGAAAGATTCATAGCTCAAAATATTAGCCGATTTCTAAACTATATTATGTAAAAATTTAGAATCTGTATGTAAAGAGAAAATGATGAGGTCAACTAGAAAATTTAAATTATACACTGTGGAGTTCAGCTAGATACAGATAGGAAGTATAGGAACATCTTTCAGCTCGGTAACACAAATACTTTATGAGATATAGAATAAAGAAATTATGTTAAGACATAATTAAGGATTGCATTAAGATATAAAATTGTAAACAAGCCAGTTTATACATCAAAAGATCAGGAACGATGAGTAGATCATTTTAAAACAAGAATTAACACTAAAGTGCCAATATTGTGCCAGTGAGAGAACATTTTATTTTTGGCCACCTTAATAATTTATTACAGACAAACAGCTGAAGCTTAAAAAAAATTCATACGGAGTTGTTTTAATGTTTAGGGAAAAGACTACCTTCCACATACATTTCAAGCAAATAAGTGAAAAAATAGGTTCAGATATTTCGTAATATTGAGATATGTTGTGAAATCTACCCCATCTTCTATAAATGGAGCCCCGGTACCCGTGGAGGAGGCAATTGTTTGAAGGCACTTGGACCATGAGGTTGTGGTCGGTGGGCTGCACATTTGGCACGAAGCATGGAGAAGAAGTAGGAAGGAGAGGCTGGAAGTCATGTAGTCCAGGCAGCTATCTGGGATTATTTTCAACCGTTAGTGGGGAAGTGTTTCTACTCCGATGTAAGTGAGCTTTATTTAGTTAGGGGGTCATCAGGAGTTGCTTACGGCTTGTCTCCCGGTTTAAACCTTCAATTGTTTATTTCGTTGAAGAATTTTGATGCTTTGAATTTGGTTACCATATGATGTAATAATCTCTGAAGAAAATATAGTTTAAACATTTTATGAAAGTCTACAATGCACATTATTTGAACAAACTACCTACATCCCCTGAGGTATAACAGAGGATTGGTGACCACACAAACGAATTTCATTAGGCTACATTAGTGGTCATAGTTCAACGAAGCTGTTATATGAACCCCCGTGCTGCAGACCGTCTGACAACAAATACTAGATCTACACATATCACAAATGTTATCCGCTGTCAGAAAGGACCAGTTCAAATGGGAATCAGGTTGTTTAATAATCTACCTCAAAGGATCAAGCCTGTAAGAGAAAATACTAAATTCATTTCAGGACTAAAGGATAACTTGCTTGACCACTGCTTCTACAGTGTAGAGTGTTTTCAAAACAAATTCTAATCTTAAATCTCACCATTTATCAAAAATATACATAGTGGAAAATGATGAAAATAAGGTTTTACTTGTATTTTTGTAATTATAACATGTCCCAGCATTATTTGTCTCATGAATCAGCCTGGCACATATCCAGTTCTGTTGTGTAGAGCATGTCACCAACATCAACCTGAATAATGTTTTTGATGAGGGATGATGTTAGCTCCTCTTAACTTTAATATATCTGTGTTATTATTATCTAATCCTACAACTTTAAAATCTCCTCAGATCTTCAGAATCTGCTTCTCATTTACTAGTCAGCTTATCTATCCATACTCCCAGTAGCTCCTGTTCCATTACTTGCAGCACTATCCTTCAGTTGCATTCACACCAAACTGGATGTTTATTGTCTGCCTGTTTCATGTCTTTCTTCCATTTTGTTACATTAATCATCTGAATGTTGTCTCTCCTACTCGATATCCTATTGTAACTTTTAATTGTGTCATTCAGTTTTGCTTCTCCAGCCCTGATATTCTTCATGAATGTATCCTTAGCTTACCTCCAACCGAAATCTGCGTTGCATGTGAATTATTTTTTTCAGTTCCTTTCAGTTAACAGAAAGCCATAGATTTTACGTAGAAAGAGAAACGCAATTCAAGCTTAAGCAGTGTGATGGAAGTAGTACGCATCAGTGGATAAATATAAATTTGTAACCCAATTTATTAGGTTCATTTGCTGCCATCAACAGTGTTGTTGTCTGTTTACATGGAAATGCAGGAGATTTTGTGTGGCACATTATGAAAAAGTGCATCCATTGTTGATGTGCAGCCAGCATTCTATTATAAGTCCAATAAAGTGCCACTTCATCATAAACAGATTTATGATTGGCATAAGAAATTCATGGAAAATGGCTGCATATGCAAAGGAATAAACCCTTGTCATCCTCGAACATCAAATGAAAATACTGAGCATAACCAAAGTACTTTTGTATGGAGCCCTCAGATATGTATACAGTAAAACTTTGAACCTTCCTCTATCCAGGGATGTGAAGCCTGTAGCTGTATATTTTATAGCTTGTGAAAAATAAATATGCAAAATCTGCTCTTTCTTTTTGAACAATCCAGTATTTCTCTGCCACATATAGCAATGATGTAAGGAACAGAACGTTTGGTGTGGAAGGGATGATACTTTTCAAAGGTATTATAATAAATTTGTAGGCTGGATATGAATAAAAGTATAAAAGTAACCTTTCTCTCAGGAAATGTCAATGTCAAAGATCGTGACATGTGATTGAGAGTATATACAGCTGAAATTGATGGATTGGATATTGCATGCAAATTTTAGCAAGTATATAAGGTGTTTTTCACTGTGGTTTCATGTCATAATCTATTATCTGAAAATCTACAGGGTGAGTCAAAAGTCGCAGTACACCCTTTTATTTCAAAAACTCTGCAGGAAATGGGAAACCTGAATATTCCAGTAAGGTATTGGTGAGGTGGTCTATCTTTTACGGTATGTACCGAACATGGGCGCCATCTTGAAATCGGCATCTTGAATCTAAGTCAATTTTTTTAAATGGAAAGGGGGTCGTGTGACACATCAAATAACATCAGAATTTTCTCACAAGTTCATTCCTGTAAACAGATTTGAAATAGCAGTTGCGGTTCAAAAGTTACGTAACTTTTTTGTTGCAGATAACTGAAGATGGCTTTGACCAAGGAGGAGAGAATTGAAATCATTTTGATGTCTGGAGAACGAAGTTTCCGTGCATAGCTGCAGATTTAACAACCGTGGTTGTGACGGTTAACTTCACCACTGACATAAAAGTTTGCCTCATCACTGAACAAGATTCTTTGTGCAAAAGAGGGATCCTCTAAGGCCCACGTGCAAAACTGTCTGGGTCATCCTCTGCTAGGTGCTGGAGTAACTGAATCTTGAATGGATGCCATCGATGGGCATGAAGGATTCGTATGATCGATGACTGGCTGATTCCACATTCTGCTGACAAACGTCGTGGGCGCTTCACGAAGGACGCCAAAACCATTGTTGAGGTTGTCTCGTCAGTAGCACTTTTTGGACGGCCACTCCGTGCCTTGTCAGCCACAGTCCCAGTTTCTCAGAATTTGGAAATTAAGCACCTGACAGTGTTGTGTGAAATTGGAGGTCTTTCTGCGTGCCGGTTGTTGAAATCTGCAGCTATGACACGGAAACTTCGTTTTCCAGACATCAAAATGATTTCAATTCTCTCCTCCTTGGTCAAAGACATCTTCAGTTATCTGCAACAAAAAGCTATGTAACTTTTGAACCGCAACTGCTATTTCAAATCTGTTTACAGGAATGAACTTGTGAGAAAATTCTGATGTTATTTGATGTGTCACACGACCCCCTTTCCATTTAAAAAAATTGACTTAGATTCAAGATGGCCGATTTCAAGATGGCGCCCATGTTCGGTACATACCGTAAAAGATAGACCATCTCACCAATACCTTACTGGAATATTCAGGTTTCCCAATTCCTGCAGAGTTTTTGAAATAAAAGGGTGTACTGCGACTTTTGACTCACCCTGTATATCTCACTAACTTTCTGAATGGGAATTTATTCATGAATTGTTATTCCAGACAGTCCAGGAATAGATTGGCTCAGTATGAAGCCATGCAGGTAACAATGGCAGTGCCACATTCTGGTGGTAAATTTTGAAATTTATTGAGAGCAAGTTTTTCAGGACAAAACGCAATCTCAGAATATGAGGTAATGATGAACCAGGGAGGCTGGGTGGTGACACATTTTCAGAGCTCTAAGGCCCTGATAGTCGGGGATATTTGTATATAAGGTAGTGACATCATAGGAGCCAAGGTAGGAGTCTTGAGATAGTGGATTGGAGAATGTGGACAGACACTCAAAGAAGTCTGTAATGTTTTTGATGATTGAACGGAGGTCTTGCCTTGAAGGTGTAAGTTGATGATCCACAAAGTCCAAAATCTATTCAGTGGCTAAACCACATTCCATAACTATTGGTCGCCAAGTTTTATTAACCTTGCAAATCTTGGCAAGAAGGTACATGGAAGGTGTATGGGTTTCTGTGGAGAAAGTATGGAAATTGATGTTGATAAGAGGTCTTGTTGGGGGATTTCCAGGTCAAGAAAAGTTGCTACTTCATGTAAAATGGAAGTTCGAGTGTGAACAGTTGATTCTGGTATAAGTGAGCTGCCTCAAAGCTTATTCCTCCCTGCAGTCAATCCTCCCAGTTGACAGGGATTCAACCACTGTGGAGTGCAGTGAGGCTGAAGCATTTAGCAGCTTTTTGATATCAGCATCTAATTTTCACATGTCACAGATTACACTTCTTCCGTTTTACAATAAGTATGTATTTCCTTCATGGCCCATTACAAGTCCTCTTTTCAAAATCGTTTTCAATCCTGACCCTTCAGAATCTGCACACATTCATTCAGTAACTACATCCCATTATCCACTAGACTGACTACAGTGCATGTGGTATATGGATTACCCACTGAATGAATTTTGGCTCAGTCCTTCTGTGCAGAACCTCCCTTTGTTTATCAAAGATAATTTGACATTTCCTCGAGTGTCTTTCCATGTTTTCTGCTGCTCTATCTCCAGTTTTAATCCTTATCTTCTTCGGTGTCACTTCCTTATTCACAAACATCCTACACTGTCAGGGCCTTAGTGCCCTAAAAATATGATACCAACACAGCCTACCCACCATATCTGTGTATCCATGAAGGCTGCAGGTTCAGGAGAGATTATAAACTCAAGATAGTAAATAGTTACATGTGGTTAACTGGGGGTTCAATTTTTGTCCACTGGTATTCCTAATTTAAATCAATGACCCCCCCCCCCCCACCCATATTAAATGGTAGTGAAGGTGTGGTGATTTTTTGTAGATGATAATAGCATATCTTTAACTGAACCATTAATACAAAATGTTGAGAACACAGAATAAAGAGACACAGAAACTTCAATGTGCTACAAACATATAAACAAAGAGCACCTGGTATATGGTGTCTGAAAGAAAATCAATCAGTGAAAACAGTTTCACCAAATTATATATATATATAAAAGAAGTTGAACTGGAAGTAACATTTTAACCACTTGTTTTTTATTTAAAAAAATAAAATAAAACCAAGAAGATTAGTATATTTTGTATATTTTTACTCCCTGCACACTTATAGCATCTGCTTCTGTTGATACTCTTCATAAGCACAGATGGTATTCAAGCCCTAAGAATTATATGAGAAAGAAGCCCACAGACATCATGCAGAAATATGGTTAGAAATTTAGGTGTACATACTGTACTAGCACAATACATTTATTTGCTAATGTCTTTTACAGTGGAAAATCCTCAACACTTCAATTTTAATCCTAGGAATGAATATAACATTTATAAAGATTACTAATCATTTTCAATAGTATAGAAAAGTGTAACTTTTACTGCAGTTTCTTTATTCAGTATGCTACCAAAGGAAATAAAATGTTACAAATGAGAAACTAACATTTTACTGTGTATTCTTCTTCATAATTTAGCAAGTAATGATGACTGACAGAATTCCTTATGTTTTTGGATTTTATAAGGGGAGCGTGATGGTAGTAAATAACATGGTATGTTAGGTATTTGCAACTGGTATTGGAAACTGAATATGCTACTGGGATGTTAAGTAAATAACCAACAATCAGTAGTTATCAATATTACTGGTTTGTTAATAATTATATGTAGGTGTCCCACAGCATGAAGACTGTTCTCACATAGGATCAATATGAACATATAAGAAGAATTCCTTGATAAAATCCCTCTCCCATTTATTTCAGATGTATAGATGATATTTTGATGATCTGGACCCACATTGAAAATCTCACTTAATCATATCCCTAAGCAATAGCTTCTCTAGGTACTTCACTTGGACTTACTACCACAAACATGTGACCTTCCTCGATGCTCTCATTCATCTGCCATTAAGTGACCATCACACCTCTGTTTGCATGTAGACAACAAGTTTACATCAATACTTAAACTTTCAAATTCATCACCTTATCCATATCAACAATCCGTTTCTTACAGGCTTGCCATTCATGACAGACACATCTATTCTGTTCACATTCAAAGTACTCTCAAAACCAATCACAAGCTCCCATTTCCCACTGCTATCCCTTATTCTTGTACAAAAATAAATCTCTCATGTTAAATCTCATCCTTCACAGAACTACTCCATTACCACACCTCTAAAAAAATAACTATAGCCCCATATTCATTACCCAGTTCCCTCCTGGAGTCCATTAACTTAATCCTTCATGATGGGCATGACCTCTTACATTCCTTCCCCAAATTTCTAGCTTTCTCCAGAAGATCTAGCCCACTATACACTGCATATGCTTCAGCAGGCCTCCTAATCTAAAGAACATCTTGATCCACAAATACTCACCTTGTGAGTCCCCCAAACAGACGCATGGATTCTTCCTGTGCAATAGACCTTCTTGCATAAGTTGCAACATACATTTGGCTATGGTCACCTACTCAAATTTAATCACAGGATATACTTTTCCTATCAGTGGATATGCTGCTTGAAATACAACATACTTCTGATTCCAATCCACCTACCTCCATACTACCGGTTCATGTGTTGGCTTCACTGCTAAACAGCATTTCATTAGAATGAATGGCTGGTTTAAACCAGCAACTCAGACCATCCTGTGTGCAGCATATTCCATTTATCACAATTTGAACAGCTTAAATAACTGTTTCACAGTGATGGGTGTGAGAGTCTTCCCAGAACCACTGACTCCTCCAAATTCTGTAGATGGGATTTAGCTCACCAACATATCCTTTATACAAGGCAAGCTACTGGCCTCCAATAAGACCCTTCCAGTAGACCAAGCTCATATTTTTATTTTTTTCATATATATATATAATTCTTAATTTCAACATTGTCCTTCTTGTATTCTAATCGTATTTTAGGACTATTATGTTCACACACTTCCATAAATATTATATCCCCATAACCATCTACTATTGACTCAGCACTTTTCTGATCTCTCCCTTGCTTTGTTCCCTTGGCTACTCAATCATGTGGTGAATTTCAATGTGATCATATCTGATTTCATCACCATGTACCTCATCTTCTTATAAGACCAAGATTCACCACAAAAATATTGCATATTTTTTTGTGGTTGTACTTTAGTGTGATCATTACTGTCCTCATCTGTAGTAAGTGTTGAATTTTCTATCCATATTCTTCCCTTTTTTTCAGTGCCTTGAAACATTTTGCTTCTCATTATTATCTGATTTTTATGAATTTCACTATATACCCGCACTTTTAGCTATAATACTTCCCAGATGTGTCAATTCTCTACTTTCCCAACTCCCCTCCACCACCACTGCCAGCCTTGTGATGTTAGCCATTACCATCATAGAATTCGTTCAAGTAGTGTACCTCATTGTATACGCATTCAAGGATGTCATGTATTGGAAACATCTTTTCCTTTTGGCAAATTGTTAGGAAGAAACTGGACAAACTTTGGTAGACATGTAGTATCTGTTAAAGTTCAAATAGCCTATGATACTGCACCCCTAAAGTGACTATTTAAAACTAGCAATTGGATGAAATCCCACTCATGCAGACTCTTACTGTCCATACTACTATCTTAAAACATAATTGTGCACAACTACATGATCACCAAATATTTTGCATGAATAGTCTCTGTGACAAAATGTAACTTCATTCCTCCAAATAATATGATGCTGCTCATATGTTGAATTATTTATTATTTATTTATCAATCTTGTTTCATGGATCCCTGCTGAGGAAGGACCTCTGGGAGGTGAAATATGTCATGGTTAATACACATACATACAATATGAGTCACAATCATAGTAAAAACAATTATATGTTACAAAGACAAATAAAGAGAATAAAAATAAACATTAATTTTTACAACTGAGTATTGCAAAAGTCATATTGAATACAATTAATTACTTTGTTCAAATTCTTGAATGGAGTAGAAGGAGTTGCCAATAAGATAATCTCTTAAATAATTTTCTTAAAATATATATTTACTATCTGCAAACTGTTTTATAGTCTAGGGAAGTTTATTAAACAATGTATACCAGAATAATTAACTCCTCTTTGTACTAATGACAGAGATGTTTATGTTTTTTGCAAGTTATTTCTGTTTGTTGTATTGAATTTGTCTACCTCTGAATTAGAAGTAAACAGGTTAACATGATCTATTACGAAGCACATGATAGAATTTATATACTGAGAAGTCATTGTAAGAATGTTGCGTTTTTAAAAAAAGTTGTTTGCAAGAAGTTCTTGGTTTTACCCCACACAACATCCTAATAGCTCATTTTTTACTTTGTGAAGAGTTTCCCTAAAAATTATGTCATATGACATCACTGAATGAAAATATGAGGAGTACACCTGTTTCTTTTACTCTAGATCTGCTGTTAGAGAAAGTGTTTGTGTTGCATAGGTGGCACTGCATAACTTCTTCAGTAGTGAAGTGATATGTTCATGCCAACAGAGTTTCTCATCTATTTTAATACAAGGGGTTTTATACTCTTTGTTTCTAAGATTGTGTTATTTTTATAGCTTACTTGGAAATCCGGCTGTATATAATTTTTTGTTTTAAGCCAAATATAATGTGGTTTTTTTTTTCTAAAAATTTATTTTAATGAATTTTCCTTAAACCAATACCTCACTAAGTACTTCATTTAAATTAAATTCTAGATTGCTCTTTGGAATTTTTCTCACAGTCAGATTAGTGTCATCTGCAAATAAAACACTCTTAATTTTGTCAGATAAGTTTCCAGGAAGGTTATTGATGTATAACAAATAAAGGAGGGTCCCTAGAACAGAGCCTTTTGGAATTCTATGTTTTATTTTCTCCCAGTATGATGAGGCATCTTTACTTATTTTAGAATAAAAAATGGAAACATTTTGCAACCGACTTTCCATGTATGATTTAAACCATTTACCTGCGGTTCCATGAATACCATAGTATTCCATTTTTTCCAAAAGTAATTATTGATTTACACAGTCAAACACTTTTGCAAGATCACAAAATATTCATACAGTGCTCATTTTATTATTCAGTTCCTCAAATATGTTATTTAAAAATGAATCTAATGATCCTTTTTGGCTCCAAAATTCTGAGTTAGTGAAGAAATTATATTGTATAACATGTTTTATTACTCTACGACACATGACTTTTTCAAAAATCTTTGAGAATCCAAAAAGTAGTGAAATGGGACGATAGTTATCTACACATGTTGCTTCTCCTTTTTTAAATAACGGTTTTACAACTGCGTATTTTATTCTATTTGGAAACACACCTTGCATTAAGGATTCATTGCAATTGTGGGAAAGTAGACGATTTAATACAATCTGAACATTTTTATTTACAATATTGTTATAGCTGGAAAAACTTTTAGGTTTTAATTGTTTCACGAGTTTATTTATTTCTGATACTGTTACTGGTGGCAATTGCATCTCTACAAATCTATTTTTTAAAACAGTCTGAAGAAGTCTTAGGGCACTTTGTGGGGATTGCTGTTCTATGCCTAATTTCTCTACAGCTGAAGTAAAATGTTTGTTAAATATTTCACAAACTCCCCCTACTTCAAAAATGAACAGATCCATTTTGTTCTATTTTTATGTATTTTGAGTGATTTCCTGTTTCCATTTTTATTATTTTCCAAATAGTTTTCATCTTATTGCCTGAATTCTCTATTTTCTCTGATATATACCTGTTCTTGGCATTTCTTATTACATTTCTTATTATTTTAGTATAAAGTTTGTAATGAGCTTTCAGTGTATAGTTATCTGATTCTCTTCCTTTTAAGTACAGGTCCCTTTTTGTATTACAAAGATACTCTGATAGCCGTTGTTATCCATCCCTTATCCAGTTCATTGTTTGGAGTATTGATAACTGTCCCTTTTTTGAATCATCCTTCGAAATGTGTTAGAAATATATTAAGAAAGGAATCAAATTTTACATTAACACCCTGTGGATGGTACACTCTGACCATTGTTCATTATTTAAGATATGCTTTATATTGTTTTCATTAATATTTATATACCCAGATTATCTTTATCTGTTTAACAGTGTTTCTGGACTTCATACATAACAGCTGGGCATCATGGTCTGAGATACCATTTATTACTGGGAGTATGTTGTAATTACTGTTGTGAGAAATATCCATAAAAAATTATCAATTGCAGTCCTGCTATTTTTTGTATCCTACTAGGGAAATTTACAAGTGCCATTAAATTAAAAGAAATCATCAAGGCTTCCATATCTAGCCTCTCATTGCTCTGATTGAGAAAGTCAACATTAAAATCTCCACATAAAACAACTTTTTTGTTATTTTTGAAACATAGTAGCAAAGGTTCTGAGATAAAAACAGTCTAAAATTTCCTGAGGGGACCCTGTAAATTGCTATTACTATGAGCTCTTCCTTACCATATTCTAGTGTAGTAACACAACATTCAAAGTGTTGTTCTATACAATACTTACTTACATCTACACTGTTGGATTGAATATTATTTTTAACAAAAATAGCAACTCCCCCATTCTCCATTTTACATCTAGAGAAATGAGAACCTTATTAATCGAAACATACTCAAAATTTGAAAAGTAGATTATTTTCTAAATCACTTCCAAGGAAAAATTATCTTATCAGCTTTACAATATCACATTAAAATGAAACATATTTTGATCACGGGATCACAGGCTATGCATTTGTCAAAACTCTGATCAATAATTTTTACAGGAACCAAATTCAACAAGAAATTATCCTAAATTTCTTATTTTTTGACATCAAAATAAAACATA
The DNA here is from genome assembly GCA_031002005.1 of Vandiemenella viatica. Taxonomy (NCBI): domain Eukaryota; kingdom Metazoa; phylum Arthropoda; class Insecta; order Orthoptera; family Morabidae; genus Vandiemenella; species Vandiemenella viatica. The sequence goes on from CM061921.1 coordinate 267,148,479, forward strand.
TCCTGTTTTCCTCACAGGAGCATTGGCTCTATATTAATCGAAATCTTATCAAAATGCAACCAATAGTTTTTGTGTGAAAAAGTTCCAACCAAAACTTGATAACAATATTTTAATTTTCTCAATTTTCCAAAATTGCATAAAATGAAGAAATACATTGTTTTAACCATGTCACCACAGGATGTACATTTAGCCCCATCAAACTCCAAGTAGCATATTTTATTTTTGTGAATCACATTCAACTAAAAGTTTTAATAATTTGGAAAATTTCTGTTTTCCAACATCACATTAATATGAAACATATTTTATTGTATCCATGTCATCACCATCTGTAAATTAATCAAAACCTCATAGAAATCTGACAATCAGTTTTTGTGTGAATTGCATTCAAAGAAGAATTATCTTAAACTTATCATTTTATGATGTCACATTAAATTGAAACATTCACTTCTTTACCTCTGGGACAGAGGGCTATACATTAATCAAAACTCCATCAAAATCTGAACAGTAGAATCTTAAATTTATCACTATTCAGTGTCACATCAAATTAAAAAGTACCACACTTTGCACATGGAACCAATGGTTAAACATTAATCAGAACCACATCAATGAACAACCAGTAATATTTGCATGTATCAGTTTGTATAAAATAAAATGGCAAATAATACAATATCATGTTGTTTTAATGATCCAGTTGTAGGATTTCATTTTGAATCCATCCTGCCTTTTCCACAGCATAACCTAACCTGATAATCTTATCACTTTAAGAACACTTACAGTTTAATATTGGATTCAAACCATAGACTGCCATGGTATATTTCATACAAATAAAGCATAGATTATCCACAGGTAAAGTCAGTTGAAGGAACCTTAAAAAATTACGCTGAGATCAGAATTCAAACTTCAGAGTTTGACAATCCCAGTCAGACACCTTATTATTTATGTGGCAAGCCACTTTAAATCTTTGGTGATATATTATAACAGAGAAAGAATATAGAAGTGATGAAACATTAATACAGAAGCAAATAAAACTTTAACTGCTCTTGCAGGCTGTATTAATTAATTTCTATTATACATATGAATATTCTCATTGCAGGCTAGAGGTAGATCATAGAAAGATGGCTTTAAATGGTGAAAGAATGAAGATTATGGATACAGAAAAGTTGGAGTTGTTCATTGACACAGACTTATTTATGATCTATTGGTATATAATGTACGCAGTTAAGGAATATTATGGTGTAGTGAAACTGCATGAACTGTAAGTCATTGCAGAGTTTTGGTATTGTTTGAAATAGGGAGAATTAAATTAATAGATTTTTTGTGACTGTTATAGAGACAACTGCAGCCGTTGAGTTGTGAGTATCTTCAAAAGTCAACAAAACCACTGGAGCACTGGAGATTTAGGTGCCACATCAAATATTCTGGGAGTTCTCAGGATTATAGCAGGTTGGTGGTAATGCTTGTTAGCTTAGAAGTAGGGGCCTGGGTAATCTTCTTGTATACCTGCACCTCCTAAAGTTGCACCACTTTTCAACTGTCGTCTGCCTTGTTCAACACAAACAAGCAGCTTCTCTTGCCCAGCTCATGATGCGTGTCCCTCTGGTCCTTTAGAACATTGCATATACCTGATGAAGACACATAAAAAATTGAAATACTAAATTTTTATAATACAATTCAGCTGTGAACCTATGAAAGGTGGAAGAAAGAAGGTGGGCACAAATATGGAAGCGAATGAACTTAAATAAGTAATATGATCTATAGAAAAATCTTCATTAGCGAATTAAGTCACCTAATGATGTGGCAACATAGTCATGAATCCAGATACCACTTCATCCATATTCTCCAGGTATAATGGTCCTGGTCAATTTTCTACCAGTTAAGAATAGCAGCCATGTGTATGTCTTTGTCCCACCAGTCCTAAAGTCTTCTTATTGTACTCTACGCCAACACCATTTTTGTCCATATATAATCTTTCCTACAAGCAACATGGCATGCTCACTGCTGTTTCAGTGAGACTGTCTTCTTCAGGAAGTCTTTGTCCTTTGTAACTAACATGATGGTGGTTGAAATGAAGTCTTCATGGGCGTACTGCCGGATAGTGTTTTGAAAACACGATATTTCGACGACTAGCTCCGTCGTCTTCATCAGGTGTCGAGACATCTGCAAAGGTTGGCTGACCGTCGGATACTGAGACAGCCCAGGTGCCGCACCTTCTTATATAGGCCAACAGCTCTCTCCGACGCCCACGCCCGGAGGCTGGCAGTGAGTGGGCAGGGCTACAATTGTTCGTTGCGAGCCGAGGAAGTTAATATTCGTCCGTTTGTGGCGCTTGCTGAACATGCATGTCACGTTCTCTGTGTAGAGTTTCCAAGGCTGGTTTCGTTGGTAGTCTTGCAATGCTGTAGGTGTACACTTTTTTATTTTATAATGATCCATCATGGGTGATTCATAGCCAGTGGGTGTGTGATCTGCAATAGTAATACTATAAATGCGGAGGTAAGTCTCTGTCTTATATTACGATTTCACAAATAAATGCCTATACCAATATTGATGGAATTTTACAAGTAAATCTGTAGGAAGGGCACAGGACATTTTTTTTTCTTTGATTAACAGTTGCAGTCACGAAATTTTGAGAACTTATCGAATGGTGACAGAATGACCGATGCATGTGTTAGTCTGTAATGTTGCGTTGGTTGTTCAAATTGTGATTCTCCCGCAGTGTGTTAGTATTTGATTTGTTAATAAATTTCTTTTAGAGATAAAACATATTAATTAGTATGAATGTCGATTTTCTCTGTACTGTTACTTTATGTCTGCCTAAAAGTTTTTGGCACCAGTTTATTTTGTCTTCTTTTTTTTGACATGCCTTGTGGGGGTAAACCTGGCCTAAAGTATAGGTCTAGCAGAGCACGAACAGCTAAAGTTACTACAAGCCACGAATCTGATGCTCATCCTGAAGAAACAAGAAGAGAGTAAAACTGAATTAAAATGCTGCCCTTAGTTAACTCCTCCCCCCTCACACATCACCACACCTTTGATTGTTTTTCTGTTTTTAAATATGTTGGAAATTGATTTACTTCATGAGACAGGTTCGGCAGTAGAATGATGGCTTTCCTGTCATATTATGCCGACTCAGTGTTTGGTACCAACCCTACTTTACTAAGAACTTTCTATATTCAATTCTGGCAATGAAATTCTTAATCCATGTGTATGAAGTCGTGGGTACATGCTAGTAATACTATAAATGCAGAAGTAAGTCTCTGTCTTTTTGTTACATTTTGACGACTAAATGGTTATACCAATATTGATGGAACTGGACAAGAAAATACTTTGTATCTGTAGGAAGGGTACAAGACAAATTTTCGGTATGAATAATAGTTGTAGTTACAAAATTTTGAGAACTTGTTGAATGATGACTAAGAGATGGATGTGTGTTAGTCTGTAATAATACGTCGATCGCTCAAGCGGTGCTTCTTGGGCATTATGTTGGTGTATGATTTCTTAATAAATTTTGTTTAAGACAAAACGTATTATTTAGTATAGATGTCGATTCTCTCTGTGCTATTAATTTGTGTCTGCTTAAATGTTTCTGGCACCAGTTTATTTTTCCTTTTTTTTTGACATGCCTTGTGGGCGTAAAATGTCTTTAGCTCTAGCATAGCATGAGCAGCCAGTGTTATTAGAACCCAGGTATTGGATGCTCATGCTGAAGAAAAGACCAAGCTGAAATAAAGCTGCCCTTTATTAACCCTCCTGCCCCCCCCCCCCCAAACATCCCCGCACCTTCGTATGTTTTTCTGTTTTTAAATATGTTGGAAATTGATTCTCTTCATGAGACAGGTTCGACTTTAGGATGATATAGTGATGGCTTTCCTGTCATATTATGCCGACTCGGTGTTGTTTGTGACCAATCCTACATTACCAACAGCTTTCTATATTCAATTCTGGCAACGAAATTCTTAATCCACGCCTAAAAAGTCGCGGGTATCAGCTAGTAATACTATAGATGCGGAATTAAGTCTCTGGGTCGTAGTCACAAAATTTTGAGAACTTATCGAATGGTGACAGAGAAACGCATGTGTGTGTTAGTCAATAATGTTGCATCGGTTGCGCAAGCTGTTCTTCTCGTGTATGTTACTGTATAATTTGTTAGTAAATTTCGTTTAGAGAAAAAACGTATTATTTAGTATAGATGTCGATTTTATCTGTACTATTACTTTGTGTCTGCTCAAATGTTTCTGGCACCAGTTTATTTTGCCTTCTTTATTAACATGCCTAAACTGGCCTAAGTTGTAGCTCTAGCAGAACATGAGCAGCTTAAGTTATTAGAACCCAAGAATTGGATACTCATGCTGAAGAAAGAAGAAAAGACCAAGCTAAAATAAAGCTTCCCTTAGTTAACCCTTTGACTACCATTTTTGTTTTCTTAAAAAGTAAAACAAATTCCCTCATATACATGTTTGGTAGGCATTGTAAAAGTAGTTGCTGTATGGTCATACTCATATTAGGTGGGGGGGGGGGGGGTGACAATTTTGGGGGCTGGGACATATATGTCCTACTGGAATTACTGGTTGGGACAAATATGTTAGCCATGAAATGAAAAGTGAAATAATAGTCTAGAAAATTTTTATTTTGTCAATATTTACAGAGTTTATTTATGAAAAAGTTACAATGAAGTTATTTGTGATATGGTGTGAAACATTGTTTGCAGAGTGGTAATTGACACATGGTAAAAAACAGTTTTTGTCCTTTTTTCGATTTTCTTCTGCACGCATCATGTACATCTTCTTGTAGTACCTTTGATGGGCAAGTTTTGAAGTTTCCTCTGTATGCATGCACCTTGTTCTTAGTGTTGGTAACAGACTGATCATTTTCAAGTGAACTTTCAGAAGAATTTTCATCCTCACTCTCATCTGAGTTGTCTTGATCGAGCTGGTATTATTCGTTTGATAGATCGTCCCAGTCGGATTCCTACAATATCCGCTGCAATTCTGCGTCTGAGAGTTTTCGTTTATTGCTCATTTCAAGGGGCCAAAATTATGTAAAAAACCATGGTAAGAGCCAGTTTTATTGTGGGTGTAAAAGTATATGAAATGACCGTGGGAAAACAAACTTGAGGATGAAGCAAAACTTCTGTCCGCTACCGGTGGGACATGTATATCCCACCAGTGAATATTGATGAAATTATTATGTAATATTGTAATATACTTACCAGGTTCTGACTGGACGAAAGTAATACACTTGGAGACAAATAATTGACAATTATTTTTACAAAAAAACACGAAATGAACACAGAACCTTGTCTTTGCAGGACCGCTGGAAAGCAACTGGAGGGAAACAATTGTTTTACTTCTCGGTACAACATAACTGATGCTATCTAGGAACAGAATTCAGAACTGTAGAAAACACTCTCGGGATTCTAGCCGCGTCAAATTAAAGTCGACTGGCGACGTTTCGAGAGCCGGCACTGCTCCCTTGTCAAGCCCTGCTTAACTAACTAAAACTGCCTAGCGGTAATCTCTATATAGGGCTACCAGACGGGAGAGGAGGGGGAACTCGCGCGGAGGGCGGGTCTGCTTGGTGACGTCATGTTCCGGTTGTTGTTATGCCCAAATATGGTCCATTCCCGTGTGTTTCGTAATTGTCTAATAACTGGCCTCCATGTTTGACTTATGTTAAGTCCTTGATCCCGATTTATCACATAGTTATTAACTCTGATTTCAATCGCCTCTTTCACGACACTATCCCAAAAATTATTAGCATGGCAGAGGCGTGTCGTCTTGTCAAAGCACGGTTCATGACAGTTTTCAAGGGCGTGCTCTACTATAGCCGATTTTTCTTTCTGCCCCAACTTAAAGTATCTTATATGCTCTTTGCGCCTTTCATCGATCGTTCTCAAAGTCTGTCCTATGTAGGAAGAGCCACACTCACAAGGAATTTTATACACTCCAGGGGCCCGGAGATTTATACAATCTTTCGGGATTCGTAATAACTGACGGATCTTAGGCGGGGGCCGAAAGATGGAATGGATGCCTTGCTTGTGAGCAGCCTGGCTATTTTTGATGTCAAAAATAGCCAGGCTGCTCAACAAGCAAGGCATCCGCTCCATCTTTCGGCCCCCGCCTAAGATCCGTCAGTTATTACGATCCCCGAAAGATTGTATAAATCTCCGGGCCCCTGGAGTGTATAAAATTCCTTGTGAGTGTGGCTCTTCCTACATAGGACAGACTTTGAGAACGATCGATGAAAGGCGCAAAGAGCATATAAGATACTTTAAGTTGGGGCAGAAAGAAAAATCGGCTATAGTAGAGCACGCCCTTGAAAACTGTCATGAACCGTGCTTTGACAAGACGACACGCCTGTGCCATGCTAATAATTTTTGGGATAGTGTCGTGAAAGAGGCGATTGAAATCAGAGTTAATAACTATGTGATAAATCGGGATCAAGGACTTAACATAAGTCAAACATGGAGGCCAGTTATTAGACAATTACGAAACACACGGGAACGGACCATATTTGGGCATAACAACAACCGGAACATGACGTCACCAAGCAGACCCGCCCTCCGCGCGAGTTCCCCCTCCTCTCCCGTCCGGTAGCCCTATATAGAGACTACCGCTAGGCAGTTTTAGTTAGTTAAGCAGGGCTTGACAAGGGAGCAGTGCCGGCTCTCGAAACGTCGCCAGTCGACTTTTATTTGACGCGGCTAGAATCCCGAGAGTGTTTTCTACAGTGCTGCCGCCGCGAAAACGTTCACAGTTATTTATAATTCAGAACTATTTGTCTTATGCTCACTTCTATACTAGTGGGACAGCATCAAATAACTTTCAGAATCACTATTTCCCCAGTCGTTTCTGAATGCCATTTTGTGGCACACATATGTCCCGTTGGTAGTCAAAGGGTTAACACCCCCCCCCCCCACATTCCCTCACATTCGTTTGTTTTTCTGTTTTTAATTATGTTGGAAATTGATTCTCTTCAAGAGACAGGTTCTATGGTAGAATGATATAGTGATGGCTTTCCGGTCATATTATGCCGACTCGGTGTTGTTTGGGACCAATCCTTCACTAGCAACAACTTTTTATATTCAATTCTGGTAAAGAAATTCTTAATCCACGTGTACAAAGTCGTGGGTATCAGCTAGTAACCAATACAGGCCAAAAGTACAATGTCATTGTCGAAACTCATGTTACTAAGCCTTTTGCGATTGATTCTAATTTCTTTTTCTGACCATTTTAACTTTGATATTGCTGTCTCCAAGAGAGCTGGGAATTACTTTGGAGAGATTGGATAACTTGGTTAAAACCTGTTTCAGTGCAGAAATCTTTAGCTGTTCCACATATGTTGACAAAGGCTGAGGACAATAGCGGATCTGGGAATTTTCCAAACTGGTTAAAAAACTATGAGCTTGCCGTCCCATCAAACGTTATTTTCCCGCCACCATTGTTGCCTTCCTGAGTGTCACCGCGTTGTCACTATTCCCATTGTTGTTGCCCAAAGTTGTCGGGAAAAAATAATATAATATTGTTTTGATCATCCCTAGGTCCGGCACTGGCTGAGGAGGAGGTGGCATAAATGTTTATGGGGAACTCTGCTGCAGGTCATCTCCGCATTATGTTCAGCTAGGCCATGCAGGACAGGCTTGTAACTGAATTGAGCATGTTTCTAAATCTGTAATGGCTAAAAAAAATCTGGATTTTTTTTCCTAAACTAGTTAGCTTTCATAGGGCAAGAATATGGTATATAGTGCTAAAGCTGCTGTGGATTACTGTTTTCTCATTTGACTTGTCTTAGTCAAGGACGAATTTGATTTGGTTGAACAAAATCTTTGCCAATACTTGGTACAGGATAGAAAAAAAGAGTATGATGTTATGACTAGTCCTTCTGTATGTAGCACAGTTAGCTTAGATTTATGCCATGATGATAGGATTGATGCATTGTGGAGGTAACATGAGTAGATCTTAGCCCAGTGGCAGATAGTTTCTTTTCTAACTAGCCGAAGGATATCAACCAAATGACCATTCTTACTGGCAGCTGTACTTTTTTTAATGATATTTATAGCATGTCTGACTCCGGAAAGAGGTTTAAAAATATTGGTCTTTCATCTACACTGCCTTGTTACAACTGCTTACCACAACTGCATATTCCTATATAAGCTTTTTTTCGAAAAGTAAAATTTTGTCTTTGTCAGTAATTCCGCACTTGTTTCCATCAATTGATATAATCTGCTACTAGGGACTATAAATGTTCATGTTACTATCTTAGAAGCTGATTACTTTCCCTTTGCTGTCTCTTATGACCACCCCATTATACTTTTTTTATATCAGACATTCTTTTCTGAATGTTATACACAGCTCGGCATACACTATATCACAGTGTTTCTTTACCATTTTTAACCTGAGGACCACACAAAAATAATTCTGTGGATCAATAACTTATACAGGTTTAATTTTTTGTACCTATGTGTATGTTATTAACAATTGGTATATATTGTATTGTACTATTTTAACATAGATGGAAACAACATTTTGAGTTTTTTAAATCTTCCAATTCACTGAACTGCAGAATTTCATGATACCCCCAAAGATATATTTAATTTTTTTATCCCGTATTTTTATTGTTAAAATGTTATTGAAAAATGAGATTTGAATTGAAATTAATTCAAGATAGTATTATTATGTATATATTATTGCAAAATACATAAAGGTGGGAATTTGAGGTATGTACCACTTTTGTATTAAATTTCGTATTTTGATTAATTTCCTCAAGTCTGCATTACTCAAATTCTTGCCCGGAATTCTTCCTATGTTTTTGATCTTGAAATAGGTAGATAGGTTATTTTTAAATTGAATTTTTGCTTGCCAGTTTCAATTAGAACTTTATGCAAAGTAACTTCTTGAGAGTTATGTATGCCACTTAGGCAATTAAAATGACATTTTAAAAAATCCATTTTTTAAGGTCAGAAGCTATAAAAAACATTCTTTGATTTATTTTTGTTTCAAAAATTGTATCTACTTATACCTTTATTGTTGAGTGATAATCAACTGTGACTGTGTGTCTGGCATGATTGGTAGCAATGGAGCGGAGAGGATTAAGAAGGTCTTCATCAACAATCCAAAACAATTTGTACTGACTATAACTCATAATTGTCAATTTTTGTAACACGTATTTTCCTTAGCAACTTGGGCTTTTTCAATGTTACGCCTCTTTTTTTTAATCCATTCAAATTAGTTCAATATCTTTACTTGTTGCCCTTCTGTCCCTGTCAGAGGATATTCGGGGTCAACGTGGAATGCACAAAACTTGAGGAAATGTGCTTAAAACTATAAACTCTATCTCAATCTATTTTTATTCCCCCCCCCCCTCTATCCTCAAAAGCCAGTATTAATCTTTGACAGTGTTTCTTGCTGACTGTGCAAACTATGTAACATATGAGTAAATTAGAATCTACTTCAAGGCTTTTTTAACAAATTCCTCCATATTGTTTTTAAGAAATTTCAGGAAAAACTGATTCAGAAGTTTCAATTTTTCCCTTCCGCCAATGTCTGAGATAATTCAGAGTATAAGTGGAACCAAGTTTACAAAAGTTGAGGAATAATGTGAAATATTTCAATCTATTTGACAATGTTTGCCATGTCTTCACAAAACCGGTTGTTATCTTTGACCTCGTTTCTGGCAGACCGTGCCAGTTTGGTAACATACAAGAGTTTATGGAGCAACTTGGGATCTATTCAGACACTTTTGCACCATTTTCCAAAATGTCCTTCCTCATCTTTTTTAACAAATTTTGTGTACAAACTGATTTAAATTTTTCACTTTTAGCCCTTCTGTCAATGTTAGAGGTCATTCACCCCCAGGGGTGATATAACGTCATATTTCTAAATTTTCACCACAACTTTCAATCATACCCTGTCTATGTGTAAAATATCAAAAGAATCTGTGCAGAATTTATTATGTCTTAGGTAAAATAAAAAGATGTAAATTCTTGATTGCTTTACTCCAATATATGCTTTTTTTGTAGATTTTAATAAATTTGAAAACATTATTTAAATGATAAGAAAAGGGAAAATGAAGGCTGCAAAACATTATATGAATCCTATAAATAAACAAGCAATGAGACTGGAAGTGAACTATTAAAAGTAATCGTATTTATTAAATGAACTCTTATTAGCTTTTAACCAAATGAATAATACTGACATGATCCATCAAAGGGAGAGAGAAAACTACTGAAAAAAAGGACAAAAGACTAATAATATTATGTAATTACTCACTGTGAAAGGTGACAGCTGTGCTTGTTACCCTTTGTAGTGTTCCTGGATATCAGAATCAATATTAATAAAATTTGGTCTAAGAGTTCCACATACATTATTACAGTTTCTGTTTTTATTGAGGAACTAATGAAAATCCTTTCCAGGAAAGGTAGGCGGATTTACGTGTAAATACCCAAATACAAGTTTCTGTGTAATTCACATGGAAGGGAAACAGAAAGGACCGATCATCATGGGTGAGCAGCAATGCTCTGGCCTAGCATTAGGGAGGATGGGGATTCAAATATCCATCCAGATGTCCAGATTTGGTGTTTTTCATGGTTTCTTCTGGTTCCTTGCCCCTAGTCCCTTCCCACCTTAAATGACCTTGATGTTAATGAAGTCTTCATGGGTGCACCACAGGACTGTCTTGTGAAATCATGATATTTCAACAACTAGCTCTCTTATCTTCCTCAGGTGTGGACACATCTGTACTGGTCCACTGATTCACAGATACTGAGACAGCTCAGGTGCTGCACCTCCTTATATACATTACAGCTCTGTCCATGGCCCATGCCCAGTGGTTGGCTGCCAGTAGGCATAGCTGTAGTTGTTTGTTGCGGGCCCCAGCTGTTAATATGGAGACCTATATGGTGGCAGCTGGACACAGATACAACACTCTCTACAGATTTTTGCCGAAACTGTTTTCCATGCCTCGCTAAGACATAGCCCCTGTTTTATTGAATGTACCAGCCAACTGAATTTTGATCGCTTCCTTGATTATATATTCTCAAAAATGTTAAATTCTAGCAGGTATGCTAATGTTACTTAACTCTACTTCATGGCCATGGCCGTACAAGTACTTGGCAATTAATGATTTGCTGTATTTTCCTAGGTGGAGTTGGCATTTATGTTGATCATTCCGGTTTTCTGTAATGTTGGTAGTTTGGTCAACGTAAGTCTTACCTCGCTCGAACAGGATGCTGTATATTCCAGGAACTCTTAGACCAAGATCATCCATGACTGAATGGAGGCGGTCCCAACTCGATTCAGTCCCTGTTATTGCCAGATATAAGTTTGTACTGTACATGCACAAGAAGTGAATCTTCTATGTACTTTTCCTGTGTATCATATCCTGTGTCTTTTGTACTCAAGTAGTTGAACGATACTATATTGCATTTGGACAGTGAATAGGTACTTCCAAATTATTTTCATAAAAAAATAAAATTATTAAAAATTTAAAACACATTCACTAGATCATAGGTTATTTCATCTAGTCTGCATTTTGTATTTAAAGCTATTATTTAGTGGAATAACTTTTACAAAATTATCTAATAACTGTCATTAGAATTAATTTTCATTAATAACTAGTATTTAAGCCCGTCAAAAATGATGAATTGACTGCATCAGATCTCTGGCTCATAACTTAAATAATGTTTATAAACTTAAATAACTCATTCCCACTCATGTAAATAAAAATTAAATTATTTCTACATGAAATGAAAGCTTTTATCACACGCCCATTACTATATTCACTGTATCATGATATGAATGTGATTCCAAATTTCTTTCCATACTATAGAAGCAATCAGAGCATATAACAAAACCATCTACATAAAGAAATACTAGTAAAAACAAACACCTAATATGCAAAAAGGAACATAACTAAAAAAACTGGTGCATGAACCAGTATTTAATAATGGTGACTCCTCCAGTTATAAATACACCATTTGAAATCATTATGTGATTTTCAGTGAGTATTACAGCAATTTAAGCTATAACACTGTTGATATGGTTTAGGCATTATTATGAAACACTTATATTGACACTTACACATCCATACATCGAAAACGTATCATGAACTAATTCAAAATGATGTACCGAGTACTGGCTGTTTTAGATGATCTTAAATGACAGCTGCTTGCATTAAAGTAACATTCAGCATGCATGCACACATGTGCAGAACTTAAAGGGCCCATCCAGCTAATTGCTACCTACATAGTTGGCAATGTTACATCGGGGAGTACTACCAGGTGCGTAAATATGAAACCGGAAATTGTTAATAAAAAATACTCCTCTATTGTATAAAAATGCTACAAACAACCTTTTTTGAAATATTGTCCATTGATACATATAAATTTTTCCCATCTCTCTGGAAATTTATGAATGCCACACCAAATTTTTTTCTTTTGACGCAAACCAGTCATTTAGCCATTTTCATAAGAAGTGCAGCGCTGCTCAGCGAGTGCGTGTCCGATCAATGTAAAGAGAGAGTTATGGGATGGAGCTTAGTCAGGTGAGTAAGCCTCATGCATCAGTATCTCCAAACTAAGCGCTTTAATCATTTCCTTGACCGATTTTGCTGTATGTGATGGTGCATTGTCATGGAGCAAAATCACTTTGTGTTACCTTTTCTGGTATTCTGGTTGTTTTTCCTGTAATGCTTGATTCAGATTGATCATTTGCTATCAATAAAGTTCAGAATTAACAGTTTCGCCAGGTTTTAAGTAGCTCGTAATAGATCACGCCATTTTGATCTCACCAAACACAAAGAATTGTCTTCCTTCCACAGCGATTTGGCCTGGACGTTGATGTTGATGGTTCAGCTGGAGCTACCCATGATCTTTTATGCTTAGGGTTCTTGAAATATATCCACTTTTCATCACCTGTCACAATTCTATGGAGAAATGATTTTCTTATATACCTGGCGAGCAGCATTTCAAAAGTGGTTTTTCGTTTTTCTTGCTGTCAGTCAGTCAGTTCATGTGGAACCCATTTTCCATCTTATGGATCTTTCCCATCGCTTTTAAACGTGTGGGGACAGTGTCCCATGTTACATTTAATTGGTCTGTGAGTTGTTCTTGCATTTGGGCATCAGCCTTATCCAACAATGCTTGAAATTTGCTGTCCTCACACTTGTTGGAGGTCTTCCACTGTCTTTGTTTCTCACATCAAAATCACCACTTTTGAATTTTTTAAACCACTCAAAACACTGCGATTTACCAAGAGCACGCTTACCGTAAGCTTCGACAAGCATTTGATGCCATTCTGCAGCAGTTTTCTTTAAATGGTAACAGAAAATCAATGATGTCCGCAAATCGTAGTTTGGAGGCTCAAAACTCAACATATTCAACATTATTGAAAACTACACTGTCGTATGAAACTTTATTATTGTGGGTTTAAAATGGTTGTCAAAAAAAGAAAATGGTGACAGTGATGGAATCTGATGGTAACTGCATTGATAGCAAGAGCCATCTATTGGCAAATTCCGGTTTCATATTTACACACCTGGTATATCATTTCACTGTGAAACAGCCACTGAGTACTTGTTAATTAAAGGAAGAGGCATGGGTGATTACAATGGTCAAGAGTTTTTGAGCAATCTATTTAATCTGTCACCATTATTCCAGATGAATAACTGGTTTGCTGTGGAGCTGATGTAAGAAATTTGGTGCAAGTTGAGTGACCGATGATGTGGTACTTCTCACCAGTGTTAATCACTATGTCACAAGACCACACAACATTACTTTAGCAGTTACTTGAACCAGGTTACAATATAACTGAAAACTTTTTAACAGGAAAAAAAAGTGAAGTTTATCAAGAACTCAGCAAATGCTTACACGAAATGTAGGTAATCATGAAATATGTTCTCTTCTTCTTCACCTCCTTTTCCTAACATTAGAGATCAGTTGCCTTTGATGAGTTTTACTTATAATGGGCATGGACAAATTTGGAGCTTTGGTTTTTTGGCTGCATGCCGTTGATTATGCAAAGCATTTTATAGCTCCTGCCAGCTTCTGCTACATGGCTCTGGAAAACTACAGTCAGGACTGAAGGTATATAGGTAGCTGGTCATGTGTTTGACTGTGTTGACCACCCCAATCCTGTGTGTGGTGCCTCAGTGTAAGAGCATCACTGGTGGGTCAATCATAAAAAATGTATAATAATCAAATAAATAATAGTTATTCATTTTGAGATTATACTTGACTTGAAAGTTTTTGTAACATACTTCATTCAAAATAAAATGCATATATTTGAAAACATCTTATACCAATATGCCTAGAATCTATTCAGATTACTCACATCACGAAATAAATCAATAATAAAGATTTAATTGTTATTCGTTTTTTCCACTGAAACTTTATGGGAATAATATCCTACTGACACGATAGGTAATAACAGTAATTTCGAAAGCATTTAAACTAGTTTATTTATGAATCAGTTTAGGGGATCAAATGTGTCAGTATGAGGGCTACCTCTGCATCTTCATTTACATCAAACTACTAACTGCAACGGTATCTCCATTTTGATATATACCACCCTTCTCACACTAAATTCTCCCTCCATTATAGCCTTGAAATTTATGGCAATAATATAAGCTTTGGCGACCAGACCCTAGGATAGTCATTATCATCGTTATCATTTAAATGATTTCACTTACACGGGTTGTCCTCTTCCTGAGGCTGTGATTATTTTCAAAACAAGGTTTCATCTACAACAGACGTGCTAGGCCTGTCACTGTTAATGATGGGACAGCGGATATGTTTCCATTTTTGTATGAAATGTGTGTTCTATGCAATAAGTGTGTACCCGTACTTTGTTTGTATAATGTGTAGTTTATGAGGCCCAGATTGTAGACTGTTACAGCATTTGCCCCAGTGATTGGGAAAAAAATGCTGAAAAAACCTCAATCAGGATGGCTGACACATGAGCCCTAGCATTTGAGATTAGGCAAGTTACCTTCCCAATCCACACACCCAAAATGGAAGGTTTCCTCACACAGAAATACAGTGCATAGTAATATCCAAATAACAAATACACATTTTCATTGAATTCCATACATGGTAACACATGTAAGAAATATTGTCATATGTGTTATCTGTGAAGATGTAATTCTATAACATATGTGGTTTATTTTTAGATTATGAAACAACACATTTCACGTTTTCTGGAATATTTTGTATATAGAAAAAACCAGGGTACTCTATAGAACTAAACATAAAAGCGTACTATGAAGACACAGGCAGTTATACAAAGAGAATAAATCAGTTATAACTCTGAAATATATTCTTGAAGTGTTTCTGATTTCACTTTATAGTCCAGCTTAGTGTATGGAGTAGGATTCATCTATCATTTCCCCAAAACTATTTGAAACTATGGTTACAGGTAATTGATCTACCATGTATGTCAGATGACATAAACTTGTGAATAGTCAATAATTTTGTTTTTCCTTTCTTTCTTTCTATCTATCTATATTTTCTTTCTTTTT
>CM061921.1:267164991-267354458 GCA_031002005.1 Vandiemenella viatica
TAATTAAGCAACTGCTAATAATTAACTTTCCAAATCGCTACATTGGCGGGACTGTAAGGCTAGTTGTAATATAATAGATCAAACACTCAATTCTTTTCGGATGTTTTGTTCCTATTCTGCGACTACTTAAGCCCACTACAGACGACCTGATTTGGTCAGGCTGACCATATCAGCCATAAAATCAGGTCTCGCATCCACACAAGACCTGATCTGCAGTCTGTTTTAAGGTCGGGCCACACTAGACCGCACCGACACCGCACCGCGTCCGAGCCGACACTCGGCCGTGTGTCGGCTCGCCCCTCCCGTGCCAACTCGGACGTGTGACGGACGGGTTCCTTAGCGGCCTTCAGTCTCCTTTAACGTATACACTTGGCTGTTTCACGGAATCGATATTAAAAAAATACCTAAAGAGTGATTTGGGGATCGTAGCTGCGGCTACAACCCGTACATTATTATAGACTACTGTATTTTATAATCTACGAACGTAATAAAGTAAGATTTTTTGTTGTTGTTGTTGTTGTCTGACTCCTGTTATAACCTCACTGTTTGATCTCTAAAGCACAAAAGTAGTATCCCAGCGCAGTTTTAAAAAATGATCGTCACACTGCACTGAATTTAAAGATTCTCGTGTATAGCCACTAGGGTTCGGATCTTTAGGAAAAGTCATATTTTTTTCTGCCTTCTTTTTGAGCTGAAATGCAGAAATAAACACTTATTCAACGTTTCTGATTGTATTTAAATGTATTTTATATAGCCTATAAATGCATATTTGGGCCATTTTCCTAATTATGGTCATATTTCAGCAATTTTATGGTCATATTTTAAAACTGGTAATTTTTGATAGAAGTTGTAGATGAAATGAAATTAAGATAAATTATTCAGAGAAATATATTCCTGTTATACATTGGAGAAAGAAACGAAACTAATTGTAACCAAATTGTTCAGAATTCACCAATCAAGAATTAAAGTTATAAATTATTGTCACTCTCTAAACGTTAATGTTCCGCCCGCTTTTTAAATTCGACTATGCAGCAGCAGCATGCCTGTGTCGAGCCGCGTCAATCAATGTCTCATTTCCAACGGTATCGCGGGAATTGAGTCCACTGCAGTGACCCACCGATGAGTTGAGAGGAATCAATTGTCTTCCTATGATTCAGTACGGCGAAACTGCTGCTTAACGGGAAACCCGTCCCTACCTGGGTCAGGTATTCCCCACATACCAGACTCTCCGCGTCGAAACATGCACAAAGCCTTCAGCCACTCACGCACTGTCACCAATGCTTTTGAAAATAATCATGAATCAGTGTTAAATCTGCAGTGGATCAGTGAGTACCGCCATGCCGAAAACAAAACTTTCTGAAAGTGTAAAGTTACGGAGTTACGTAAAGGAATTTGGAGAGGAGTATTTTAGCACAGATGAAAGAGTACTTTTCTGTAAATTATGTGAAACTAAAGTGAATGCAACAAAGCGATTTCATGTGCAGCAGCACTGCAATACATCAAGACACAAGAATAACGCAATACGATATTCAACTCGACAAAGCAAACAGCGACTTTTCTTGGATACATCTACAGCTTCGTCGTCTTCCAAATTATCAATTTTTTCTAAAGAACTCTGTGAAATGATGGTATCAGCCAACATCCCACTTAATAAAGAGAACAATGAGCATTTCAAATCGTTCTTGGAGAAATATACAACACAGACGATTCCAACCGAATCAACATTGAGGAAGAACTATTTACCGTCTTGTTATTGAAATGTATTGCATGCAATCAGAACTAAGATAGGCACCAATAAGATCTGGGTATCAATGGATGAAAGTACTGATGCTTGTGGGAGATACGTTGTAAATGTTATCATTGGAACCCTACTTTCTGACAGACCGGGTGATATATTTTTACTGGACTGTGAAGCTCTTGAATCAGTAAACCATTCAACAATTGCCGTCCGTTTCGACAACGCTATGAAACTGTTATGGAGCGGTGAAGTTAAGCGAGAACATGTCTTCCTATTTGTGACCGACGCTGCGTTCATGGTAAAGGCTGGGAAATGTCTGAAGATGTTGTATCCTTGGATGGTGCATTTAACCTGTCTCGTTCATGGATTACATAGAGTTGCCGAGGAAGTAAGACTAAATTTCCCTGATGTTGATAGGTTAATATCAAATGTAAAAAAGATTTTTGTTAAGGCTCCAATGAGAGTGGCAAAATTTAGAGAAGACGCACCTTCCATCATAACCAGTACTTACTCGTTGGGGCACACGGCTCGATGCAGTTAGCTATTACTGTGAATATTATGAAAACATATGGAAAATAGTTTCTAATTTTGATAGCAGTGAAGCATCTTCCATAAAAATTGTCCAAGAACTGTTTTACAGTAATTTGTTCAGAAATTTGGCGTACATAAAGTCAAGTTTTTCAGGCATCAAAACTGCGATTTCGCGTCTTGAAGAAATTGGTCTAGAACTGAATGAAAGTTTGGCGGTCGTTAAAAGTGTGGAAACCGAAATAGGCCAAGCCGGGGGCAGTGTGGCTAGTTTGCTGAAAAAACAAATTTGATAAAGTGTTGTGTGGGAATAAAGGATATAAAACAATTTGTAAAATTAGTGAAATTTTACATGGTGGCGAATCTGTTTTGACTGAAGACGACCCACAATTAAATTGCAGTGACCTTGACTCTGTTTAAGTACGCTCCCGTCACATCTTGCGATGCCGAACGAAGATTCTCACACTACAAGACAGTTTTAAGTGACAACCGGAGAAAATTCCTCTTCGAGAACTTGGAGATGCATGTGGTGATATACTGCAATGCTGGCATATAACAAGAATAAAAAATGGTATGTACACTAATTCGCAACAAATGTATAGTAAATTTACATTTTTAAAAGTAAAATTCTAATAATCCATTCTTTTACAGGAACAAGAAAATAACTTTCAACAAAATTAATTTCCCAATCGTACAGTGAGTGCATAGAAACAAATTATGCTGTCTACTTGAAAGCGACACGGCTACATAAAATAAATTATGTACATTTGAGCATTTTTAAAAATAAAAAAATTAATGTTTGGTCATATTTTGTCTCTTTTAGGTCATATTTACCTATTTTTAAGGTCATATTTGCCTGCATATTCCGCGATTTTTTTGGTCCTAAAGATCCGTACCCTAATAGCCACATAGTCACAATTAAATGTCAAATGTCTCTCACTTCGCATATAACATTTTTATTTTCTCTAAGGCTACTTTCGATTCACTCCATTTTTTTTTAACAAAAAGAATAAGATTATTATACATTTTAATTTAAATACAAAATGCAAAGATTTTGTAAGATAATAATAGTTTCATGTGATCTACAAATTCAAGTCAAAGAGTTTCTTATCGGCCGTGCAGTACACTTCTATTGTTCTCACTTAATTTTTAAAGGAGACCTACAGATTAACGAGAAATTTGAACAACGGAACGTCCTAGCGTCTTAGCATTAACAAATCAAAGCTTTGCCATGGGTCAGTTTTAAGACCTATAAAGATTACAGCTGAAATAGGGATTTCAGTTCTCCAATCGTACGTCATAACGTCAGAAGACAAATCTGGATGTAATCAAAAATTATTATTCAAACATAATAAAATAATCGTACTTTTATTCTATATAATTTATTTTGCTATCCCAAAACACAATTGTACTTTGATTGAATATATATTTTTCAGTACTTCTAGATTCAGATTCTTGCGGCGAGTGATTTGGGTACGGAAGGTCCCAGGTTCAAAATCCGGCCTTAAAATCGACTTTCACCTCTGGCAAAGATTTTATTTGTTAATGCGAACATGCAAGGACTCTACCTACATTTTACGAATATCTGATGAACCTGAAGTGAGGCTGGAAAAAAGGACATTTTTCTAAAGCAATCAGTAACGTTAAAACAATGTTTAGTCGTAAAGGACCGGAAATTTCCGAACTCTTTCTGTACAGTTCTCCATATCGACCAGCCCGACAGCAGACCGAAACCGGGCCGCACCGTCAAATATTTAAACCAAATTTACCGATGTCGTTTGACCTCACTTCAATCGAGTGAGCGACAGCAATTAGAAAAGTGGCGGTGCGGTGCGGTCTAGTGCGGCCCGACCTTATACAGTCGGCACAGACGCACGGTGACATGCCGCCGGTTTTTTTCGAAACCACAAACAAATACTCTAGTTTCGGCGTTTACTGTTAATTAAAAAAATGGCAGATTATGGTCGAAGATTGGCTTAATAACAGAAATGAATTTAGCCACGTGAAACTAATTAGAGAACTTGAAACTGATGATTTACCGAGCTTTAGTAAAACCTCTGATCACAAGGCAAGTTACCATCATGAAAGAATATGAAAGTGAGGAAGAGCTATTAACTGCAACTTTTTCAGTATTTATCAACGGGTAGAGAGTATGCCAAGTTCAGCAGTGCCATATGTGCAAAATTACTCTCTCAAATAATACAATAAACGTGTGAAACTATTTGTAAGGTTTTAAAAAAACTGTGTACAGATAAAAACTCTATTTTGAATGAGAACTTTTAAATTAAAAATGACAAAAAAACTTAAAGTAACTTATTTTTTATTTTCATAAGAATAATTTTCAATTTTATTAATTACAATATTAATCTGAATCATTTTCCATGATTAAAAATTCCTTCAAAACTGTCTGTTACCATCCATTTCGTTGTTGGGAACATTTTGCCAGAAAATTATTATGTTCATAATGTTGATACCTAAAACAGAATATGAATACTTAAATATAGCCAGGCAATATGAGAGAACGTTGCAATTCATTCACTGAAGGTCAATGTAAGGCAGGGGTTGTTATTTTAAAGCCAAGGGGAAGTGGATTACAATTTTACAATTACAAGGGAATATTTAGCGTTGTACTATTAACACCACTTATGAGTTACTTTACAATGCATTAGTACACCAACGGACCTGTATCAGATGGAGAGATATTAAAATTCAAAAAGTTTTATAATAAGTATATTGTAGATGAACTGACTCTGCTCTAAGCGTCATTGTTGCATGGAACAAATACATTTAATTTAATTTAATTGCAATGGAGCACAGACTCCGGTACATTGGCCCCTTATGTTTCCATTGACGACAATTCATTTGTTCTGAATGAATATTTCTTGAAACCATACACACAGAAAAAATATAACACATGAAATAAGACGTTTTATTTATAGACTTCCCAGAGCTAGAAGGGTCGTGGAAAAAAATTTCCGCATTCTGGCGTCAAGTTTTCAATTATTACTGATGTTCAAAATGTTGATAAAATAATACTGGCCAGTTATCTATTACATAAATATTTCAATGTAATTTGCCGGATACATCCCACCAACAACGAAAATCTTTGTACTTTATTAAAATCCCATTAACACCCTCGCCTCAGTGACAACTTTCTCCTCTGCGTTTTCACATATTGATATTTACTGCGCGAGGGTCTCTTAGCAACAGGGGCGAAATCGGCCCCCTTTAGAAGACCCGTTCCCGATCGCCTGGTCCCGTTCCCGTTCCCGATCTCCCTTTCCTCCCGTCGACAGTGTGTTGCATTTAGACGACCCGTCGGCCGGCCAGATCTGGTACTACCGTACTAGCGGCCTACCACCACGTTTATATCCGTCTAGCTCTGAAATATCTACATTCCATTTAATAGTAATACTAGTAATAAAATTAGTTGGTTATAATTTTTAATGTTCTAATATTTAAATATGTATGTCCCCATATTTATCAGAACCACGGTTTCTTGGTGTAACCCTGACTACTTGGCATTGTGCGAAAAGACCAGGAAAAAGAAAGTCTTGTGCCAGGTAATTATATTTACAAAAGGCATATGTTCAGTCACAGATTTAGATGTTGTTCGATGGTGAAGATTTCCGAAATTTCTAGCGGATGACACATGAAATGCCTCATTTCACGCATCTTTTTATGATAGAGGGCATATGAGGCTAGTGTTGCCAACCAGACTTTATTATGAAGTATCAGACTTTATTCTTTTTCCTACCAATAAAATACATGTAACTGAACGTCGTTCTGCTAGTTTCACAACATCCTGCAAGAAAAAGTGCCAGTCAGCCAGAGATAGTTTGTTCGCTCGTATCCTTTGATCGCAGTCGAGGCAATAATAGCGAATCATTCATATTGTTGTACTCCAGTCGACTAGTGTCCGCTCGCCGTTATTTCTGTTTCTTTTAGATTGTTTAAAATGGCAAGTAATTCAGATTCAGTTTGCGATAGTGATAATTGATACATCAAATAACTCCAAAGGAAGCAAAACTGAAGAAACCTAAACAATTTCAATAACATAAAGATTTGCGGGAGAGAATATATAACTGGATAAGAAGGGATCCTCAAAAATAAGTTCTCAGCGAATTGTATAATCTGCACAGTGGGTTTTACTATTGCGTTACCTAGTACTTGACAGTTAAGTCAGTCAGTATCGATTATCTATAATTTTCAGAATATTGTGAACATGATCTTCTGTTGAATAAATTGTAATATAATGTTAAAATGTGCCACATTGGTCAGAGCCATATGGTTGCTAATTATACTTTAATACAAAAATAAATTATCATACTTTATTTTTGGCCGGTATACGTTATCCTAACCATAAAATATGCGGAAATAATTTATTTTTTGTAAGCTATACAATTCAATTAATTTCCAAACAATATGTTAGTGCTTATGATGGGACGAAATAAATTCAAGATGGTGGAAAGGGATAAACAGAGCGTCCTTAAATTTAGAAATGAATTTTCATTTATTTATAATACTAAATTTAGAATTTGGCCTCAGTTATATCGCTTTGAAATGAAACCAAAAATTAATAGCTAGTCCCGTAAGCCCCGAAAATATATATATTTAAGGCAATAAATAACTACATTTGAAAATACTTCTTCATATCGTATACTTCTTATTTTTCTCTTCAAAAGACAAAATTGCTTTTTTTCCTAAATTAGTTGGCAAGTTGGCAACCCTATATAAAGTGTCCCATAAACATTTTTGGGTGTTGTACAGCTCCAGCAACTCTATCAATTCTTCTTTTTCTTGATTATCGGATGAATCCATCTAAAAATAATAGAAAACGGGGAACCAGACAGTGTGATCACAACCGGGCGAGGCTTTACACGGCCAGTTTTCAGGGAAGAGTGGTGAGGGCCCAACTTGCCCCCACCTTTTTGCACTAAATCGGATGGATTTTCCACCCGATCTCCCTGCCTGGTCTAGCGGCAAAAAAACGTGACCTGGAGCTAACTTTAGACTACCAGTTTTCAGGGTCGAAGGGGCGTGGTCACGATTTAGGGAGACCAGGTCGGGTTGTCTAAATGGGCCTTAAATCATGTCACCATCCACACGACCTGATCTGGTCAGACCCTGACCAGATCGGCCGACTCTGCCACCCAACAAGGATTTATCAGGCGACAAGCCTACACACCACACGATATTGCTCCTGCTCTGACCGTATCGGGCATCAGATCAGGTCGTGTGTAGTGGGTCTTACCATACCTACATAAGCAACAAGTTATTTGGTTATTCCAGTTCTAGACCGCTTGGGTGAACTGCAGCGCGCAGTTCAAAGACGCCGTGCAGCAGACTCTGCAGCAGATTGACCTCATCCAGCGACTGACAACAAAGTACAGAAGCAACTTGCAGTTAGTGGACTCGGCCGACGGTGATCAATGCGGCCAGACTTTCTAACACATTCATTTGCTATTACTACGTTTTCTCCTACTTCACTCAGAGAATATGCAGACATTTTTTTAATAAAATCCATGGCAAAAGGTAAGATCACCTACTGTCGACAGTGCAGCTATAGTCGGTATGAAAACGTATAAAGTCAGAATAAAAAGAATTACAACGATTGGAAAAAAAGGTACATAAAGCTATTATGTTTACTCGTCAATCTCAATGAGCCTACATGTTCGGTGATAGTATAGTACTGTAGTCTGCCGATGCTGAACATTTTATGTAGAACGTGGGTCGGTGTGGTGTATCTTACCAACGAAATAAATGAATATATAATTGTGATAATGACGTAATGATGCTATATTCAAGCCTTTTATGAAACAATTTAATAAGTGACTAATGAGTTCAAACGTTATTTTCCGAATCTTGAATAATTCTTTCCAACTAAATTTAACAGTTGTTGGTAAACTGAAATGTCTAATATATACACGGTTACTACAAAAGAATCATTCACTTTCAAAACCCGATTTATTTCGAAGTTTTATACTTACAAATTTGATTGATATATGAAAATAACCACAAAATATCCAAGATTTATGCTCACTCTACAAATGTTCTATGTGGGTCCCCTTGGTCACACGACACACGTCCAGGCGGTAGTTCAATTCAATCCACACATTTTGTAACCTAATCGCGTCATTGTTCATCGTTGTATCACTGATCTGTTTCTTCAGCTCTTCTATCGTTATTGGTATTGAGGATACGTAAACAATGTCCTTGATGTGCCCACAAAGGAACAGGTCATATGGCATAAAAAACGGTGTTCTCGGAGGCCAGAAAGAGACGTCATCATCACCAACATGGCCAATCCAGCGATGCGGGACTTCATGGTTCAGGTAAGCACAAACATCGAGGTTCCAATGAGGGGGTGCCCCGTCTATTTTGGTAGATAATATTCGTAGAATATTCAGCTAGTTGCGGAAACAACCATAACTGCAACATATCTTTGTAATCTGGACCATTCACAGTCTTCTCAATGAAAGAAAACGGCCCTTACAACTTTTTTTTTTTTTTTTTAATTGCACAAAATCATTGGCCTTTAGGGAATCTCTTTAAATTGTTACAAGTGCACGTGGATTTTCAGTACACCAGAATCGCACATTGTGACGATTCACTTTTCTGGTTAAATGAAGTGTCGCTTCAACGCTAAATATCAACCTGCCGGCGAAAGCCTCATCCTCTAACGCTTGCCTCCATTTCGACTGAGAGTGAATTGAATTGCTTACAGATACTGAACTAGCACTGCCATGCCTCCTGGTGTACAAACGTGGATATTTTATGGTAATTTTCAAATATCAATCATATTTGTAAGTATAATGGGGCCTACCTTTGAATAAATTGGGTTTTGAATGTGAATGATTCTTTTGTAGTAACCCCGTATAATTAAACAATTAGCATCAGTAGAATGGACTTACATTTTCTAAATCTATTTAAAACTTATTAATCATTGAGGAACATGCCGGGGAGACAGGTAAAGATCTCAGACAACGCTCACTGCGCATGCGTATAGAAACCCACGTTGCCTCCCTACTCCCCGCACGCGCCGAAACCTATCATTGTCAACGGCTTTCCGCGAACATTTTTTACTCCCTGACTAATTAAGGACACGCCGATTTCCAATCTTTTCGTGCCCTCTCTTCTTAATTCGTCTCTTTGTGACTGATTTATATTTCTGACTCTTTCTTCCAACACGAATTATATATTTTTAGATAATTACGCTGACTATGAGTGATTTCAAACGCACCACACTTTCTTGTGCCGTTGCCCAGGGCACTAAGCGGCTGCCGCGCTCGGTCGCCAGTCCTACCTCTGATTTATTTCCTGCCATCTGCCCAGTTAACATGTGTTCAGCTGCGGCCTCTTTCTCACTGAGGAAAAATTGTGACGGCAGTTCCCTAGCCAAAAGATTGCTTGTAAGCAATGCGAACACCATTTGTTTTCTTCCTAAATCACAAAGTTTAATTCGTTTTATAAAGAGATTATGTTGCGTAACAAATAGAATATGGGTGGCAACCATAGCTGTGATCCCCAGATCACTTTATGTATTTTTTTTTTCATTTTTTGCATTGATTCCGTGAAACAACCTCGTGAAACCATTAAAGGAGTCTGCAGGTTAAGTAGGAACCTGTCCGTCACACGAACGACCAACTGAGGACGCGAGAGGCGACCTATAATGACGGCAATTAATATGGAGGAACACAAGATTATATAAAAAATATTTAGAAAGAATAACCGATAATATACACTGCCAAAACCATTAAAAGCAATTTTGAAATAATGAAAACATGAATGCTCACAGAGCAAAATTATGAAGCCATTCACTTCAAGGTATATAAACATAATCTCTAAACTTGACTATCAGTCGGGTTTTGGCCTTCTCCCCATGATGAAATATGTATTATTTCGACGATCGATGGAAGATTGAAGTTACTTTCAGCACCAACATCAGTAGTACATGCGGCGAACTCAAAATTCATGTTATCATTGATTGAAGAACTTCGAAAGACGTTATATAGTAACATGGATCAAATTGCAGAACTTCATAGAACAACACGAAGATATTTAATGTTATAGTTACTAATATTCCAGATTATGATTCTTTTTCTTGTTGTCGACCATTTAAAGCAAGGAATCCTTCCTTACGATATAAATTCCCATTCCTACGGATGTAGCTACTTGTGTTGTTGCTAGGCATCTTGAATTCCCATTCACCAACAACAGTCATGTCCAACAACCAATCTTGGCGAATTTCCAAGGAAACCATGTTTTATCTTCGTGTATATCTTATATCTTTAAACGAGCAATTCTTTTATATATATATATATATATATATATATTTCGGATTTCGGAAACGGCTGTGACGATTTGGATGAAATTTGGTATTTAGATAATGTTTTGACTTTTAAGATTACCTGAATAGTTGTCTTCCCTACTAAAAAGCGAGTTTACAAAATATGAACAATTTTTTCACTCCGTATATCGAAAACGGCACTAACGCCATCTCGTAGACAATTCAGGTACCAGAAAGCCTACAAATAGAGTTTCTTTGATTCCAAAGAATAAGTAAACGAACAGTTTCTTGCATACTGACTGACCCGTGGAAATATTAGCACTGCAAGTTCAATTGTAAAACATTTAAAAAGAAAGATAATTATAAATTTATTAATGGTTTTATCAGAGGTGATAACTTTACAGAAAATTCTTTGAAATTAATATTACCGGTACCAGTTATAAAGTAATCATCGTTTACTTTTTGACCATAAATAGTGGTTGTTAGTTAGCCATTAAATACTACCACCTTAATTATAAAACATCTTTCGATTTCTGTTCAATATACAAGATTTCGAGTAGAGTTTGATAATAAAGTGCATAATTAAATATTAATACATCTACAAATTCCTAAAAAGCCGCGTGCGAGTGCACATACGAAAAAACGGGTTCTGATAAATAGAATCTTGCCTTTTGAACCGTCTGACCTTTTTCTTTATTGTTTATAACGAAGGTTACTTCTTATGGGAAGCGAGGTATGAGCATAGTTTTATCGGAGTGAATAAATATAGCACACATGATGTTCTATTGACGTCACAACCTGATGATGAATTCTCATAGTACTCGATGAAACATATCGAAAATAAATAATAAATTTTCTTGGTTTTCGAGATATAGCATGTCAAAAATCAGTTATAGGTATAGTTCCTTGTGCTTTTGGCGACGTTTCTTTTGGTCCAGGCCGTATTTCAACCTAACAAAAACCACTAGGTACAAAATAAAACATTGAAAGTACATTTCCACCATATAGACATAGTGCTTTTGGTGGATTTTTTTCTGGTCCAGGACGGATCTAATCCTAACCTCTTCACTTTTGAGATATAATATCCCCAGAACTAAGTGAGATATCAGAAAAATAAATTCCTTATTTTCGATTTGTCTCGACGAGTTTCATACGAATTCATGGCGAAATTTGTCTTCTGGTTCAGGTCACATTTCAACCAACCACGTCAATTTTGAGATACGATATCTCGAGAACTAAGCAAAATATTTTTAAAAAAATATTTTTTACCTTCAATTTTTCTCGTCGAGTTACATAAGAATCCATCAAGGGTTATCGTAGAATCCTTTGAATTACCACAAATCTCGCACCATTAATTAATAAAAATCTGGCATTAAAATTTCTGTTTAACATATTAATAGTCTTTTTTTTTTTTTTTTTTTTTTTTTTTTTTTTTTTTTTTTTTTTTTTTTTTAAGCAATTTGTGAGGCCGTCTCGCAAAAGGATCTAGCGATTTGGATGAAATTTCACATGTAGATAACGTTTTGATTTCAAGTTTTTAACACGATTTTTTTTTTTTTTTTTTTTAAGAAAGGAGCAACTTTTGTATTTGGTTTCTCGAAAACGGCTCTAACCTCATTACGTAGAAGGTTCATGTACCAGTAAGCCTACTGATGTTAGTTAAACTTCTCTTTGGTTAACTGTGCACCTCAAAACGCCTAGGAAGCCTTCAAGCCTTATACTTTAATCAAACTTTACTCGAAATCTTGGATACTGAACAGAAATCGAAAGATACCGAGCGAAGATCGGTCACCCAGGTACTACATTAAAACAGTGACTTCGCAACGTTAGCTACAAAATTTTCAATACATTAACTTTATTATTCTTGGTTTCCTGATCTGCGAGGTGAAACGAGATGCATTACACGTTGCTTCGACTCATAGTATTTATAATACTGAGTAGTGGCTAGACGGGGTTCAGCGGACAGTTTTTAATTAACTCTAATTGATTTTAATTGAATTGCGTGGGGTCCTTAATTGATTTTAATTGAATTGCGTGGGGTCCTTAATTGATTTTAATTGAATTGCGTGGGGTCCTTAATTGATTTTAATTGATTTGCGTGGGGGGGGGGCCCTAATTGATTTTAATTAAGGCTAATTGAATTGCGTGGGGTCCTAATTGAATTAAGGAGGGGAGCCGAGGAACTAGGGGAGTTTAATTGAATTAAGGAGGGGAGCCGCTGCAATCTCACATCTGTAACCTCAGATTGACCTTATTATTTCCTTATGTACAGCGGTCACCGGACAGTTTTTCCCCCATGTATTCTTATGGACGTATGTGTGAGCCCACTTTCCCCCTCCTCGCCGCGCACGTGCCGGTAACTAATTGAATGCGGGTCCGTAATTGAATGCGCCACACCCGGAAGCCATCAATTATCGCTCCCCACGCAGCTGCAGGATGCGGGTTCGTAATTGAATGAGCACAGCTGCACCACACTCGAATTATCGCACCCCACGCAGCTGCATGATGCGGGTTTGTAATTGAATGTGCACAGCTGCACCACACCCGAATTATCGCTCCCCACGCAGCTGCAGGATGCGGGTCCGCTAATTGAATGCGCCACACCCGGAAGCCCTCAATTATCGCTCCCCACGCAGCTGCAGGATGCGGGTCCGTAATTGAATGCGCCACACCCGGTTTATCGCTCCCCACGCAGCTGCATGATGCGGGTCCGTAATTGAATGCGCCACACCCGGTAGCCATCAATTATCGCTCTCCACGCAGCTGCAGGATGCGGGTTCGTAATTGAATGCGCACAGCTGCACCACATTCATCATCGTGGGCGCAGTCTTCCCACACCAATTCTCCATGGCTCCAGACGCGTGTATAAATAGGGCTGAGACCCCCCTTCTGCCATCCAGTCTTCTCTGAGCGTCGGAGCTGAAAACTTCAATCATCGCAATGTCTTCTGAGGATCTCAGCTTATTCAGCGATATTGGTAAGTAAATTATTGTTATTTACTTGTTTTTTCTGGCTGTTTTAAATTCTTTCACATATACTGATGAGCTTTTTTTTTCTGCTTCAGACATTGATGAAATTCTCGCTGAGGATGATTTCGGTAATGATAATATTTTTTTTTTTAACGTAACTATATTTATGAAAATGTATAGTGCTGAAGCAGTAGTCTATATTATTAATTTATTTGTTCGCAGGTGATTTGGATATTTCATTCAGCGACCTTTTTTATTTCAGTACGTATTTATCTATAGATTATTTTTTTTTCCCATGTCTTTATAACTATTGCTAATACATTTTTTTCTTTTTCAGATGAAGCATCACGCCCAGAGAAGCGTAAGGGTAATTCTCAAGAAATAAGTAGCCCAAAAAGAGCTTGTGATTGCTCACAATGGAGCATGCTCCCAAATATTGACGTGGATGTGCCGCAGAGCATGTCACCACCACATAGCATGCCGCCAACTCCGCCACCACAATGGGTTCTTCCACAACAACCAGCACACTGGAATATCGGTAAGTCCAGTACATCAGTAATTTACCTATATTATTTTATGCTTACAAAATTATGTTTTTCATGATACTAAAACATTTTTCTTCTTTTTATGTTTCAGAGGGGGCGGTCGGACACCAGGACAACGAGGCAGTTCCGCCACCAATATGGCGACCATGGGAGACGTCGGAACCTAGCCGACCGCCCGCCACAGCAGCAGCACCTCGCCTGCCCAGCCGCCCATCGCCGGGCCCAAGTCGACCACAGACGGGGCCCAGCCGACAGTATGCCGGTCCACAGCCGGGACCCAGCCGACAGTATGCCGGCCCATCGCCGGGTCCAAGTCGACCACAGCCGGGACCCAGCCGACAGTATGCCGGCCCATCGCCGTGCCCAAGTCGACCACAGCCGGGACCTAGCCGACAGTATGCCGGTCCATCGCCGGGACCCAGCCGGCACTTCAACAACCCACAGCCGGGACCCAGCCGACAGTATGCCGGCCCATCGCCGGGCCCAAGTCGGCAGTATGCCGGTGCAGGGGCAGCCTTATGCAGTCATGATCATGCAGCAACGATGGGTGAGTCAGCAGCATCGCGCTTAGTCCTTGAAGACAGGCTTAGTGCATTTAAAAAATAGAATTTATTCCGGGACAATTTCAAATTCTCAAAATTTCATAGATCCAATGAATTTCATTGATGCTTGCTTTAAACTTGTTGCCGGTAAAGTTCGCGAAATTGTGGATAATCGGTCCTCCCCATCTGTAAAGGTGCAGGTTGGACTGATTAACACATATAAAATACAGAAGGAAATGATTTTGGAAACCGCCCGTATGTGCTTTTTAACTAAAATGCGTGAAGTCACAACCAGCACTTGCCTGTCGGATTGGTATGAAAAATATGTGAAGTCGGAGCTCAGAGTAAAATTGTGTGAGTTTCAAGAAAGGACAAGTGGCAAAACTCTCGATAGAATAGAATCCCTCGACATTAGTATTTCTCATTTTCAACCTTTCTATCGGGGGTCATCCTATGTTGCACTGCCACTTGATATCTGTAGAAAGAGGGCCGTCATCAATGTTGAAAACAAGAATGACGAGTACTGCTTTCTATGGACAATTCTTGCATATCACGTAAAGGCGCTAAACAAAAAACCTACAAGGGTTAGCATATATAAGAAAGTACGTTCACTCTACCCCCTCGATTTTTCAGGTATTGAGTTTCCGGTAAAACTCTCTGACATTTCTAAATTTGAGAGGCAAAATCCAGACTATTCTGTAAATGTTTTCGGTCTGGATGAAGTTAAAGGTAAACATGTAGTTTCCGGGGCCCTCCATCACACTGCAGACAAACGCGTTCACCACATAAACATGTTGTTGATTACCGACGGCAGTGGGAAAAAATTCCATTACTGTTGGATTCACGACTTGTCGGCGTTAGTCAAATCTTCTTTAAGTTTGCATAAGTGTGCTATATTTATTTGTGACAGATGTCTGCAACATTTTGGACGCAAAGATCTCCTGGACCGCCACGAGATTGACTGTGCAAGGGTTGATCCTGTAAGAGTGGATTTACCCGGCGACGACGATAAAACCTTAAAGTTTAAGGATTTTGTGCACCAACAGCGTGTACCCGTCGTCGTTTACGCGGACTTTGAAAGTTTATTGCTACCTTATGATTCTTGCAGTCCCCACCCAACGCCTCTCACACTACTTTGGTCCAGAAACATATCCCTTTCGCTGCCGCATACCAGGTCGTTTGTCCACTCGTACCTAGTCTGTCGCGTTTCAACTCATTCAGGGGAAAAATCCTGAAAAATGGCTTGTTGACGAACTCGTAAAACTTGCCAAGAAAGTTGATAAAATTTACAAGAGGTGCATTCCTCTTGTAATGACAGATGAGCAGAAGCAAAGTTTGCTGATGCTACGGTATGCCACATCTGCGAGAAAGACATTGAACCGGGGACTGTCAAGGTCCGCGATCATTGTCATATCACAGGTGAATTTAGGGGGGCTGCACATAATGATTGCAATTTGCAGTATAAGACTAAAAAGTACATACCCATTTTCCTTTCACAATCTTTCTGGGTATGATGCTCATTTCATTGTAATGGCATTATCAAAACTTGATTTCGAAGGAATGGACGTGCTTCCCATCAACACAGAACGTTATATTTCTTTTTCGAAAAAGATTGAATTCACTTCAATCACGTTAAGGTTTCTGGACTCATACTGGTTCATGCAGCTCCCATTAGACAAACTGGTTGGAACCCTTGAGGACGACGACATGGACATTACTAGTGCTCATTTCACCGACCCCGAGAAGTTCCAATTAGTTAAACGGAAAGGTGTCTTCCCTTACGAATACATGGATTCGTGGGATAAGCTCACCGAGGCCACGCTTCCTCCAAAATCAAAATTCTACAGTTCGTTGTCGGAGTCACACATTTCTGATGAAGATTACGAACACGCGACAAAGGTGTGGCGGACCTTCCAGATCAAGACTTTGGGCGAATATGCAAGTCTGTACATGGACACAGATGTGCGGTTACTTGCAGATCTGTTTGAGAAATTTAGGAGTGTATGTTTGGGGAAGTACACCCTGGACCCCGCCCACTATTTCACATCCCCAGGCCTTTCGTGGCAGGCTATGTTAAGGAGCACGCGTGTCGAACTGGACCTTCTGACGGATATCGACATGCTGGCTCTTTTTCGAACGAGGTATTCGCGGAGGTATTTGCCAGTGCGTCCACAGGTATGCGAAGGCAAATAACCGGTACATGCCGGAGTACAACCGCGAGGCGTCTGAAGATTTTATAATGTACTTCGACGTAAACAATCTTTACGGCTGGGCCATGTCGGAGTATCTACCCTCTGGTGGGTTTCAATGGCTATCGGCTAAAGAGATTGCTAGCATAGATTTCATGAGCGTTGCAGCTGACTCACCTAGGGGGTTCGTATTGGAGGTAGACCTTACGATTCCTCAGGATAAACACGACGTTTAGCAGACCTACCGCCATGTCCAGACCACAAAGCCCCAGAAGGTTCTACCCTCCCCAAGCTGATGACCACACTGGAGAACAAGGTACGGTATGTTCTCCATTACCGAGTCCTCCAGCAATGTGTAGGCTTGGGGCTGCAGGTGACCGAAATACACCGGGTAATATCTTTTCAATCAGTCACCGTGGTTGAAAGAATACATATCTCTCAATACGGTTCTCGCCGTGACGCCAAAACAGATTTCGAGAGAGATTTTACAAACTGATGAACAATTCAATTTTCGGCAAGACTATGGAGAACATTCGAAAACACCGCGACGTGAAATTGTGTACAGTTGGGTGGGCCGCCGCGGTGCCCGCAAACACATAGCTTCACCACACTTTAAGCAAGTAACAGTTTTCAACGAGGACTTTGTGGCCGTGGAGATTGGCGAAAGCTAGGATAGTTTTTAATAAACCCGTGTATGTCGGAATGTGCATTCTTGACCTGTCTAACTGAGGATGTACAGATTTCATTATGAATTTGCCATTCCTCAGTTTAGAAGCCCTAAATTGCTATATATGGATACAGACAGCTTCATCTACTTGGTGCGGAACTGCGATCCATATGAAGTGATGCGACGCAACAGGAGTTCGACACGTCTGGTTATAGCACCGGCAACCGTTATGGGATAGAGTCCCACAATGAAAAGGTTGTCGGTGTTATGAAGGACGAAGCGAATGGCACCCTGATTGCGGAGTTTGCTGGGTTAAGGGCAAAAATGTATGCATTCCGGCTCGAGACAGACCAGACCTCTAGACGGGCTAAAGGTTTGGCTGGCTCAGTCACTAGAAAGCTGCAGATGGAGGATTACATAAATTGCCTCCATGGTGAAACACCCAGGTACCATCTGCAGCAAAGGATCAATTCAACCCTTCATGTTGTAAATACTGTACAAATATCCAAACTGGGTCTGTCTAGAACGGACGATAAGCGGTATATTTTCCCCGACGGGATAGAGACCCTCCCGTGGGGGCACAAGTCTGTAAATAATGTGTGAATGTTTTGTAAATATACCGCTTATCCGTGTTTCTAGTTTGTAAATATGTATCAATTTTGTAAATATGTAGATAAGCTTAGGACTCTGTAGATATTTTATCAAGTTAGGACGCTGCTGTTAATATTTTTTTTTTCATTGGCTGCTGAATTCCTTTGTATGACAATTTGTTTGCTGAGCTACATGCTCATTTGCTTTATATTAACGTAATCGGAAAAAAAACATTGTAAAATAGGCTATGTGTACAGAAGAAATGCTGTACGTAGATTGTAAGGTTGCTGAGCTGTATGCTCTAATAAAATCTTTTTCATTGGCTGCTGGGGGGTGCTGCTGAATTCCTTTGTATGACAATTTGTTTGCTGAGCTACATGCTCATTTGCTTTATATTAACGTAATAGGAAAAAAAAAAAACATTGTAAAATAGGCTAAGTGTACAGAAGAAATGCTGTACGTAGATTGTAAGGTTGCTGAGCTGTATGCTCTAATAAAATCTTTTTCATTGGCTGCTGGGGGGTGCTGCTGAATTCCTTTGTATGACAATTTGTTTGCTGAGCTACATGCTCATTTGCTTTATATTAACGTAATCGGAAAAAAAAAAAATAATTGTAAAATAGGCTAAGTGTACATAGATTGTAAGTTTGCTGAGCTGTATGCTCATTTTGCATTATATTAACGTAATTGAAGAAAAAAACACAATTGTTAGAAAAAAATAAGTTTATTTATTAAGAAAAATGAATTTTTTACATTTTAAATAAATTCTTTTTTATGATCCACGTGTTATTGTGATTTATCAAAACCCAACCACTTCCACCAAGATCATATTTTTCTTCTCTTTATCACTCGTTCAACCAAAAATGTCTTGTAAGTTTGTTAAGTTGTATTCTTGCTGGTAAAATGCTCCTGCAATATCTTTACCTTGATAGTCTTTAAGTAAATAAGTTACAGATTTGTTAATTTCACTTTACTGATGGTAAACACTTCAGTGGACCAGTTGGGGCAAGTAGCCTTTCTCAAAACTTTTCTTTAAATCTACTGATTCTGACATGGTCACCAACTTTGAATTTTGCTGGAGTAGTCATCTTAATAGGCTGACACTGTTGAAAGAAGTGAATTGTCTTTAACATCACACGGTTTCATCTTGATGGTGCGGTGCCACTTGTTATTATAATATGACATTAACTGGGGAAGAAGTTCCAACCCACCGATGTGAACCACGCCTGCTGAATTCTTGATAGTTCTATTAATCGTGCAAACTATTGATGCTTTAAGATGGGTGTATGATGAGTAGTAGTTAATCCATAGCTAGAATGTGATTCTTGAACTTGGAATTGTAAAACTCTTTTCCGTTGTCAATCTGTAAGTTTTTTGGAACACGGCCACCTCTTAGTATTTTCTTCATGGCATCAGCAACCACACATGCTGTCTTGGTCTTGAGGGGTACTGCCCAAGCAAACTTTGAATAAGTATCAATCACCATCAGAATATACTTGTAGCCCACTGTTCTTACGAGAGTATGGGATCATTTCCACAATTTTAGCTTGCCACAGATCATCAAGTCCTTTGATTACTACATGACGTCTTGGGAAATTTCTTCTTGCCTGGTCGATGGAGTTCAGCCACAACTTGATTCATGTTACAATATAATGTCTCTCTCACGAAGTTCTTCAATCACCGACAAAATTTCGTTGGAGTGTGCAGTGTGTCCTGCTGATGTTGATGCGGTAAGTAATTTCAATCTTTCAACGAGCTCATTCGGATCGTCCCAATACACATATTCCTTCATGGGAAGAAGACCAGAACCCGACTGATTGTCAAGTTTAGAGATTATGTTTTTATACTTAGTGGTTGTATTTTTCAAAACTTCTCCAGATGGAATAAATTTCACTCTGTGTGCATTCGTGGTGTCTAGTATTTCATAATAACTTTTCAAGTCCATGTTGGTAAATTTTTTGGGTTTTTTTAAGAACAACAGTTCCATTAAGCCTTGAGTTCTTTTCATATTCATTTCCATCAATCTGTATAACATCTCCATCTATAATCATAGGAGTATTTCCAATCATTAGCGAATCATTTTTCTTCCGGACACCGTACACCGAATCATAATCTCTTTCACTTCGATTGAGTGACTTCAAGAAATCTTTGATCATACCTGGAGGTTGCTGCTGCTGCTGCTGCTGATGTCGCGGAGGTAAGAAAACATTTTCTATTGTATCCGTCACAGGTCTTAAAGAATCTTTGAAAAATTTCTCAGAGTCGATTTGGCCAGTTTTCAATTCAAGTAACTTGCGTCGAATTGCATTTCGGGCCTTTATGATGCCGCGTTTAGTTGTTGACGTATCCATGTTTAAGCATCGAATGAAGCTTATGAGAGTTTATTGTACTATTTTATACTTGATAGTTAATGTTGCTGTAAATGGTTGTGGGGTTGAGCATTTGGGATAAAAATAGATGATCACCTTGCTTCACAAAGTTATCCTTGCAGTTTTAATCCAATTCACTATTACATCAACCCTGCCCGGTTTGGCTACTGAGAGGATTACACCATTGACAGGGAATTTCGTAATAGTTAAGACCTGTCTCTAGAATGTATGCACGATCTTTAATCAAATCTGTTACCGCAATAGTTATAACCATGGTAACTACTGTCGATTGAATTCCTTCAAGAAGCATTGCTGCATCGCTGGTTGCCTTGTCAATGTATTGTTTGGATGCAACATCATCGTCGTCGATGGGGTCAGCTACATGTTTGAGTATTCTACCTTGGCAATCCAAATTACCGTCCTTTGTAAGAAGTATGTTTTGAGGTGGGTACACCAAAACTCTCCTGCTCTGTATCGTCGAAGTTCTCCCAAACTTGTCCATGGCTGCAATGATGATAGTACCTAGTGTGCTTGTCTATTTATTTAAAAACGAATCAAACCCGTTGCGGTACCGTCCATGATACATATCACAGTCTTTGTCAATAACTGCAAATCCATGCTTGCTCGCATTCCAACAAGTACCACATAAGTTCTTAAACTCGCTGAACGGCATATCTGTGTTCACGTGGTCATTATAAATGTGTTTGAGATTCATGTCGTCCTGTTTAAAGAGTACAATCAAGTTGGCGTTGTCTCTCACCAGCTGTTTAGGTATACGGCTGTATGTCTGACACAAGTAGAAAGAGTCTACTGACCTATGTCTCCCCATACAAAAGTAATCTCGTATATTATTCTGCTTCTCACACGAGACATCGTCAAACACAAACACTGAATTTGGTAGCGCTTCACTAGGTGGAGGCACATTCTGATTATCGCTAAATGTTAAATACTTAATTTCTTTAATGGGTTTCAGTATTTCACCTAGCAACTGGTACTTTGGCTGGTACAACGATTTTGAAAACACATATACATTTTCAAATCTAAGCCCATTTGGGTGTTCCAGCAGGGACAGCACAAGATTGGTTTTACCACAGTTTGACGGTCCACAAACTATCGCTCTCACTGTCTCGGGGAACAGAGGTCCGTTCTTCTTCCGCTTGGTGCCGGCAACATCTGCATTACTCACGGGTAATGTTGCTTGCTGCTTGACGAATCGCATTTTGACAAGGTTTCTTTGCTGCACGGGGTATATATAGACGCGCGAATACGTAAAATCATTCAGTCGATAACAATGCCTCCTACGAAGAAGAAGAAGGGCCGTGGCTTCTTAAACAAGCTCGTCGACAAAATGCCATTTGAGGCACACATTCCAACTTACCAGTTCTGTGGACCCGGGACGAAACTTGAAAAACGTCTGAAACTCGGCCAGACGGGGATCAATCCACTAGATGCAGCATGCAGGGAGCATGACATTGCGTATGCACAGGGTGCCGACAGACGTAATGCAGACCGCATACTCGCAGAGAAGGCTTCAGTCAGAATGAAAGCCAAGGATGCAAAGTTCGGTGAACGGGCGGCCGCGTTACTAGTTAACGGCGCTATGCGTGCCAAGCTAAAGTTGGGTTGCAGGGATTAAAAAGAAAAAGAAGACGAAGAAGGGTGGAATCCTCCCCTTAATCCCTATTTTTGCGGATTGTCGGCTGCCGGAGCTCTTGCCGGTGGAGCCTCAGCCATCGCCAGAGCCGTCAAAGCTGCTAAAGAAGCAAAAAAGCATGTTGACTGAAACAGAAACGACACAATGAAACCATGGAGGCAATTGCAATGAGGGGTAAGGTCTGTATTTAAAGCCATACCGGAAAGATGGATCTGGATTGAAAAAAAAAGTCTGATCAGGCGTTGACCGATGACGATATACGTAGACATGTTAAAGCGTTTGCGTATACCTCATTTTCGTGGTGTCTTCATGCGCGATGCATTACCTCAAAAAATTAGTGAACGTGAATGTGGAATTGTGAACTTGGACAGTGCTGAAAATGCTGGGACGCACTGGGGTTGCGTACATCAAGTACAAGGATGGTGTAGTGAAATATTTCGATAGTTTTGGTGACTTACCTCCGCCATTGGAATTGCAGCGATACTTTGCAGGCAACAGAATACAGTACAATGTACAACGACACCAGGAATTCGGTACGCACATATGTGGACATTTATGTTTAAAATTCCTGCATCAGAATGCATAACATCAGTCTTGCATGAACCTTAGTCGGGGTAACACATGTCTGTGACACTCTGCTTGTCCGGTAACAGTTCAGTCTTGAGCTGTGATTACTTTCCGCCGATAGATTTTGAGTCAAGGCGAGTATACGATCGGCTTAGTAGATTTTCAAACATACAACTCGATTCCGAACATTGAATAGTCAAATTGCAAATTTCATTACTCGAAGAATAAAGTGATAGATATTCCTACAGGATCGTATGATATTGACGACTTGGCCAGTTATTTGGCTCGGCTTACAAATAACGAGAAACTGGTTATTAAAGCAAACAACAATTCACTCAAGTGTGAGATACAAACACCTGTGGAAATAGATTTTCACGAAACCAAACTCAATTGGCTCACTGC
This sequence comes from Vandiemenella viatica, assembly GCA_031002005.1. Taxonomy (NCBI): domain Eukaryota; kingdom Metazoa; phylum Arthropoda; class Insecta; order Orthoptera; family Morabidae; genus Vandiemenella; species Vandiemenella viatica. Next base: position 267,188,043 of record CM061921.1, read on the forward strand.
TTGGATTTTCTAAACGTGTGTTAAAACCGGGATTTCATACCTCAGACTACACTGTGCAGATCTTCAAAGTTAACGCGATAAGGATAGAGTGCAGCATATGTACGGGAAATTACGTCAACGATAAGCTGGGGCATACACTACACGAGTTTTTTCCAACAGTACCGCCAGGGTACAAGATTGTAGAAGTACCTGCAAACGTCATCTATCTCCCCATCACGGTGAAAACGCTCAACAGCATTCACATTAGAGTTGTCGATCAGGACGGCAATTTAGTGGATTTCAGAGGAGAAACTATTACTCTGAGGCTACATATAAAGAATGGGCGCTCGTTATAAGAGGAGGCAGACTCAAACAATTGTCAGTAGTGAACCGACAGTGAAACGGGTAACACCTGCTGTGAAACGGCTTAACTCCTGCTAACGTGCTCTTCCTACAGTCGTTAGGCTATACAGTTAAAAATCATGGATGAAGTGCTTGATATAACTTCCAGTGTGGAATTTGATGAGTCGGTGACGCGTAAACAGTTTTTGAGTCACCAACCACATACACCCACAACATTTAATAATAATGATGAAATTCGGATACCTATTCAGAACCAGGATACATATACACTGCCTGGGGAAAGTTTCCTGCATATTGAAGGAAGATTTCTCAAGTCAGATGGAACTGGGGCTACAAATTCAATTGTTACATCCAATGCGTTTGCGTTCCTATTTGAGGAAATTCGGTTAGAAATTAATGGAGTTGAAATAGACCGAAATAGAAATGTCGGTGTCACAAGCACAATAAAGACTCTTCTTTCAGCTGGTCCTCAACAAATTGGTCTGTTGGAGAACTCAGGATGGGGCAACGCGATCTTGGAAATGGTTACTTTGATGTATGCATTCCGCTCCAGTATGCTCTTGGGTTTTTGTGAAGACTTTAAAAGGATACTTGCAAATGTAAAACAAGAACTAATACTTATTCGATCTAGGGACGATACAAATTCATATGTACAAGCCAATCCAACCCCCAGAAAAGTAAATTCGCCATCAGTAAACTAGCATGGGTGGTGCCTCATTTACAAGTAAGTGAGAGAGAAAAACTGGCGTTGCTTAAGATTGTGGACAGTGGGAAGCCACTTAGAATTAATTTCCGAAGCTGGGATTTGTTGGAGTACCCGCTACTTCCTATAAGCAAAACTCAAATTTGGTCTTTGAAAACATCAACACAGCTGGAGAAACCAAGGTTCGTTGTTCTGGGATTTCAAACAAACAGGAAACGAAATGAAGCATTAAGTGCGGCTTTATTTGACCACTGCAATCTTGCCAACGTCAAAGTGTTTCTAAATGATGTGGCGTACCCCTACGAGAACATGAATTTGGACTTTACGAAAAATCGAACCACAGTATTGTACGATATGTATGCAAGATTCCAACAAACTTACTACGAACGGGAGCATCCTTCACCGCTACTAAACCGTGAAGATTTTGTCGCTACTGCTCCTATCGCCGTAATCGACTGTTCACATCAAAATGAATCGGTAAAAAACGGGACCTGTAGATATTCGTATGGAGTTTGATAGCACTGACAATTTTCCAGCCTACACCACCGCATACTGTCTAATCCTTCACGACCGTGTTGTGGAATACGTACCGCTAACAAGTGTTGTGCGTAAGCTCGCATAAAACCAGGTAGCGCCCATCATTGCCAGCCAGTATCATGCCGACCATCTTCCTGGACGCTCAAGGATTCAAGACGAGAGAAGGAGTATTTATCTTCAAAGAAGTTGCCGTCTGTGTAGTGCAATCAGACAACATTATCGCCACACATTGCATCTCTGTAAATTCACCATCACGTGGAGGTAATGAGCCAACAGTCAAATGGCTGACAAATAATTACCATGGAATACCTTGGACTGCTGCTGGTATAACCTTTAGCAAACTATGTACTATTCTACATGCAATCACAAATGAAGATGACTCCATTATTTACGTTAAAGGACGGGAGAAGGCTCGTTGGTTTCAGAAGATTATTCGCAAGAAAGTCTGCTACAATATAGAAGATTTAGGATGCCCGCCTCTACATGAACTCAAGAAAAATAATTTGATAAAACTTTGTAAAGGACATTTATTTTGTAACGCTATATGCGCTGTTGAAAATGTATTTTAATTGCCCAATGGTGGGTGAAATAAAAGATTTAAATAAAATATATACTATCTTATTATTTAATTAGGATAGGTGAAATGACAAAAGAAAAATCTGGTAAAATGATTTTATTCTTTACTGTTTACAATTCTGCATACATCATTAAGTACAATCAAATTTTTGTATGCAACTATTTCATTCCTTAATTGCCCAAAGTCAATTGTAGAACTGTATGTCACTAGAGCTACACGAACATTATTAATATGCATGTCAATCAGTTTTTGCACTGTAGCCATATTGAAGTCTCGTAGCACTTTATTAGCTAGAATGTCCACAAATTCAGTATAATATCGTGCCACCAAGTAGCTTCACTTCTGCTTGACGGTCAGCGAGGGGAGCGATAATTCGGGTGTGGCGCAGCTGTGTGCATTCAATTACGAACCCGCATCAGGCAGCTGCGAGGGGAGCGATAATCCGGGTGTGGCGCATTCAATTACGGACCCGCATCATGCAGCTGCGTGGGGAGCGATAATTGATGGCTTCCGGGTGTGGCGCATTCAATTACGGACCCGCATCCTGCAGCTGCGTGGGGAGCGATAATTCGGGTGTGGTGCAGCTGTGCACATTCAATTACAAACCCGCATCATGCAGCTGCGTGGGGTGCGATAATTCGAGTGTGGTGCAGCTGTGCTCATTCAATTACGAACCCGCATCCTGCAGCTGCGTGGGGAGCGATAATTGATGGCTTCCGGGTGTGGCGCATTCAATTACGGACCCGCATTCAATTAGTTACCGGCACGTGCGCGGCGAGGAGGGGGAAAGTGGGCTCACACATACGTCCATAAGAATACATGGGGAAAAACTGTCCGGTGACCGCTGTACATAAGGAAATAATAAGGTCAATCTGAGGTTACAGATGTGAGATTGCAGCGGCTCCCCTCCTTAATTCAATTAAACTCCCCTAGTTCCTCGGCTCCCCTCCTTAATTCAATTAGGACCCCACGCAATTCAATTAGCCTTAATTAAAATCAATTAGGGCCCCCCCCCCACGCAAATCAATTAAAATCAATTAAGGACCCCACGCAATTCAATTAAAATCAATTAAGGACCCCACGCAATTCAATTAAAATCAATTAAGGACCCCAATTAAAATCAATTAGCGTTAATTAAAAACTGTCCGCTGAACCCCGTCTAGCCACTACTGTAGGTGAAGATCAGTTTGGGTTTAGGAAAAATCGCGGTACAAGGGAAGCAATTCTGTCTTTAAGATTAATACAGGTACTTGAAGGGCGGATCAAGAAAAACAAAGATACTTTTATGGCATTTGTTGATTTAGAAAAAGCTTTTGATAATGTTAGGTGGGACAAGATGTTTAAAATTTTAAAGAAGTCAGGTCTAAAGTATCGAGATAGAAGAATACTCTATAAACTATATAAGAATCAAGTGGCTGTAATAAAACTAGAGAATCACGAAAGACATGCATCAGTTAAAAATGGTGTGAGACAAGGTTGTAGTCTATCCCCGTTAATATTCAACTTGTATGTAGAAGAAGCAATGAAGAAAGTCAAAGAAAAATTTCCATGTGGCATAAGTTTTCAGGGAGAAAAAATCAGTATGCTACGATTTGCGGATGACATTGTCTTATTAGCAGAGAGGGCTGAGGATATTGAGAAGTTATTGAATGGCATGAACAAAATACTGAAGGAAGATTTTGCACTGAATATAAATCAAAGTAAAACAAAAGTGATGAAATGTAGCAGAAATGATACCAATACTAGCAGATTAAATATAAAAATAGGATCGGATGCAATAGGAGAAGTGAGTGAGTTCTGTTACTTGGGAAGCAAAATTACAACCGATGGCCGAAGCAGGAATGATGTTAAAAGCAGAATAGCACTAGCAAAAAGAGCCTTCATGAAAAAGAGAAACCTTTTAGTTTCAAATATTGATCTAGGAATTAGAAAGAACTTCTTAAAACTCTATGTGTGGAGCACAGCACTTTACGGTAGCGAAACATGGACTTTAGGAATACCGGAAATAAAGAAACTTGAAGCATTTGAAATGTGGTGCTACAGAAGAATGCTGAAAATTAGGTGGACAGACAAAGTAAGAAATGAACGAGTTTTGGAAATGATGGGTGAGAAAAGAAGTTTATGGAAGAAGCTTACAGGAAGAAGAGACAGGCTGGTAGGTCATATTTTGAGACATGCTGGATTGGTTAATTTGTTAGTGGAGGGAACAGTCGAAGGTAAGAACTGTAGAGGTAGACAGAGATTAGAATATATGAAGCAGATAATCGAGGACGTGGGTTGTAAGGGGTATGTAGAAATGAAGAGGCTAGCACAGGATAAGAAGGGATGGAGGATTGCATCAAACCAGTCTAAAGACTGACGACAGCAAAAAAAAAAAAAAAATATTCCATAAGTCGTAAAATTATTACTATTATTATTATTTCTATGTCAGATGAAGTGGGACCTCACACATGCCCCCACTTTACAATAAATCAGCACATTTTTATTTTAAAAAATTGATTATTTGTTGTAAAGTACAATACGATCATCAGACATTGCTTCTTTACACAACTTGTTTACAATCTTTTGAGCTCACTTTTGTCTCCTCACACACATCAAAATTAACTCATCGTCACTGTCAGATTGTAAATTTATTGTTCACTTATTTATAGAAGCCACTCTTTATTTCACCTTTATCATCTCTGACTTTCTACAATTTAAGATCTGCTACATTACGTAGCCCAAATTTTGTACCCAATTTAGGATAAACTAACCAATATACATTTTTATGTGGCTTCCCGTCTACCCTAAATGGCCCATGATAGATGTCAAAGAACTTTCTTATTTCAGAGTTTATTTGACTTTATCGCTCTGCATCATTACCAAAACCAGATCATTCAAACTAAATTCAAGGGGTTTTCTTCCTCAGTCATGCCTTTTCCTTCTTTCTTCTACTTTTTCTTCATTCTCTCTTTCATCACATTTTGTCAGCTCAATGTTATGCCCCCATAACCTTCTTTTTTCCTTTACTTCCAATCTTTTAAAATTTCTTTTTGTAATAAGTCCATTTAACTTCCCCGTGAGACTATTCTATGAAACTCCATTCTACTTCCATTGCTAGGATATAACTAGCATAAATGCATATTTCTGTTGTTACGGTGGCTATCATAAGCACTCCATTCATCACCATTATTTATTATCATTTTCTCTCCTTATTTCTCGTGATCAAACAGACAATTTAATAACTCAGATTCTTCATATTTCACAGGTGAACTCATATCATGTAACTTATTATCAAAAACATTCATATTTTTCCCTTTCAGAACTACATTTTCTTCATCAATACCACAGTATTTCCTCAAAATAAAAAATCTTATTTCTTCTTCTTCATCATCTCTTAATATTCTATTTTCTTCTTCTTCTTCATATTCATAGTCGTTTTAGTTACTATTATCTTTATCGCTGCATAAATTCAAATTCTCCCCTTCTTCACTGTCACCAGAGCCATCGCTATCTTCTGACAAACTCTCAAATTCTTCTCCTTTAATTCCTCTTGGTATAAGCTGATCTGTTAACATGCTTTCCTCTTCAGCATAATTTTCCATCTTCCCACAACACTTCTCTTGGTTGTTGTCGTTCTCCACGTCAATTATAGCCAACCATCCAACTTCTCCTTCCTGCCAACTATATTCACAACTCCTTGGAACAATCTGCGATTCCTCTTCATCCAAAGACGTAAGGCATTCCCACCATCTGAGTGATTCTTCTTTTGTAAAATTTTGCACATCCTCTCTGACAATTGATTCTTCAGCAGAAGGCATTAGCATATTGCGGCTTATACTATGTATATAATTTTCATCGGTCTTCTTCTGTACAGTCTCTACTCCGTTGTTAATATCATCGTCCTTTGGATAGGTCCTGCTTTTTTGTTTCTTCGGTCCTGTTCCTATTAATCACGCTACTGTTTGGACCGTCCCAGTTGCGGCACCGAGTTACTCATCGCTCTTCCTGAATCATGCTGCCTTCCTTCTTCTTTTCTGTCCATCAAAGCATTGTTGTGATGCCCCCATTGACGATTTTGCCGTCATTCCTCATATTCCCTCCTTGTATTTCTACCGTAGTTACCATTGAACTGTTCCTCTCTGTTGTATCCAAAAGCATGTCCTCTATCTCTTGCAAAATTTTCCCGTGGTGGCATCTGACTTGACCTATTATAGTTTCAAAAGTCGTTTCTTCTTTCGTCCCTTGTTTCATGTTCATTAGTATTACTCCACCGATCGAATCTCTCAACAGCTTCCAGAAAATCTTCTACATTACTCCATTGATTTACTATCAACTTCTCCTGCACTGGTCTGGGCAATTTTTGCAACAAAACTTCGACCTTTTCATCGTCCTTTATCGCCTGGTCCAGGTAACGAAGCTCTTTCATCACTTCTTCACATAAATTTTTCATACTCCCCTCTCGCCTGCTATAGTAACGGCAGTTCCAGAAATCTCTCTTTACTCTTCTTTGCTTTCTTGATGACCAATATTTGCTTAGAAATAGTCGCAAAAATTCTTCATAATCTTCACAATCTTCATCAGTCTCACAACTCCACGCAAATGCATCTCCTCTCATCATGCTTTTGACGTAGGCCTATCTTATTTTATCGGTATCCGACCATTCACGTGGCAATCCACTTTTATAAACTCTGAAAAATTCCATTGCGTGCACACCTTTTTCAGGATCAAAACTTCACTTCTGGTAATTTAAAATGACTGGTGATAATGATGCTGCGTCCCAGAGTAGCCACACCTCGCCGTTCTACCTCCTCAACCCATTGGTTCAGCTGGGCAACCTCTTCTCGCATATCTTTGCTGACAATATTCATCTAGCTAGCTACTTCTGCAATTTTACATGTCACTTCATTGTATTCCTTATCCATGACCATTAACCTATCGCCTAGTCTTGAAATCCTTTTTGTTGCCGTTTCAGTCTTCTCTTTCAACTGTTCAATACTCCTCACACAATCTTTCTGGTTTTAATAAATAATTTTATTTTTTCCTTTCATGACTTCCTGCTCTCCCTGTATCACTCCATAATTTTTCTTCACTTCTCCTTCAACTTTTCGTTGCACTAGACAAGCTATACCCTGTCGATTAGCCTCTTCTTGCCTTTCAACGTATTCTTAGACCATTGCTACTTCCGTTTCCATGCTTGTTTTTACGTCTTCTTTCAATATCTGCCGTAAATTCTCCATTTTCTGGTTGCATCTATCCTCCACTTGCTGAATACGTTCGTCCATTTTTAACATAATATCCTGTCTCATCGTTTTCATTTCCTCGGTAATTTTCTGTTCACCTGATTTAAAATTTTCTGTTATTTTCTTTCCTATTTCTTCTGCCTTTTGTTCACTTGATTTAAAATTTTCTGTTATCTTCCTTCCCATTTCTTCCATTAAGGCAGGCAAATACCATCGAAAATTCGCTCCCCTTCTGTGTGTGAGCTTCATTTTGTTCATTCCCCATTTCTTTCTCTCTGTCTGTCTGGTACCGGTGTAGACGAAACAGTTGCAATGTGATCTTTCACCTCGATGTCACAGATATCGGCACTTCTATCGTTTATGCAATCACTACCTCTGACCATGGAGGAAGGAAATATATGGAGACGACGCAAGAGACCTTCACCACGCAGTGAAGTGAAGCAGGGTGAGGAGGAGTGGGGGGGGGGGGGCATGGCCAGAGTGGAGGGGGCATGGCCGCTTCCATACAGACACGGGGAATATGTACAAAAACCTCAAGGGGACTCTAGGATAAAGGTGACGCCGCAATCTGGTGATGGATTATTATGTAACTCGATATGACAAATAAAAAATGAAGAATAAATTTTTTTGATATCCTGCTTAGTTTTCGAGATATTCCGTCCCAAATGTGAAATGGTTTTGGTTGAAATTCAGAAGAAAACATTGGTCAAAGTCAAATTTGATGACGGATTATTATTTAAAAAGACGAGGCAAATGAAAAATAAATAATAAAATTTTTCGATATCTCACCTAGTTCTAGAGATATACTGTATCAAAAGTGAGGTTGAAATGGAGAAGAAAAATTTCGCAAAAGTCAAATTTAATGATCGATTCTTATGTAACACGACGAGACAAATCGAAAATAAAGAATAAAATTTTTCTATATCTTGCTTAGTTTTCGGGATATACTGGGAACATCGCAATTGTTTGGAAGCGCAATATCGCCGCTGCCGCCACTGCGCATGCGCGAGCCTGCTTCACCAATTTAACGTAACTTCTCCTCCATATATTTCCTTCCTCCATGCTTCTGACCAACTGACTGGTTCCCCCCCCCCCCCCCACACTCTCATAGTCTCTAGTAATGCTGTGTTGCTGCGAACAGCCAACTCCACTTCCCCCCATATCTTGATCGGCAGTAATTATTCCGGAACTTCCATTTCTCCCATTGGAATTTTCACTCATTTCCCCACCAGAAAATATTTCAACATCCATTTTAACTACTTCTTCGCACTGTCCTTCCATTATGGTGATCAATTAACTAAACAACTAACAAAAGAAAACAAAATTATCGCAAATTACTACGCTACTCAATATAGTCCGCGAAAGCAAAACAACGATACAACATTTGAAATTTCAACACAAAATCATACAACGCTGTATTTATTCAACGTTCCTAAAAATGCAAATGAGCTCATTACTTACTGTACCACTTCTTTTTGAAATACTGCGACATGTATTCAATAACAGTCTCAATATAGCCGTACTGAAAACTTGCAAAAATAATAGACATGCACATATATACAAATTGCTTATCAGATACGCAATATGCTTAAATCCCCCCTTCTAAATAATGTCAATTATCTTTATTTAATTATATAAAGGCTGTCATAGTATTAATCACTAACTTAAACAACTTTTTAACTACTTACAAATGCTTTGTTTTACAATCACGATCTTGCCGACAATTCCAATAACTTTTTCATTAGCTAATTTGATTTCTTATTACGTTAATTTTTTAACCGTTTTCAAGCAATTTTATTTTTAACTAGAGATCGCCCAGTGGTTGAAATTCGACCATAATTCATTAAGTTAATTAGTATTTTTTGTTTGTAACACAGTAATAATTATTGCAAATAGTTTCTTGAATTTGTTCTATTGCGTTTGAAAAATTGTCCTATCGGTATCAAGTTTAGTACATACATTCCAACGTAAGCTTCGAATGCGTGAAAATGAGGAAAAATCACTTCAAATGTGAGTAGATGAACACATGTTATTAAGCAAGAAATACACGTTATTACATGTCGATATTATTTCTGTGTGTTTCTTACTCTTAATTTTTGGTCCAGGCTGCATTTCAACCTTACCACAACTGCTATTAGTTACGGTAGACGCCATATATCTCAGCACTGAAAAACAATATGTCATCCCGCACAGAGAAATCGTAACTGTTACATGATTTTCTATTTGCATGTGGAAAGCAGTTTTTATTCAATACTGTAGACTTAAAAACGTGGAATAAATGTCAACAGCTATGAACGTGTATTTCTTGCGTAATAACGTGTGCATCTACCCACATTTTTCCTTATTTCAACATATTCGAAGCTTACGATATACACTTTAAATCAAATATTATCGCCTAAGGAATGTGTGTACCAAATTTCATACCGACAGGACAATATTTGTAGGTTCCGACGTAATGCTAAACTCAGTATATAAAGACTTTGCTGCCATTCATGTAATCACTTTTTTTTAACTACCAGATTTCGTTCAAATGGTGGCTCACCATCATATTACAGCTACATCAATTTGAACTGCATAATTGTAACATCGTATATCTAAATCACGATTTAATGAATTCCGAATATATTCCGTTTCGAAATGTTGCTTCTATGTAAATTCAGAGATTAAGCTCGACTCTTTGGTTTCACCAAAGACCACAGAGTATCTCAATGCTGGAAATACACGTCATATAGTTGGCTCCGATCCGATTTCACTCATACACACGTTCCCGAATTTATTTTTCATTTAATAATGTATCTGTAACATGTTTTAACTATGCTCATAATTTTTTTTTTTTTTTTACTGTTGACCTAAGATCACAGACATCGCTTAGTGTCGTTGCCTCTTAAAAACAATTGAATGTATACAACGAATGATTTATTTTATTTAATTTAATGTATTTTTAACACATATTATATGTACATTTTGGCTTTATGCACTTCTTCCCCATATAAACTTTAACTATGCCAAATCTCACATTTCTCCGTGCGCGCAATATTCTGAAAAATGTTTCCAAAGTTTTCGCTTAGCGTATTAATATATAGATTTAGCTGCTTAATATTCAATGTTCAGTCACTTTTCACATTTATCGTATGAAATTTTCCCAACAAAAAATTACAAAGTTATTATCTTTGCTGTCGTTATTTTGGTGAACGGCAATTCCGTTCCATAAAATATATTGTTCATGTACTTGCCAATTTCGCGATGTCTTCTGCTAAACGGCTGAACTCCTGCTGCTTAATGTTCCACAATCCGTTTAAACGTGTGTTAATTTACACTGCTAAATCCTGGCTTACAGGGTTACCTTTTCTGCGAGGTTCTTTACTTTCGAACATGAATCCTGGAAGGTCTCGCCATTTCTGCGAGGTATCCTCTTTGTAAGTCGATGATTAAAGAAAGCCTGGTTGGCTTTACCAATCGTTCCAGGTTCTTTTGCAATCTGTTCTATAATTGATAGCACCTTCTGGACGATATGTTTGGCCCCAGGATATCGTCTCACACGTTTTTTTGCTATCACCTCGCAGATTAAATTTAATTATATACTCTTCTCTATAAAATCAGCTACTATTTATTAACACATCTTAATTAATTCAAATAATTGCACTTCTTGTTGATACATAGCCTACATAAATCTCATATAACATTCTTACAATCTGCTTTTCCTTGGCTAAGACAAAACAACACAATTACAGCCTGCCAACTTCAACATAACAAAACATATTATAAAAACTTAAATTTACCCATTTTTACACATACTACTATACTGTACGGCCGTGTACTAAAATAATTATATTCATATATTCCATAAGTCGTAAAATTATTACTATTGTAGCGTATCACCAGGGGGGGGGAGAGAATTATTAATTAATTCTTAATATTTTACGCTATACAGGGTACTATAATTGAATATCAAAATGTAAATTATTCAAATGAGAACTGGATGATTTTGGTATTTGAAACGGTCACAAAAGACATTTTAATAAAGATTTTTACAATGGAATCTACAAATCTGAGCGTATTTACCATTACGTTAATAAACAAGAGGTTGTGCAATTTTCTAAGCAACGCTCAGACGTACAATGAGCCCTTTAAATGCAAGCAAACAAGTATAGTTGTACATTAAAAAATCTCACAATTATTCTAATGCAAAGTATGTTACCAGTTATGATGTTAGCAAACAGTAATGAATTTTAATGGGTAAAGACGCCACGAATGATTAACCTGTCATTCGACAGTTACACAGTCTAGCTCAGTGGTTTTATCAGATCAGAGCAAGGATCTTAATCTCAGATGCGCTTAAGGGTACAGTTTCAAGGGAGATACAGGCTGAATGGCTTCGTAGAAACACATTACCGTTCTTCTTCCACGGCAGGTAGCGATGAGCGGAGATGACCACCGGGTCGATCGTCGTAACTGGCCACTCCAGCAGTACGCGGCAAGTCGCAAGTTAGAAGTGCGCCTCAGATGGTCTCCAGGACACAAGTCAGCCCAGCACACATGGACCCCAAGTCGCCAGTTACTCGTCTGGGCTCCGGAATGGACGTGATCTTGGCTACCCTACCGACTGGAAGGAAGTGCCCTCGTCTTTTTCTGCCGCCACGGAGGTAAACTCTAACTCCGCCTCTTGTGGCTCGAAGACGACATAGAACATAGTACTATGTTCCCTGTGATTGGCTCACCATCTGACGTCATGTGATTCTGTGGCTTCTCTTGGCCACGTTAAGTTTCGGCAATCCTCGAGAGCCGATGTCTCCTTCGGGAGGAAGGAATTCTTGAGAGACGCCTGTTTACGGCCTGCCCGACAGAAATCCCTAATCCTCTTATCATTCTGCCAAAAAGGCACCAGCCCGTCGCGCCAGCCAGACTGCCCTTCACTGAAGTGTAAAATCCTTGCCTTTCACCCTTTCACGCGCATCTTTCGAACATACAGTGGACATCCCAAGAAATGGAAAAATATTCTAATCCTTTACTTTATATACAATAAAAAGGTGATATGTAACAGGGAGCTTAGCATATCGTTACATAATGCCCCACTGTTAATGAATAAAATTATGACATAATAATTTTATTTTGAGTTTTGTGATTCTACTTTAGTTGAGACCAAAACATAATAACTTAGCACTTTAACAATTACCACAGTTTTTAAATGAGATCCCAAAATCACCGCGATTTTCGATTTGTGAATTGAATTTTAATGGGCTCTCTTACATCTTTTGGCCGTCTTAGAATTCCTTTGCCCACTGCAACACATGAATTCAAATAGCCATCCCTCATACAAACATATATTAAACACAATAATAACATATACATGAGAATATAAATTACACATAGACCTATTTACATAAAGGCTTAAAAAAAAAAACTTCTATGAAACCTTAATATTTACAATATTCGCAGAACATTGTCAGAGAAACTGAAGCACGTGCGTGATTTACACAAAATTTTAGGAAGCTAATTGATCATATTTTAATAAAAATACTCTTTTTTTATGTCTGCCCCACAAATTAATTTTTCCCTTCAGGATTTTATAGTAAAAAATGCATAGTAGATATGAATGTAGAAATATGCCAAATCATATGTTATTGTACACCAGCCGCCTGGAATTGCGGCTCTCTGCCTCTGTCCGCTAATGGGTCGTCTACCAGAGATAAGGATCTGGGTCTACCTCCATGGGAGTAGCGCGTTCTTGTGTACCTGGTACATCCGTTGTTACCCATACACCTTAGGCGGCGTGGTAAACCTTGAGATTACGGGCATTGTGTGGACCAATCTGTGAAACTCCATCCGTTAACATATAACAGTTGGTCGAAATCATCTTTTCTACGGCAAAAGGACCATGATAAAGCCAAAAGAACTTCGAAATCAACTTTTTGTTCGCATCCGATATAGGATTCGCCCGTACCAGAACTTGTTGTCCGACCTCGAACCTTTGCGTATGTTTTTTATCTTGTTTAATTTGTCTTTTTGTCGCCTCTTCCAACAAATATTCATGCGCCTCTTTTATGTCTTCTTCCCGGTTTTTTCTTCCTCCTGAAGCAGGGTGTTTTATTACCTTTTCAGCAAGGAGTTTAGACCGCTTATCGAACTGTAAGTCGACCGGCCGGAGTAACGTCGCGCAATTTACCGTAGTATTAAAATATTCTTCTATCTTTGGGTTATGTTTTACCCCAGATGAGTGCTTTTGGCCTATGAGTGTCCTCATATACACGCTTAGCTGTCTCATAAATCCCTCCGCGGCGTTTCCTTGCGGCGAGCGTATTGATGAATAGATCACTTTTATCCATCTGGCTTCCAATGCGTTTTTTCCATCTGGGAGAAGAAAATGTCATGATCTGACAACACCGCCCGCGGTAGTTTACATAGTGGCATATATTTCTCAAAAAGGATTTTTAGTGATCCACGCGTACTCAACTTCGCGACGGGGTACAGTTTCACATATTTGGTGAAAGCGTCTAAGATCAAAAACACATGTTTAAATTTATACTGCCCAGTTGGGACTGGGCCATAATGGTCAAGACATACGAGCTCGTGTGGTCCATCTGGAATGATCGGCGAGTACGGACCTGCCGTCCGCGTATTCGGGTGTTTTACTTTTTGGCAGGTATCACAAGTGCGAGTTACCCGCGCAATGCTTTTTCGAATCGCACTGGTGTAATATTCCCACTGGAGGGTGTGATATAGCCTCTCCGTACCCGGATGTCCACTCTGCAGATGGTATAAATTAGCGACGTATGAATTAAGCTCCTCTGGCAACCAGATTTTCCACCGCGAATTCACATCTGCTAGGAGGAAACAAACGTCGTTTTCCATTGTGCAAAGCATGGCGACATTTCTCACATGTTGGTTGTCAGCATGCTCTCCACGGAGGATATAGTTGCGAACTTTCCTTATGTCCTCCTGCTGTTTTTGCGCCGCTATAACCAGCCTCTTCATCTCCACCGAAGTAGTGCCGTCCGCCAGCGTTATGGCTGCAATTAAGACTTCATTTGGCCTCGCGTTTTCTACCTCGCCAGACTCACACGCCCCGGCATGCCTACTGAGCCAGTCCGCCAATGCATTATCTGAACCTTTGCAGTATTCCAAATAAATGTCATACTGCTGAAGGAACATTGCCCATCTGGTTATGCGGTTGCTCGTGAACTTGGCATTGTGGAGGAATGTAAGGGTCTGATGATCTGTCCTCAAGTATGTTACGCTACCCCACAAGTATGCTTTAAACTTTTGTACCGCAAAATATATTCCTAACATTTCAAGTTCGCTAACATAGAGTTTGGTCTCGGGTGGTTTCAACGTCCTGCTTGCGGTAGCTACTATTCTCAAATTTCCATCCTGATCAATTGATTTTAGACAAGCTCCCAAACCTCCAATGCTTGCGTCTGTGTACAAATACAACGGACTTTGAAAATCAGGGTGTCTCAAACAGATCTTTTCCGCAAAGATTCTCTTTATCTGCAAGAATGCTGCTTGCTGCGGTTCTTCCCATTCCCACTTTCGCCCTCCTGTAGTAGATCGTACAAAGGACGTAAAATCCTGGCGAAATTGGGTATATTGCCTCTATAATACGCTCATATCCCCAAAAAACTTCTCAGATCTTTCAGCTTCGTGGGGGCGGCATCCTTTCTATTTCACCTATTTTCTCCGGAGATGTAGATATCCCCTCCGGTGTGATGCGAAAACCCAGATATTCCACTTCGTGTGTGCAAAGTGTGGCCTTATCTGGACGCAAAGTTACGCCGTTTTTAATTATCACGTCGAGCAACATTTTTAAATGCTTCAAATGTTCTTCAAACGTTTCGGATGCGACTAAAAAATCATCAATATAAGTGGTACAGAAATCTTTATTTCGGGTGGCAAAATGTGGTTCATTGCCCTTATGAATGCGCTCGAAGAATCCCTTATGCCAAACGCCACTCTCTGGAAACACAGCTGTCTTCCTTCGAATACAAAGGCTGTATATGGCCGGCAACTTTCCTCCAGTTCCACTTGGTTAAAACCCGACGTGACGTCCAGAGTGGACAGCCAGCGTTTTCCGTGAAACCTCGTTATAATTTCCGGGATTTTCTCCGAACGCTCTCCGTCTGGTTCTATTCTCAGGTTTAACATGCGGGCGTCAAGACACATGCGTACCGAACCATCTCGCTTGCCAACGAAAGTAATGGAATTTAAATGCTTAGATGCCTGCGGCGCAATTATTCCGTGGCGCTCCAATTCCGCTATCGCCTCACGTGCGGCCGGTCGCTGCTTCTGGGGTATTCCATACGTATGACCCTTCAGTGCCGTCGTGTCAGTCACACGAATCTTGTGCACGTAGCCTTTGATTTTTTTCCGGTCGGTATGAAAATGCATTTAAATTCTCTTGGAGCATTTGTCCGAGTCTATCCCGCTGGTCGTCCGTCAAGCTTTTGTTATCCTTGACCTTCGTGAGCAAATTCTCCAGAATTATGTTCTTCTCGTCAGCCATGGCATTCATGATTACACTTTCCGTCCGAGGAATTTCGGTACCGTACGCGAATGGTTCACGCATCTGCTCGGAAAGCCTAATCCCCGTTATTGTCGGGCGCTCGTCAAGCTTCCAATGTAGGACTTCAGGAACTAAATTTTTTATCGTTCCTTCCCCCCAATCAATGATTGCCCGGCGTTTTTCCAATAGGTCACAGCCTAAGATAATGTCGCGGGACAATCCGGGGATAACCAACATTGCTAAGAACAGTTCGCTATTAGCGACCTTCACAGGCAGTAATGCCTGTTGGCTGACAATTTTCTCTTTCCGGCCAAATGCTGGAACAACAGTAACTTGAACGGTGGGAATGATTCGTATGAACGGGTTTTTCTCCTTTAATTTAAGCATAAATTTCTGCGAAATAGCCGACAATTCTGAACCACTGTCAACCAAGATTTCTGCCTTCAGGTTGTATACCTTGATAGGAATTAGGGGACACCCGCACCCGTTGAACGGGTCCACTATGTGGCACCATATCGGCATCATTTTGATCATCTTCCGGCCCCCCATTTCGCCAGTACGACAAATTGCTAATGCAAACTTCGGAAGTGATCTCGGCATCCCCTGGAGAACTTCATTGTGATTTCCGGCTGTCATGCGAACATTCGCTGCCAGCGTTTTCCGTTCTCTTCTCCTCGTAGTTATTTTCCGATTCGGGCTGCGTTTCGGCTATCGCAATTGCGTTTACAGCCGCCGCGGCTTTTCGAGGTGGCCCGGCCCGTAGTTCCCTTGCAGGCCCCCGCTTTTCCATGAACCACGTCCATCTTGTTGGTACGGTTTTCCGCTGTTTCCCTTCCAAGGCTCGTTTCGGGGATCCTTCCCTTGGTTTGAATATGCACCGCGGAAGTTAGGTTGCGATTCCTTTTGCCCAGAATCCTTTTCGGCTTGCTTTTCGGCTTTCATTGCCCGCCGACCAATCGCGTCCAAATTTTTCAGAGTGTCCAGAAACTCCGGAATTGTGCGGATCAGCACTGGGTTGATATGCGACTGAACTTGCCGGCTAAAATGCGTCATAACTGCGTCGATTATTTCGCCGTCAGACATGGCTACGTCAAAATATCTTGACTGCACGACCAGTTTTTCGACGTAATTCTCCATTGAATGATCAGACTGTGGGTCGTACCTGCCCTGATAAAGCTTGATCTTTGCCTGATTTTGTATCTTATTCGACCAGAACGTACGCAAAAACAACTCTTTGAAATCGTCGTACGACATTCCTGGTTGGTAGGATAATGAAAGCCATGGGCGGTCCGTCTCAAAAAAAGAATGTTCCATTATTAGTAATTTTGCCGTTTCCGGTACCCCCTATATTTCAAAGTACCGGTCCAATTCCGAAATATAAGCCTTGTGGTTTATATTTTTCCGTGAGCCAAAACGCGGAATTTTTAATTCAACATTACTGATAGCGTAATGTCTACAGGTTGTATTGTTTGATCTGCCATTCGCGGGGGATTCCTGCAAGTTGTTTATCTTTTTTTCGAACATAGACAATTTAGATCCCGTGTCCGCCATAAATTTTTCTTGCGAATTCTGTAGCTCCTTCTGACAGTCTGTAATCTGTATAACTGAGCCAGACAAAATTTCCATTTCAGCATTAACATTCGCTAACTTAGTTTCGGCCTGGTCCTTTACTGAGTGAACGAATTCGGATATTTGACCAAGGTTCGCAATGTTTTCCGCTCTGACCTTCTCAATATTTCGTTTGGTGGATTCTAATCGTTTACATAACTCATCATTATTTTCAACGAATTGCAGGTATCAGCTAAGCTCTCTGTGACTTGGGACAAACTATCGACATCGGATCTTATGTCCTCCTTAAAACTATTCACACCTTTAGAAATCTGCCCCCGAAAATTTGATAGTTTATCATCGACCATTTTGAGAGTGATCTCATGTTTCTCGTCAAGTGCATCGATTTTTCCTGAAAAATGTGCCTTCATGTCTCTTGCGATTTTTGAAACTGTTATGTTAAATTGCCCCTAACACGTGTTATCTCGGACAACAAATGTTACTTCATGTTTTCTTGTGATTGCACTAAAAATGCCATAATATCCGTTAGTTGTAGTGTGCTTTCAATTTGAGTTGGTGCTGTGTTTTCTGTTGCATGTGTGTTTCTAGCATTGGAGGCACTTTCGTCAGGGACATCTGGAAAATTTTCCGTCTCTGTCTCACCAATACATATGGTAGATTGCGAGCTGTACCCCGATTCGGATGTTAAATCAACACTTGCAACCCTCTGAGTTTCCGCAATAGTGCCCGGATTAACTGCGTCGGAAATCTATTCATTCATGATCTCCTGGGTGTCTGAATTTACATTTAAATTTTCCATTATGACAGCCCCAGATCTAAGCTTCATGAACAACCTATACTATCAAACCCGAAGTCCCACAAAATCGAAAGTCTCAAGAAAAAATCACACAAAATCTCCATACAAAACACAGGGAAAAATAGAAATACCCTAGCAATTCTCGCGGTTCAATAAAACAATACGAAACTCCCCCAAATTCAGCAAATGATGCACCACATATCAAACAAAAATTTCAAAAGACAGACAGATCACAAAAATCAATATCAACGCTGAAATGGATAAACATAGCAAGTGCATGCGGACAGAACCTTCGCACAAATTATCCATCAAAATTAAGCACAAACATGAGCACATAAGAACACATAAATTTCCAACACTCCATGAAACTTATTCAAAATTCTGGGCTTCAATACCATGTTTAACTCGTGCCCCAATGCATGGGTTCGCCAATTGTAGCGTATCACAAGGGGGGGGGGGGGAGAATTATTAATTAATTCTTAATATTTTACGCTATACAGGGTACTATAATTGAGTATCAAAATGTAAATTATTCAAATGAGAACTGGATGATTTTGGGATTTGAAACGGTCATAAAAAACATTTTAATAAAGATTTTTACAATGGAATCTACAAATCTGAGCGTATTTACCATTACGTTAATAAACAAGAGGTTGTGCAATTTTCTAAGCAACGCTCAGATGTACAATGAGCCCTTTAAATGCAAACAAACAAGTATAGTTGTACTTTAAAAAATCTTACAATTATTCTAATGCAAAGTATGTTACCAGTTATGATGTTAGCAAACAGTAATGAATTTTAATGGGTAAAGACGCCACGAATGATTAACCTGTCATTCGACAGTTACACAGTCTAGCTCAGTGGTTTTATCAGATCAGAGCAAGGATCTTAATCTCAGATGCGCTTAAGGGTACAGTTTCAAGGGAGATGCAGGCTGAATGGCTTCGTAGAAACACATTACCGTTCTTCTTCCACGGCAGGTAGCGCTGAGCGGAGATGACCACCGGGTCGATCATCGTAACTGGCCACGCCAGCAGTACGCGGCAAGTCGCAAGTTAGAAGTGCGCCTCAGATGGTCTCCAGGACACAAGTCAGCCCAGCACACATGGACCCCAAGTCGCCAGTGACTCGTCTGGGCTCCGCAATGGACGTGATCTTGGCTGCCCTCCCGACTGGAAGGAAGTGCCCTCGTCTTTTTCTGCCACCACGGAGGTAAACTCTAACTCCGCCTCTTGTGGCTCGAAGACGACATAGAACATAAAATTCCCCGAATCTTAGGACTATGTTCCCTGTGATTGGTTCACCATCTGACGTCATGTGATTCTGTGTCTTCTCTTGGCCACGTTAATTTTCGGCAATCCTCGAGAGCCGATGTCTCCTTCGGGAGGAAGGAATTCTTGAGAGACGCCTGTTTACGGCCTGCCCGACAGAAATCCCTAATCCTCTTATCATTCTACCAAAAAGGCGCCAGCCCGTCGCGCCAGCCAGACTGCCCTTCACTGAAGTGTAAAATCCTTGCCTTTCACCCTTTCACGCGCATGTTTCGAACATACAGTGGACATCCCAAGAAATGGAAAAATATTCTAATCCTTTACTTTATATACAATAAAAAGGTGATATGTAACTGGGAGCTTAGCGTATCGTTACACTATTAACATTATTATTATTTATATGTCTGATGAGGTGGGACCTCACACGACTTAGGACTTCGCTCCACCCTAGTGTCCTGTGCCTCCTTCAACACTTTCTTCAGGTCACTCTCTATACAATAATTAGCGTTTCTATCGATACTGTTCCCCGCACTTCCCACTATCACTACCCCTACAAAGTGAACCTATATCCTCTATTACCTGACCTAAAGTTGCACTAGGTTTTAAAAAACTTAGGACCTGGTAACCTGAGCCCACCTGATCCTGCAAGAGAGGGTCTATACCTCTCCCGTGGCCACTACCTAGCAGCAGAATCCTTTTCTTCCTATTTTTTCCTGGTATCCCCCTATTCCTAAAGGTCTGCTGCATCTTACCTACTCCTACATATGTATGAGGCTCCTCTCCTCCTGACTCAGGTAACAGGTGAAACCTATTTTTCCCAACAATTTCTACAGTTTCTGGCTTCTTCCTCCTGTTTATCGTTTTTCCCCTACCACCTATTATCAGCTCCCAACCATCGTTATCTCCCTCTTCTCCATACCCACCATCTCTATCTGCCACTATAGGCGTAGCCTCCACAGGTGAGGCCCCCACAGGCAAGGCATCAACAGGCCTTTCCACCATAGGCCTCGCCTCCACAGGCTCAGCTTCAAGGGCCCTGACTCTTTCCAACAACACTTTGATCATTTCGTCTTTCTCCGTCATCCTTACAGCCATCTCCCTGATCCTCTCATCCCTAATGCAAAGTGGACAAAACCATGGGAGAGCCTCATTTGTTTCTCGCTTTCCCTCTCCACTGCATCCCTCATGAAACTTCTTTTTACACCCACTGCACCACATACCATCAGGGCCCGCTCTAGGGGGGGGGGGGCAAACCGGGCATTTGCCCGGGGCGCTAAAATTTAGGGGCACCATTTCGGCTGTAAGTGTGAGAAAAATATTAATAATATTAATGTGTTAAATACCCAATTAATAAAAAAAATCCACATACCGAATTTTTCGTTCGTTAAAAACTTCTTAGCTATTTGTGTGCGCCCCTAGAGACTTCGAAGAGACAAGGCGCGGACCTCAAAGGGGCGCGGCGTTGCCCAGCCGCCTCTGTAGGAGCAACTTCAAAATGCGCCGCGTCCGCGTCATGTCTCAGCCCGAAGTCCGCACCACGTCCCTTCTGTGTGAATTGAGCCTTAGCACGCGAGTAGAACGCTGTTTCGACTTTTGCTGTCTCAACTTGCTTATTATTGCTAATTATAAAAGTGTTTCATTACACAACAGCATTAGTATTACTATTACGTTATTAGTGATAAGTGGAAGTTCATAAAATTTACTTCAGGATTTCATAATTTCTAAAGGTAAGTACATCTATGATTAAACTGTTATTTAGTTGGATATACGACATAAGCGCACAACGACAAAAGCGCACAACAGAAGCGAAGCGCTGTGGATGGAGGCTGTTACACCTGCCCTCGGCTACCTGCACTGATTCCTACGTTATACTGCCCACAAGTTACTAGACCCGGTGAAAAGGAGTGTTTTTCGCAATTGCAGCTAGGCTCTAATACATGGAATCGATAGTGCTTGGCGGGAGGTGCTGAGTATTTATTTTATTGAATTGATAAACCAAATCAATATGGATCTTAGTTATTGGAAATCGAAGTGGAATACTTTGCATAATAATTTCTTCTCGTAATCCGAGCCTCACAGATTTTTTGTACAAATTAGATACAGGCATTGTAAGTGTTATGGTTGGGTTAAATTACATACGCTAGCTTTGATCACTTGTAAAAATACTGTAGTTTAGTGGGTGTGGGACAGTACTTACAATCATTAAAAAATAAATAATATTACCAGCTGCTGATTACCGATTAGTTACTTCACATACCATTAGTATATTCGATTTAGAATGTTAACTGCTAAGATATAATAACCCATGATGCTTATTATATATACGAATGCGGTTTACAGATATTCTAATTGCTGCATTTGTAAATCGTCTCAACAAAAAGAAATTCATTAACTATTTTAGTTAATGTGAATAACTTTGTCAGTTAGTTTAATAAGTGCATTGCGCGACAATCACTCCACAACATCATTTTATTGTTTGTTTGTTTGTGAACTTGGAACGTTTTCCGTTTAAGCCTATAGAAATTGCCATTCTGTATACACGGTTTCTGTATTTGCAGCAAATGTACGGATAGTATCCTCCGCGAATACGCTTTGACTGTGTAGTAACACTAGACTTTCTTTCTGTTTACAGGGTATGGGAAATATTTTGTGTTGTGCATAAATATTTTTTTATATCGACTGAGAATAATTTATCTTAGTTATGGTTTTAGCTTATTTAGGACAAGGATAAATATTTACTTTTTATATTATTTTATAGTGTATATTGTTTGAGTTACGTGCGTGCCTCTTCCAAAATGTCTGGCGGTCAAAGAAAACTATCTGGTTACCAGTACAAAAAAAAAAAAGAAGGTTGGAAAAGGAAGCGGAAAGGCAGAATCAATCTGGCGCGTTAAAAAAATATACTGTATTCAGGGTTTACCAAAACAAATCTTAGAATCCAATATCGGGTCGGGATACAAAAGAAGTACAGAATCGTCAGAGAATAATAGCAAACAAATGAACAAAGTTTCTAAACCAACTGGAACTGACACCGACGTGAGACTCACAGAAGGCGTTTTAAAACTTTGTGACCAAGAATTTTACGAGAGGCCGTAAGAAGGTTTTTTAGTAAGTCAAGGTCCACCTAAACTATTGCATAATTACAAATTTCCTTCCAATGACACAGATCGACATTTTAGCGCAAAATATTATGCACGAATTATAAGCAACGGAGAGCAAATATTGCGAGATTAGCTACTTACTATCTTTCACAAAACTGCGTTTACTGCTTCTGTTGCAAAATTTTCGGCTGTTTAGTTAGTTCTCTCTCAAAAGAGGGTTATAAAAAATGGAAGCACCTCGACGAAACTTTAAAAGAGCATGAAATTTCGAAAGTCATATTCAGGCAAAAAATATTAAATTTTTGTAAAACTGTAGATGCTGCCACTCAAAGAGTTATTAATGCCAAAATAAATCATTGGAATGAGGTGCTTCTAAGAATTGTTGCAATTACCAAAATGCTTGGTAAAAGTTGATACTTTAAAAGAGCATGAAATTTCGAAAATCATATTCAGGCAAAAAATATTAAATGGTTGTAAAACTGTAGATGCTGCCACTCAAAGAGTTATTAATGCCAAAATAAATCATTGGAATGAGGTGCTTCTAAGAATTGTTGCAATTACCAAAATGCTTGGTAAAAGTTGATACTTTAAAAGAGCATGAAATTTCGAAAATCATATTCAGGCAAAAAATATTAAATGGTTGTAAAACTGTAGATGCTGCCACTCAAAGAGTTATTAATGCCAAAATAAATCATTGGAATGAGGTGCTTCTAAGAATTGTTGCAATTACCAAAATGCTTGGTAAAAGTTGACTGGTTTTTCAAGGTACAAGCGACAAGTTGTTTGAGCATAATAAAGGTAAATTCTTAAAAATAGTTGAGTTACTGTCTGAATACGATCCCATTATGGAAGATCACGTCCGTTGAGTGCTCTAAAAAGTAGAGACTGGGAAAAATATACAAACCAGGATAGTAGATCTGCTGCATTAAAGAGTAATGTCTCATGTTACTAATAAAATAAAAAAATTCAAATATTTTCCATAATTTTAAACTGTACTCCTGACTTTAGTAAGATACAGCAAATTACTCTTGTAATCAGATATGTTTCAACCAATAAATTTAATCCTGATGTTGAAATTAAAATTAATGAAAGCTTTTAAGGCTTCTTACCAGTCGAAAGATCCACAAGAAAACAAATGTCTGACGTTATAGTTGGAGAACTTAACGACTTGTGTTTAAATTTGCAGGATATCAGAGGACAGGGACTGACAACGGGTCCAATATGAGGGGCAATAAAGCAGGAGTGCAATCTAGAATTAAACAATACAGTTCGCGAGTATTCAATGTTCCGTGTAGTAGCCATTCTCTCAATCATGTTATTAATGGCAAAAGTATCCTTGGATGCCGCTAATTTCTTCAACATGCTCCAAAAAATATATTAATTATTTTTGGCATCTACTTTTCGATGGGCAATACTTTTAAAGCATGTTGAGGGTTCAACTTTGAAAAAACATGGAGTGACACTAGATGGGAGAGTAGGATAGAGGCATTAAACCCTTTAAAATTTCATTTGGGAGATGTATACGACGCCTTGCTAAGCATTTACGAAAAACCAAGAAATTGATAGTTTAATGATTTAGCCATTTTGGCAATTGAGTATGAAATTGCTGATGAAGTAAATTTTAAGATGTAATAAAAAATTCGCAACCTGAAAGTAAGAAAAAAAAGTTTTTTTGTGATTTTAGCGTATCTGATGTAATCTCGTTTTATTTTCAAAATAATGGCATTTAGATTGTTTGTGTGATAATATACACCTGTAATAGCATTTAAAAATGTAAAAAATATGGTTAATTTGTGGCTATGTACAGATATTTCATAATTAATTTCTCTATTTTGTGCCGCTAAATCAAAATTCAATAAGTTTATTTATGAATAAATGATTTTATTAAAATTTAATATTTTATTCGATTAAAAAATAATTATTTTTTTAAAAAATGTATAATTCTACATAATATTAAGGGGCGGCAATTTGTCTATTTGTCCGGGGCGGCAAAACCGCTAGAGCGGGCCCTGATACCATTCTTCATGATCCTGCGACAGGCACCACACTTTCCAGACATGCTTTTTGAAAATACCTCAAGTACCTTCCAACCAAATTCTAGTAGCAAGAACATTACTATATTACAGATTAAAATATGGTTTTACCGTTAGTAAATTTTTATTGAGTGGTGTTGCTTTTTGACTACCATATTTTAATTTATGACAGTTTAACCAGACTACCCGCACAACATCTACTTTATTCCCGATAGCTGTAACTATGCTAGTATACCACTGACCTTGAAAAGTTAGTACCTCTAACTCTGCTATATATGAGTTGATCGAAAATTAATTATACAATTTACCTACTCTAATGCCCAAGTCTACAAACACGCAATTTATTTTAAAATCCGATAGTTATCTCAAAATCTAGGAACTATTCACTCATTTGCCCACATGATTTTGATTTGGAGAATACAATGAAGTTGTCACTGTATATTAAAGTTTGTTTTGTTTGCGTCTTGCAAGTTTCCTTCTTGTATACACTTTTATTTTGTTCAATTAATTCTACAATTCTCTTGCTAACATGTTCTTCTTCAGATTTGTTCACATGCAGCCCATGACTTGTAAATTGTCTCCTGTTCAATCTTTCAATTTCACAATTAATACTGACTCGATCACTGTTGAGATTTTTTCTGTAGTTGATAGACTTCCAGAAATACTTGTTAGCTGATTCGATTTTTTAATTTAAATTCGGGAAATCATATCTGAATGGAATTTGATGTAAAATTACGTAAGTTTTTTTAATTAATGCATTAACAGATGATTTAACAGAATTTAGTGCACTGCAAAAATCTTTATAGCTATCTTATACGTAATTTGCTCCCGCCATTACTATTACACAGTCTTTGTAACTGCATCCTTGGCTCAGTTTATCAATGTTTTTAGTCACTTCTTGGATAGGAGCAGTTGGCTTGATTATTGCTTCTATAATGTAAGACGAGCCTAATTTCTCTCTTAATATTTTCGAGCAATCTCTGCCATAGCTATCACACAGTAGGAGAATTTTGAAATTATTGTCCTGTTTACATTTCGAAACACTGTTCAACGTTTTGATATTCCACATGTTTGGTGCACATTTTTTAGTTTTGATCTTAATTTTGTCTAACTGCACATCACTTTCCAAGCTTAACACGTCAAACTTATTGGAAAGCTACACTTCATGGTCCAATGTCTTCTTTTTGCATAGTTGATATAAATTCCAAGGAAAGGGAAAATGACTCATCACTCACCAAAGTTGAAGGCAGCGACGGGAGAAGCACATATATCACGAACACAAAAATACACAATATTTCGGTCTTAAACCTTCTTCATGTTAAAGAGAATGAGTCATGTGATTCGGGAGGTGTGCACAAGCCGAAGTATCCTACATGACTGAGTGGATTATCAATATGGCGGTGGGACTAAGATGTTATATATAAATATGCATATCGCAGACGGTGATACCCTTTCGGTATATTACTACTTCCATCACCGTCTGCGATATGCATATTTATATATAACATCTTAGTCCCACCGCCATATTGATAATCCACTCAGTCATGTAGGATACTTCGGCTTGTGCACACCTCCCGAATCAAATGACTCATTCTCTTTAACATGAAGAAGGTTTAAGACCGAAATATTGTGTATTTTTGTGTTCGTGATATATGTGCTTCTCCCGTCGCTGCCTTCAACTTTGGTGAGTGATGAGTCATTTTCCCTTTCCTTGTAATTTATATTGCCTAAAGCCGTTTCCTTTTTCCTTTGTTTAATTTTGTTGCATAGTTGTTAACACTACGCCTGCCATTAACATGTGTCCATTTTTCACAGTTTGCTTCCGCAACTACAGGATGATTTATACATTTCACTTTCTCCTTAATATCATTGATTTTTTCCTTAAGTAGTCTAATGATTTCATCATTACTTGAAATAATCTCTTTAAGGTGCTGAATTGTGTGTTCCTTTTCATCTGGTTTCGTGTCTGCACTGCCGGTCGGCGATTTTAAATCCTTTGATTTGGAGCCGTTGCTACTGTGTTAAGATTTTTTGTTTTAATTTCGCACGCACGATATTTCGAGCTTCCAACAGCATCTGATTTTTTACAAATGGAACACTTTTCCACAATTTTAAACGATTTTTTACACGACTGGTCACTAATGTTTACTTACCGGCGCCATTTTTCCAAAGCATCGTTGGTTCTTAATGCAAACTTCTTTGAACTCCAATAACAATTGCAGCGGCATTATCATATTGTTATTTTTAACAGTCAGCTGGAGCGTTATAGAGTATGTACGAAAAGTTGCATTGTAGGCATTTCGATTGCGAGAAAACTCTGTTTGGTGGACAGTACACAGTATAACGCATTCTCAAGGACTGGTGACAGATTTTCTTAGCGTCTGCGGAATGTGCCTTTATCGCGGACGCCTAACCGAACCCGCTAATCATTCCAGATATAGGGGACCTACAGTTTAACATGGAATCCAAACCATGGAGCGTCCTATCATATTTACATTAGCAAATCAAGTCTTTGTCAGAGGTCAGTAAATATTCCAGCAGAAACCGGGGGCCTTTGAGATTCCACTCACTTGCCTTTGCTAACTTAGCCAGACAATATTAAATACTTTCGGAATACAACTAAATGGCTATACAAAAATTTCAAAATTTACGGTTTTGTCCTTTGCGTCATGGGGAAGTATGTTCTAATAAGGATGGAAACGCCAATGACAACAGTTAATTATATTATTGTCTGCCTTTTTACTAAGATATCCAACACTTAACATGGCATTTTGATTTTGATTTGGAATTAGTAGTTATGTTGAGGTTACTGTGGACTAATTTTTCATTGTATTACTATAGAGTGTGTCTTTTATATGGATATTTTGCATCTGTAACTGTAAGATTTAGTGGTATCAGACGCAGCACGTGTGTGCGCTAGGCACAAGACTACTTCTGTTCTCTGGAAGAGTTCAGTGAACCACAGGCGTGTGCGCTTCGAGTCCGTTCCAGTTTATTGATGCAAAATGTTTTACCTTGTAAGGTTTAAACCACTACTCTCTGAACGAAATGCGGTTTTTTCTGGCAGTCAACATTCATTTCCTACCTTTCGTATAAGACGTGGAACGCGATATTTACGTTGAGTCAAACGTTAGGTTGTTGAGCTAAGTAGAGATATTAATAAAAAAAAATATGCGCATCTTCATACGACCCACAAGAAATGGTTACCTATAATATGAGAAACTTCATTTTGGGGCACGTTCAATTTTTTACAAACCTCAATTCAATAATTTCAGTTTCCCTTGCAGAGATGCAGTCGACATAGGAGTAAAACTACTGGCGAAATAAAGTGCAATATATTCTTAGATTTTCAGATTGATCACAATTCAAATTGAGTCCAATATTTAGCTGATTTGTTAAATTACTTAAGCGCAGCCTGATCTCTTTTG
This sequence comes from Vandiemenella viatica, assembly GCA_031002005.1. Lineage (NCBI taxonomy): Eukaryota > Metazoa > Arthropoda > Insecta > Orthoptera > Morabidae > Vandiemenella > Vandiemenella viatica. The sequence goes on from CM061921.1 coordinate 267,216,122, forward strand.
CACAATAGTTTCAGATACTTCGTATCACAACTAAATAAAAAGTTGACGTCAGCATGAAGGGAGCGATTTCAATCAAATCACAGAAATGGGTAGTATGTGTGATGTCAGGAATAATTCGTAGAAAAACTAATAAAAATTATCCTGTTAATTGGAGGTCTTCACAAAGGTAAAGTATAACACGTATTTGTTAATTGAATTTGTATAATGTTTTTCAAATTTGAATCAGATAGTAAATTTCAGGGCTAGGTATGAGGTCCATGAAGCTAGATTATGACATGAGCCCCAGTCATGATACATAATCAGAACAAAAATTTAACACTCTCTGTGAAACAGAGGAAAGCCACCTGATGGAAGATCCTCGAAAAATATCGCTACAGAAAAATGTTTTGTGCGATTCCACTAACAGCCATGCTTGCCTAATTTTATTTCAATATTTCATTTTCAATAGCTAGAGACCACAACGAATCCAAGATTCAGCTGTAAAAGGGAGCGACATTGTTTGATTAACTAGGACATAAACCAAAAGTTCAGCACATAAATCGTACGTGGCCATTAAAACTGGTATCCAACCTAGGAAAAACACGTCCAATTTAACTATTTAGCTCGAAACAAAAACGTAATAAATATTTATTTTTCTTTAAAAAAAGAAGAAAAAAATTCGTCAACGCATAAAGATACACATGTGACTAAAGCTACAACAGCGTCAACGTTTTGCTCGTGGATGAGTCTAGTTTCAGAAATAGGCACGAGGATGCTGTTAAGTTTTTATTGCTGATTCGTACAGCCTAACGTACAGGAAACAACTACTGCTAAACAGTACACGCTACAGCATGTCGGTACAAAGATTTTACAACAACAAAGATATAGCACACACACATATATCGAAATCATTCAATATATTTTGACCAACTCAACAGATGCAGGTATACGAATATCATGAAACAGGCAATCGTCGGTATAGGTCACGATTAAATATTCCAAAGTTTAGATTTCGTGAGGTATGTTTGTTTCAGCTCGAGCAGCAGACAATTACTCGTATTTTCTAACATGATCGCCTTTTTATCAAGTAATTAACAAGCTGCAATCTAGAAGTTCATCCACTGTCAACAGTCGTCAACAGTGATAAACTTAATCCTCACATATACTAATATAATTGTGCACATCAACGGTTGAACACATTGGAGTTCCATGCGTGGCGCCGACCCCCAGCTACAGGCAGCGATCTCGCCCCTATGTGATGTCTTGGCGTTGTGGCAGAACATCGCTCTCCAATGTGTTCAGCACCAATCCAGATCAAACATTTTGATGTCGGAACCGAAGTGAAGTCCTCAATTTCTGTGCTGATCCCGAGCCTCCGTCGAATCCTGGTGAGATCCTCCCCTTCAGAGCGCTGATCTAGACACTCGGAATCGTTGTATTTTTCAAGATTCGCCAGTCAGGCAACAATTATATATAACCGTTACTAACAGTTATTACAAAGTCTTCTGGTTTGTCTCTGGCTCTCCCCTCCAACTCGAGAACTGAGAGACACTCCTCCCTTCATCTCGGTGTGTCTATCTAGTCGCTCGGAATCGTTGGGTCTTCCAGGATTCGCTCAGTCATGCAACAATTATAAATAACCGTTACCAACATTTATCACTTAACAAGTCTTCTGGTTGGACCCTGGTTCATCCGAGCAATTCTAGAACTCCTCCCTTCTTTTTGGTGCGCCCATCTAGTAACTCATAATCTTTGGGTCTTCCAGGATTCATTCAGTCATGCAACAATTACAAATAACCGTTATTAACAGTTATTAAAAAGCCTTCTGGTTGGTCTCTAGCACTCCCCTCCAACTCGAGAACTGAGAGACATTCCTCCATTCTTTATAGAGCGCCCCTCTGGTCGCTCGAAAGTGTTGCATCTTCTAGGATTCGTTCAGTCATTCAACAATTATATATAACCGTTACTAACAGTTATTACAAAGTTTTCTGGTGGGTCTCTGGCTATCCCCACCATGTAGCGAACTGAAGGACACTCCACCCTTTTTTTTTTTTTTTTTGGAGCGCCTATTTAGTCGCTCGGAATCGTTAGGTCTTCCAGGATTCGTTGAGTCATGCAACAACAATATATAACCATTGCTAATAGTTATTACAAAAAATTTCTGGTTGTCACCTGTTCTCCCCACCAACTTGAGAACCGAGAGACACTTCCGACTGAACGTGGTTTAGTCTGCAGTTTGTCAGATTTCCACAATGAGTTGTGAATAATTTATCAGTTGTCAAGTCTTCAATTCATCCATTCATTATTGTGAAATAAATTCGCGTGTCGACCCGATTCAGGGAAGAGTCACATTCCTCACCATCCTATGATCCTGCCCATAGTCCCTCAGTGCTGGGTGTTGAGCATGCTTGCGGGTTTACTTAGGAACCTCCAGAGACAGGATACTGCGGCTTTACTATGGAACCTCGACAGACGGGATACTACACTCTATAGCATCATACATCATTAATATCATTTTTCTGGTTTTTTCGCATTAAGATTCTATTTCAATTCTAACTAAAACGGTTGCATGATGGTCATCCGGTTTCCAAGTTGTCCCAAATTTACTGACTGTTTCAAAATATTAAGATAAAGGAATTGCTTTTGTCTGCGAGGCCAAACAGCCAGCTATAATTTTGTGATTAATTACCATGATCAATTTACATAGTATATTTGGATAATTAAACCCATTTTTGCTCAAGGCCGGGTTCAAACCGGCGATACTTTGTTACAGTATACCAAGCGTGGCCTCAAAGTTTTTATAGCCATTCAACCAACACTCCTGAGTTATTTATATGATTACAATGTATATTACTATTACTATTACAATTACTCCGCGATTCACTAAAAGTGTTTGGCGGAAGGTGCATTGCACCTATCAGGAAAGTTAATGGTTTGGAAGGGATATACGGGATATGGCAGGTGCATTTTCTGTAACTTGTTGTTATAGTGGAGAAAAACACAGGACACACACTAAACACCCATGACCCCCGCCGGGCTCGAACCTGCGACCCTCGGCAAGTGGCGCCAGTATTTCCTGCTTTACATCTTTAGAATCTTGGTTTCAACCTCTCTGTCTTAAGAACTTAGGGCAGTGGCTCTCCTATATGTAGCCTGTATGTTGATCGCGATTCATATAATTTCGTACCCAAAGACAATAACTAACTTCACAGAGCAAGGTAGTGAAATACTTACTTGATACTCTTCTTCACACCGAGCGTGGTGGGTGAGCGCTAACGCTCTAGCCTCGCATTCGGGAGGACGTGGTTTCGAATCCCGTCCGGGCATCCAGATTTGGGTTTTCCGTGGTTTCCCCAAATCACTCCAGACGACTGCCGGGGATGCTTTCTTCAAAAGGCCATGGCCGAATTCCTTCCCGTTCCTTGCCCCCAGTCCTTTAACGCCTCTAATGACCTCGACGTCGACGTGGCGTAAAGCCATAAAAAAAATGAATCTGGTACTCTTGTACTCAGCACAAATGGAAAGGCCCATTTTTACTGTCTTATACAATGACAAAAAAAAAAAAAAAATTACTGGACTAAAAAGATTAATGGGAATAGCCTGTTATAAGGTACCAAATAAATGTTTTGGGCGCTTATTAATTATCCGCTTAAAAATGAAATTGAGAAGAAACTAAGTGATTGTTAAATACTACACATACTTTTGTGGAATACTTATTTCATAGCCGTGATAGAATACAGTTTAGTGTACTACGGACTGCGCCGAAAGGCAACACCAATCCAACGAAAATCTGAATTTGATCAGACTGTTAAATAAAACTCTTATATTTTGTCGTGATGCGACTTAAATGCACAATACCGGCATTATTTTAAACAACTGTTTGTATCATTGATGTTATTGCAACAGAAAACATATCTTACAAATGTATAGCATGTTGTTAAAAATTTTCCTCACATAGAATCAGGGCCGCATTTAAGCATAGGCTATCTAGGCTGTAGACTAGGGGCCAGCACCAAAGGGGGGCCCGCACTACAAAGTGGGGGGCCCACACCACATCCCCGGGCCCCCGCCTGGATAAATTTTCTGTGCCGACCGAATTTCAAATTTAAAAAATTTAAATTTAAGCATCCACAGTCGGAGGCAGCCTCCCCTTGGAGGGGTCCCCGCCTATGCTTCTGCCGACAGTGGGGCCCACACCACATGTATAGCCTAGGGGCCCATAAAGCCTAAAAGCGACCCTGCATAGAATTAATCAGAAAATACCGAATGATGCAGTTCGCTGCAAAATAAAAACGTATGTCAGTGGATGATTAATAGACAAATTAATAATTTTTCCTTCATCATAATGGTTCGTAGCTACATCGTCGAAAACTATCAGTTTAAAATGCTCTGAACGGAAATGATGTGGACTGGCAACGCTCTGGCCTCACATTCGGGAGCTCGTGGGTTCGAATCCCCAGTCGGCCATCCAGAGTTCCGTTTTCACGGCAGGCGATTGCGGGGATGAATTCTGTAAAAGGTCATAGCCTTTCCTTGTCCTCAGTACTTTCCCGTTTCTAGTGATCACGATGTAAAGAAAAATAAAAGAAATATTGTGCCTTTACCACTTTTTTCTATGCCGAAAATTTTTTCGTGGTTTTGTTTGTCCTGATTTTTTTTTAAATTTGGTTTCAAGGCTATAGGTAGCTAGCTGATTGCCCTTAAAAATTGAAAAGAAACTACTGTAGCTCCTAAACAAAATACGTGAAACTGTAATAGCGTACAGTTGTGATGATGTGTGACTTATTGTATTAATTATCCTGCACAAGACTTTAAGTAGAATGAAACTGTAGTGTTTAGTAACGAAGCATTGTACGAAAGACTGTTAGTTAGTTTGAGATCTTACTACAAATTTCACACTATACCCTTTATATCAGAATTGTAACTGGTCTGTAATAAGCAAAATATGTTATAGCAAATTAATGTCTGACGACGTCACTGACACTGTTCACAAGCCGAGTAGAGCGTGACGCCAGAGGACAGTCACTGAGGTGTTTGCTAACGGGACCCGTGAGAACAGTTAGCTGTTCCACAAACTACCACCATCTGAAACAAGAGGTTCTGTCGCTCTACACAGGCTTTTGTGTGTGAATCAGTTCGCGAACTGGAACGAGTGACGTAGCGCTAGTCGTACGCAGGACACCAACTCTGGAGAATCAGGCTTCAAATCACGCTTCTCGCATCCGTTTCGATTGTATGGTTCGCGGAAATTACTGCAGGAAAACTGAGGGGATATATTTGTCAAAATATTCACAGCAACATATTACTACAGACGCCTTGCTCTAATGAAGTTGACCCGTGTGGTCATAAGTATGCTGCATAAAGTTCCAACGCCCACAGATAATATTTAATAACAGTCGTTCAAATCGAAAATAATCCTCTTGTAGATACTTACAGTTAGAAGTTAGAATGTGTGAGTGGAGTTTTTCCCGGCGTACTGATGCAATAAAATCCTCTCGGGTGTCCAGCTCTGCTGTCTTCATCACGAAGACAGCAGATCTAGGTGTCGAAACGTCATGTTTATACATCACCATCCGGCTGGACACCCGAGAAGATTTTATTGCAGAAGTTAGATTGTTTACATGTGACATAATTTTTTGTGAATAGTTTCAAACGGATCGTGGTAGGATGTTCAGCTGGTTAGGTAGGCCAACATGGGATGGATATAAATGCAAAAAAGAGTCAGTTTATTAGTTTCCCATACCGGAAAATAAAGGTTTCGTATAATTGTAAGGTGCATGTTGAATTGCTTTAAACAATACAATAATTTTCCATAGATCCCAATGTAAAAGACTAACTCGGTGGGACGTGGGAAACGAATCAATTTATACTAAGATAATTACATAACAAAATAAATGTATACACCTGACTAGAAGATTACTGATGAGAGAATGTAGGCTTTATCGGTGAGTCAGCTGCGTAAAATCTTCCCGAGCTTTCCACATTGATAGCGCGTCAGTAAAAGTACATTACAAAGAAGATTACTGTCACAGAACAATATGTCTATTAATTATATCAACTACATTTACACAAGATAATTGTAATTATTTTGCAGATACCTTTGAAGGAAATTCTTGTATGGCTAAAAGAGGTTCTAAATTAAAAATTATTTCAATTTTTTCCGGAATTTAACCGTGTCCAGTGCCATATATTTGATATGTACTGGGAGCTTATGGAAGATGTGTATCGCTGAACGTCTGACCCTTTTTTGAGCAAATGAAAATGACTTGTAATTCTTATGAAAATCAAGTTTACTTATAGTGCTATAATCGTGCATTTTAATGATTGTTTCAAATAGAATTTAATTGGTGACTACAAAGGACCTTTTGAAGGAATAAAGTGTAAAAATCTTGGTATATAATTTGACAATAAACTTAGTTGCGGAGGAAAATTATGTGGGTGGAAGGGACAGGTTTTAAAACCCCGAATATACTGGAGAGGGAAATGGTGGGATGTACCAGGGAAGTGATGAAACTGGAGTACAAAAACCTTGGTCAAACTGTTACCTGAGTGTCATGGAATAGTACGCTACCAATGTTATGGAGATTCAATACATGAGTTGAATCGGGTGCAAAGGAGGGCAGCTTAATTTGTTTGTTGACATTACCGTAGAACATAATCAGTAGCTGATACGATTAAGGAACTGATTTGAGAGTTTATAACGTGATGTGGCCTGGATGGGTACCGGGAGAAGAATTGTGAGTACGAATGACCATCACTTTAAGCTACCACTTGGTTTCAGGTATAAGGGATTAGGAAATGTTTCTTTTGTAGGAATTGGAGCCAGAGTCTGGAATAAATTACCAAGGGATGTGATGAACTGGTTACTTTAAACACTGAAAGAATTTAAAAGAAAAATCCGTAAAATTCAGAAGTATGTATCTAGGGAAATTACTACCTGGGCGTACGTTCCATAGCAATTAATTAAAATAGAGAGAAACATTCAGATAGACAAAGTTGTATTTTACTTTATTTCGGTGTCATTAAGTTATTACATTATCAGTATTTATGCGTTTTATAGCATGGACAACTCGTGAAATGCTCATCACCTAATTGAAACCACGCATACACTAGGTCGCAATCAAACTGACGACCTTTGAAAATAAAAGCCAACGTGCTAGTCACTAAGCTGCCAGGACCAGCTGAAGAATTACATCACTAGGTAAAAATCTGTTCTGATAGTCAGTAGTGATAAATTCTTGCCAGCAGATATTAATCATGTATTTCTCTGAAATACCTCTGACGAAGGGGATCCACTTGGAACGTCAGAGGTTGCGAAAGGCAATTCCCGCGCTTCCCGAGACAGTATCTGTTACGTCACGCACGTGGCTTTCGTAGGAAGGACCTTGCAACGCGACTCGGAAGCTGACGTCAGAATGATAAAAATTTCTCCGTCTCCTTACTGGGAAGGCTGACAGCACAGCGCGCTGGAGTCACGTACCAAGGGTCACCGGTTTGAATCCGGTCTGATAGTTTCAATTTAGCATTCTCTTCGTCCTAACAATAACAATGATACCTTCCTTGAATTCAATAGAAGACATGCCGTGATATACATAAATACAACATAGGTAGCGTTTTAGCGTGATGGTTCTTTTCTTTAAATTTTTAAATGTTTTCCGTCTTGTATTAATACTTTATGTGTTTTCAGATGTAATGCTTGAATGTGTTTGAAGTGTAATTGAAACTTCAATTCGATGTTTGGTTTATCTGTTTAAAAATCTCGTTACAGTCATCGTTATTCATGGTTTAATTTTATTTCAAGGCTGTTATTAGCATATCATGGACATCATTGTTTTTAATTTAGTATTGTGCTAGTCATGTGTTTTCCACTCTACGTGGATCCATAATACTATTAATGATATTGAGAAAACATAAAATAGTGGATGGCTTATGGCGGAAAATGTATAATGTCATTTTTTTAAAAGTATGGTATTACTTTTCCTGCACGTGATAGGAAGGGAGCAAAAGTTTGATTTAGATTTTTACACTTTTCTGCACCTTCTGGAGTCTACGGAAGTGTTTTCTTTTCTTTTTAACTTCGATCTGTGTATGCAGTTTTTATAGGAAAGGATCCTATACACGCAAAACAGTTGTAAATGAACAGTCTTCAACAAGTTGACCAATTAAACATTAGTAAAGTGAAGTGTCATACTACTGTGATAAAGATCTTACTGAAAAGTCACTTTGAAGTTATATGTAGGCTGTTGCAAATATCGTTGATATGGATTACAGGTAACAGTAGCCTTAAGGTCACACACACATGATTAAATTGCTTTGAAACATATATGCAATAATAAATAGATATCACAAAAACTCATCAAAAAAGGACATTAATGCTTAACAATTCAATGGATGTTCAAACCCTATTATACAAAAGTGAGTCATATATTGCCAGCATATCTCACGCAAATGGAATGCAGGCTGCGAAAATGTTGTTTAACGTATAGGAGCCTATGTACAAAAAGATATAAAGGTCGTAGGCATTAAATAAAAACTGAAACATATAAAATAAAGCAAAAGACCCGGAATATTGGCTTTGTGCACTGTATTGCCACTTACTGGATCATGGAGGTACAACGGGACAGGGAACGACCCAGGCCCCCGCGTAACAGCAGGCCAGATTGCGGGATTTAGGCGGTTTCCTACAGTCATCTAAGCGAATGCTGAGACGGTCCCCAATCTCCACATCATGAACTACACATTTCACAAACAAAAAATACACTTATCATACAGAACACGCAAGTTGGGAACACAAGACTTTCCTCGAATAGGTTAAGTAGGCCTGGTCAAACAGACCCGGTTAAGACTCAGTTACTTCCATCCCCCCACCCCTTCCTCTGGCCAGCGTCCACTTGGTCCTTGGTGGTCGAATAGGAGGGGAAAAAAAAGCAATATATGAAAGTGGAGGGCAATGGTCAGAGCTTGTAAACTGAATGAACGAGGAGAGGTTATCAGAATAGTAAAAGAATGTAAACTGAGAGGTGAAAGAAGTTAATGATGACGATGAAAATAAATTTAGTATGCACCGTAACTGGCCAACGAGCCGAATACATGAACTAAACATGTATTACAATTCCATTAACTACAGTAACAGAATACTAGGCATGCGCCAGAACAAATCGAGTATTTCTGATATAAAATTATTTTATTCGATAATTCTGCTAAAATATCAAATATCTGTGACTTTGGTAGTAATGAAAATAACCGACTGGTTATCAGCAGCTAATAGTAAGTTATCTAAATACAATAATTCATATAATAAAGATTCAGTTATCACAAACTTTCGTAATTACATAGCAGTTTCATATCAAGTTTACAATGCACGTATATAATGACCTTAATATAAGAGTTCTAAAGTATTAACACTATTGACAATGGTTTTACCTTCACATCCTGTTAGTGTAATTCTCACTACAGTTCGAGAACTGCAAGCAAAAAATTAAATAATAAGATCTTACTGGAAGTTACTTGTGATGCTATATTTAATTTCTATTACTATATGGTTACAATAAGTCCGTTTGTTGGTGTGGCTGACACTAGATAGTCGTTTTGATTTCGCACATATATGTTTCCTGTTTCAATGGCTCCTTTCATGAACGTCGATGTCCTTTTAATGATCGCTGGCGGCATAGGCAAGAGTTATGAAGCACAGAATGATTACTGCATTTTATTCTGCAAAAGAAAATAAATGATAAATCAGCTTTTCTGAAGTTTACAGAAGTCTAACGAAAAACTTGAGGAAATTCTGGCCACGTGGTAAAATAACCAAACTTACAAACTATGTGAAATAAAAAATGTTGAATGCCCGAAAAACGAGTTTAAGATTTTCCATCTTCTTATTCTTTACCAGCTTTTCCTAACATTTTGAGATCAGATGCCTTTGATGAGTTTCATTTATCGTTGGCACCGTCAAATTTGGGGCTCTGATTTTATGGCCGCATGCCTTTGCTGATATTATACCTACTGATGCAAGTGAAGTGTTGGCATCTGTCTATCCAACGTGTAATTATGTTCTGTGTGTGTTATAAGTATATTTTCGTTTGTGAAATGTGTAGTTTATGAGGCGCAGATTGGGACCGTCCCGGCATTCACCTTGGTTGCGGAAAACCACCTAAAAACCTGAGTCAGAATGGCCGGTAGGCGGGAGTCTGGCCAGTGCACAGGCGAGTCAGTTTAAACAATTCCATACTATCGGAAAATTTGCTAATATTCCTTTGTATAAATGCCACATATAAGTAATTATAATAAAAGTAATTGGCATTATAATCGTTTATAGTAACATAGTGCAAAACAGAAGGAATTGTTTGAATAATGAAGGAGGCAATTCCAGTTATAATTTTCTCATAAAAAGCGGGTATATAAAGACCATACTATTTCATTAACAGATCATGTAATGAGAAACAGTCTCCTCTAAGAATTATACGTTTTTCAGAAACAAAATTTGCTCTTCCCTACTTTTAATTTATAATTCAGACTCGCAAATGAACACTATATTTACGGGCCCATAGAGAGCATTTGACAAGGTAAAATGAAAGGTGGTCACTCAACAGGCTTATTGATCTCAAAAGGGGGAAATTTGGTGCAGGTAAAAGTACTGTATTCTCTTCCAAGAACTCAGTAACGGAATCAAGGTGACTAGCGTTCCGAGTGTTTTAACTTTTTTATTCCGGAAATTGAGGTCATAATAGCCGGGGAGGATTAGGCCGGGGAACGGAAGGAATTCGGCCATTACCTTTTGAAGGAATCATATTGGCGTTCACCTGGAGTGATTTGGAAAATCCATAGATGTCTGGATGTCTGTACGGGAGTTCGAACCTTCGGCTCACAACTGCCAGTGCGTTACCGCTCAACCACCAGTACTGTAACACGGAATTCCTTGGGCAGTGGAGGGCCTGCTGCAAACGGAATTTGCGATCATTAATCCCCTCACAGTCCCACCCAAAGCATCCACCACCAGCGAAAGCCTTCGCCAGGGAACGGGCCCGAAATTACTACCCGCCATTACAGCGGGGATGGTGAGGCTAGGCACACTTCGCCACCATGTGGGTGCCCGCGGGGAGGGACGAGGACGCGGCGCCCAACACGAACCAGGACGAAGAGGAAAACTGGCCGTATAGCTAGAGCCACTCTGCTAGTCCCGCGCCCCCCTCCCCCCACCCGCTCACGCAGCGGTCAGGGTGGAAGCCATAGTGACCGAGCACAGTGCAGGCCTGCCCTTGGCCCACGTTCCCCCGCACCCGACCAAAAGCGCGAACGACAACGACGGGCAACAGATTCCCACACTACTGGGCACGTTCCTAGTGCACTTTCCACCGCACCCGACTGGCACACCGCCATGGGAGCCACTGACGGCCACAGCTATCCGCGTATTCGTCCAAGCATCGCAGAGCATCATCGTAGCGCACCATCACACCCCAGCATAAAGCCGAAGCGCACCAGGGTGTCGCTGCCCCACCCTGATCAGATGTTCGGACCTATGCACTACCAGTCCCCACATATAGAGATGACCTATTTTGGCAGTAAAAGTAGCACATACCGGCGACAGGGAGAGCCAATCCAACTGATCATTGACCCCAGCAGAAGCAAACTGCGAAACACGGAGTTGGCCATCACTGTTGTCAGATCACGCCAGCTTACCGGTACCATCCGTCGCCTCCCATCAGCGTCGCGTAACCTCCCTGCACCTTAGCTGATACCGCCGTGAGCAGCAGAAGAGGGACAAACGCTCTAATCCGCATCCATCGGTCTTACCACCTAATCGTTGGTAATGGGTGCATACCGGCGGGATGGAGCACCACTATTAACTTCACTATAACCACAGTCTTCCGGTACGTTGTTTGGTCCATACCAACGGCAGTGGTAACCACTTCACCTTATCACCGACACCCGCCTCAGCAGCAGCCGCAACCGAAAACCGAAATACGACCACCACCTACAGCGACGAACCCCGGCTTGCAGGTACCATACAGTTTCTCCGCTTTGTAAGGTGCAACCACGTCACTTGTACCACCTGCCCGGCGCGGCCGGCGAACCAAGGCACTGGCCACCACCAACCCCAAGCAAGAGGCAGCGGCACAGGGAGCATACTAGTGGCGGGGGCTCCGCTTCACCCGACTATGACCCCAGTCTTCCGAAAACCAGTGTCTACCTGTCCGAGAGCTTCCGTTCTGCAGGGTAACCTCAAGTCACCTGACCCCCAGGCCATCCCGGGCGACCAGCGCATCGGAACAGTGTGATTCCTCGTGGCAGGGTGCACCACTCCCTGTCAGCACGTTCACGACGTATATTGCCGCGACCTTACGTCTCTCGCCTTAAGAAGCTCATTATGACCGAAGTCACATTGGTACTATTGTTAGCATAGCTACCCTCGCAACGTTTGAAGAGTTACGGTCGGGGGCACTTTAGAGAACCCCTACCGTATTTTATTGCTGACAGGAGACCCCGTTGCTCCCGTTTTCTGTGGGATGGAGTAGTCAACCAGCAGCTTTAAGGGTACTTGCAGTGCGGTCTGCCGAGGGCTAGTCTCGGATACTAGGGCTTGGTCACGATCAAGTTCCAATACCTCAAACGACCGCCCTACGTGAGTACCCTGACATGGAAAACTCGGGGTTGCCTCCCCGTTTCCCACTCCAAAGCTAGACTCTTTGTTTTCTTGTTAGCAAGACTTCCCTTGCAGCGTTAGAAGAGTCGCTACCGGGGACACTTACGTGAACACCCACCGCTCATATTTTTTTGAAATGCAGCAGCGAACGCCCTTTACCCGTTACCCCTATTAGGATTGAGTAGTTGACCAACTGCTTTAGGGGGCGTCCATAAATTACGTGAGGTGAAATAGGGGGAGGGGGGTCCGGCGAAATCCCACCAAATCTCATCCAAGGGGGAGGGGGGGGGGGTCAACGGAAATCTCACTTGAAGTTTTCGAAATTTTTGTTGGACTGTATAGCTAAAAAAATAGGTCTACAAAAGGCGCGAAAGTCGAATTTAGGGGGGTACTTCGATTTCGTCGAACCGGCTTTGGAAGGGTGAGACCTAAAAAAAAGGTCTCAAAAAGTTGTGAGGGCGATTTCTAGGGGGAGGGGTCTCACGGACCAGATCTCACTAGAGGGAGGGTGGGGGTTGCCAGATCTCACCAGAGGGGGAGGGGGGTTTCCAGACCTCACGAAATTTCTCCGTAGGGGGGGGGGGAGGGGGTCCGGAAATCCGGATAAACACCTCACGTAATTTATGGATGCCCGCTTAAGGGTGTGCGTGGCGAGGTCTGCAGGTTGGTAGTCTCGGACACCAGAGCCTCGAGAGCTCCGACACCTCACGGGCGCACCCTAGCTCGGGAACCCGGGAATGCCAAGCCCGTTTCCGGAATATAATAAAACCATGCACATCGAACGAATAAAAATAAACAATATTAGTGTATTCTCCGCAACGCGATATAAACGTGATTCCGTATTTCTTCCCTTAATACAACATTGACTCAACTGCCAGGGCGTTACCACTCAACCACTGGTACCGTTTCACTCTCACTGAATTTCCTCAACGGTTACTCATTTGACAACAGTGTTAATGGGCCTGGTGTGCCATTCAACTCTGAGGTAGATTCGTCAATTTCCGTGGTACGTTTAGGGCTTTTCGGTTCGTCAAAACCTGAAGGTGAATGCGGAGAAAGAAGTAAGGAAGTCGGTAAAAGCCTTTATGTTTTAACCAGCCCGGCATTAGTTTTGATTGAAACCATATATCTGGATGGCCATACTGGGAATTGAACCCGCGTCCTCTCGAATGCCAGGCCAGAAAGTTACAGCTCATACACGAGATTCAGTAGCCTGGGAAGAAACGGAGCAGATAAATCTAGAGGAAATTTTGAGAGTTTAATTAGATGATACGAGGGTTTCAATCAATTTCTACAATTGCAAGATGGCCCGTTTCCGGAGCAGTTTAAGGTCTTGAAAACTGACTGTAATAATTGAGACGTAAAGTGTGAGTAAAGCGAATACTGATAAAAAGAACAACTACATTGTTAGGGAAAGCACCTCAGACTAGGGAGAACAGCTAAGCATCTCGTCTTTTACGCTCGAAAACGAGCACAGCTTGTGTCGTTGGGAAATCAGGACGCTAAGGTGTGCCGCTCTAGAATATACTACAGCAACATTTGGGCAGTACCAAACAGCCGAATGGAAGACCGCTATCGTAACTCCAGTGTTTAAAAATGGGAATGTTAATGATCCTCAGAATTATAGGCCGATCTCGTTAACTTCATTATTTTGCAGGATTTTAGAACATATCATCTATTCAAATGTCATGCGGTTCTTGGATGAAGGTGAGCTTTTAAATCCAAATCAACATGGATTCAGAAAAGGCCGATGCTGCGAAACACAACTTGCACTTCTAATTCACGACTTGTGCCGAATTATAGATGAGCAATCCCAGGTTGATTTGGTTCTATTAGACTTTAAAAAAGCTTTCGACACTGTGCCTCACACTAGGTTACTTAGGAAATTTCGCGGTTACGGCATATCTAGACAAATATGCGACTGGGTTGCAGACTTCCTGAAGGGCAGAACACAGTGTGTAGTTCTCGACGGTGAGCGTTCATCACTTACTGAAGTGGTGTCTGGAGTTCCCCAGGGAAGCGTGTTAGGGCCACTGTTGTTTCTCATATACATCAATGATCTATGCGACATAATAGGGGGGATGAAAAGATTATTTGCCGATGATGCTATAATTTATCGCGAAATCAAAACCCAGGACGACTGCGCTTTGTTACAAGACGATATTATGAAAATAATTGCGTGGTGTAAAGATTGGCAGTTGGAGTTAAACGCTAAAATGTGCCAAGTCATGCGTGTAAGTAAAAAGGTGACACCATTTAACTATGAATATACGATTAATGGCACTGTCCTTAGAACGGTAGATTCCGCTAAATACCTAGGGGTAACAATTCGTAATAATTTTTCGTGGAATGAGCATATCGAGAATGTAATGGGAAAAGCAAATCGTATGCTCCGATTTCTAGGTCGGAATTTAAATCAATGCACTCAGGAAGTTAAATCGATTGTATACAAGTCACTAGTACGTCCTCACTTAGAGTATTGTTGTTCTGTATGGGGTCCCCATCAAAAGGGGTTAATGGAGGCTTTAGAGAAGGTCCAAAGAAGAGCCGCCCGATTCGTGACAGGTATATATAGTTGGAGGGAAAGCGTAAGTGCGATGTTGAAGGAGTTAGGTTGGGAAGACCTGGAACACCGAAGGCGTTGCTCTCGACGGAAGCTAATTGAAAAATTGACGACAGATGTATTTCGGAATGACAGTCAGCAAATATTGCTACCAGCAACATTCATATCTCGAAATGACCGTGAAAATAAGATAAGAGAAATCAGGGCCAGAACCGATTCATTTCTGTACTCATTTTTCCCACGAGCGATTAGGGAATGGAATAGAAAGGATTTACCGGGCGAGTAAACTTAAAATCCGACAGGAGTAGCTTTCGATAAAGCACTCCAGCCATCCTGATCTGGCTTTTCCATGGTTTTCCCAGATCACTCCACGCGAATGCGGGGATGGTTCCTCACAATAGCCCATGGGCGCCTCCTGCCATATCCCTTATAACCCTTCCAAACCATAACCCTTTTCGATAGGTGCAATGCACCCTACGCCACACACTTTTAGTGAATCGCGGAGTAATAATAATAATAATAATAGTCGAAGTTCAGTAGCCTAGAGGCACTGAGGTCTGTAATATAGGCCATTAGCTGTTACCCAAGGCGCACACTAATTTCTATTTCATTTTGCCTCCCCAAGCTTTACCCAGGTCATGTTTGGTAATCAATCATAGCTAAGTTGTACCTGAAGCTTTTTGCACATACTATTCTGTTTTTATTTTTCCTCGATTCGGCTAACAAGGACTACGTGGACACTGGTTACTTGTTTACACAGGAGACTGAATAATGAGTGGGGGGGGGGGAGGCAGGAACTGGACTGTTAGACCCGGCGTACCTAATATATTGGAGGAAATTCTTGTGTTGCAATCTGCCTGCGAAATATGTAGCGTTGTATGATAGGATACGTGCATTATTTTGATTGTAAAATTTGTAGTTTATAAGGCGAAGAGTTGGGACCACCCCAGTATTTGCGTAGACGATTGCAGGAAACCACCTAGAAACCGCAATCAGGACGGCCGGTACGCACGTCCTGGGCTCGTGCCCGCTCCCGTTATGCCACCCCGATCTAGTGTGCGGTGCCTCGGCGTACTGAACCACATTGGCGGGTATCTAGTGTGTGGCGCCTCGGCGCACTGAACCACATTGGCGGGTATCTAGTGTGCGCAGCCTCGGCGTACTGAACCACACTGGCGGGTATCTACTGTGCGGCGCCTCGGCGCACTGAACCACACTGTCGGATATCCAGTGTGCAGCACCTTGGCGCACTGAACCACGCTGGCAGGTATCTAGTGTGGGGCGCATCGCCTTGGAGCATTGAATCACACTGGCAGGTATCTAGTGTGCTGCGTCTTGGCGCACTGTACCACACTGGCAGGTATCTAGTGTGGGGCGCATCGCCTTGGAGCATTGAATCACACTGGCAGGTATCTAGTGTGCTGCGTCTTGGCGCACTGAACCACACTGTCGGATATCCAGTGTGCTGCGTCTTGGCGCACTATACCACACTGGCGGGTATCTAGTGTGGGGCGCCTCGCCTTGGAGCATTGAATCACACTGGCAGGTATCTAGTGTGCTGCGTCTTGGCGCACTGAACCACACTGTCGGATATCCAGTGTGCAGCACCTTGGCGCACTGAACCACGCTGGCAGGTATCTAGTGTGGGGCGCCTCGCCTTGGAGCATTGAATCACACTGGCAGGTATCTAGTGTGCTGCGTCTTGGCGCACTGTACCACACTGGCGGGTATCTAGTGTGGGGAACCTCGGCGCACTGAACCACACTGGCGGGTATCTACTTCAGAGTTATTTTAAATGAAATGTCTTTCTACTTAAAATGAGACTTGTCCGATCTTTCACAACTTTCGTATTTCTGTTATAGGCAAATTCACTAACGATATTTGAAGGATTGGAGAATGGGGACCAAGCCCTATAGACGAGCGGTAATGATCGTGCCTGGTGTATGGGAGGACGCGGTTCAAACCACCGTCCGTTTGTCCAGATTGTGGTTTCCTAAAATCACTTCTGGCCAATAACGGGATGGTTCCTTCAAAAATCAACGGCCGATCCCCCAAACACCTACCTCTAACGACCTCGATGTCGACGAGGCGTAAGGCCGCAAGAAAATTAAAAAATCGTAACTAAGGTGGAGAGTTTACCTCGCCTGCGTGAGAGGACATACCGTTTAAAATTTCTTAGAATTTTCTCTAATTCGGTCTACGTTATTTTGAGAAACAAACAAACGCAGAGTTTGATTGGTACATACATATTAACTATCCAGTATAGTACCTCCTCCAATGATCCAGTCGTTGAAAATTCGCGAGACGAGCATCTTCTTTCCAACGCAGCATATTGGCAAGAAATATGTGTAAGCGTTCGAGTTGGTAGATTTTCAAACTGATAACTCGATACGAAACATAGACAAGTCAAACTCTAAATTTCATTCGCTGGCAAGGAAACAACCTCTTGCAATGGTCTTTGATTTGTCCAGTCCTCTTCTTCTTCAGCTATGCCGTGTCATTTTCTGCATAAAGCGCCAGGGTAATTTCAACCTGTTGTTTTGTAATTTACGGTCTCAGAGCAGCTTAAGTATTGCGAGTTTTTGGAGTTCATCTTTAATCAATGGCGAAATAAGAACATTTTAATATCTGCTGATTTCTTCTAATGTATGCTTGCTTAACACAGCACAATACAAACTACATAGCTCCAATAACTAAGAGCATTACAGCTTCCAAATGTGTTTACAAGTAGCTCTTCCGCACAACCGACATCTTCATAACACCTTCTCTCTCACACAACAGTTTCCTGAATCTCTCACTAACATGTCTCAGGTATCTG
This sequence comes from Vandiemenella viatica, assembly GCA_031002005.1. NCBI lineage: Eukaryota > Metazoa > Arthropoda > Insecta > Orthoptera > Morabidae > Vandiemenella > Vandiemenella viatica. The sequence goes on from CM061921.1 coordinate 267,234,122, forward strand.
TACAGTACGGCCTCTCCCATCAAACAGCCCTTCCCAATCCTCTTGCCTGCGTCACAGGAAGATGATCTGTCTCCCTTCATCTCGTTACTTCATTGGTTAACATTATGTTACCAAAGTTGACTTGGAGGTCGCCGGTTCGAATCCGGCCGCGGGCATGGATGTTTAAGTCTTGTGTGTCTTTGTGGATGTCCTGTCCGTCCTGTGGTGTCTATACATAGGATGCATAAACACTCTGGAGAAACTAAAAAATTCACATGAAGAGATATAAACACATTGAGCTGGCTGAATGGCTTAATCGCCAAAAGCCATTAAAAAAAAAAAAAAAAAAAAAAAAAAAAAAAGTTGACTTGGCTACCATTAGCCCATAAGTCCTGCAAAATTTTCCTCTATAAATTTTGTCTCATTACTGCTAAGCTAGTATCGTCAGGACGACTGGGTGGTCCACTCCCGACCACTTGTTCCCAGATGACGCACGCTTGCCAACAGAGCAGAATGGTCCATCACAACCTGTACATGTGGCGGATTTACCACTAACACTTAATCTATCTACATTTTTTACCGCCTCGTAGCTCATTCAGTTCTGCGATTGAATATGAACTGTATAGCCAGAGAACAAATGCCGATGAAACCGGAAACTTTCCTCTAAGGTGATTATCATGACTTGCTCCCCAGGTCCACCAGTTTCCAGTTAATTCCTCGGCTGAAGCTCTAGTGCCGAAGTAGTCTTGAATGCTAGTACCTCAAGTATTTCAGTGGTTTCAGGGGTGTTACCAGCAAAACTTTCTCTTCTGAAAGGTCTCACATCTATTATGCTATTATACTGGAAACAGGGCTGCAGTTTTTTTTTAACTGTGTTCTTTACAGCAATAACAATTTTTTTAATCACTAATTAAGACCATTATACTAAATATGTAAAAATCGTCTCTGAGTTTTTTTTATTTTTAGCTATATTGCCTCTTTCATTCCTGTTTCCAAACTGAATTCGAAGCTCGTATTGTCTTAGTCTCCCTTCACTTTTCCTGTAATTTTACTCTGAAGGAATTTTACTTCATATATCCACAGATGATTTTAACATCGGATCAATATTACGATTTTTTTTTTTTTTTTTTTACTGAGAAATGCCCCTAGTTCATTCAAGAGTTGCAATGTTTTTAAGATTTTAGCACCACTCCGCTGACAACCACGTATGGACATTTACATGTTGCCAGCTCGACAGACATTAATGGAATAACGCAGAATAAATTGAAATATGTCGTCAATATTGGTGTATTTAGATAGTGTAAAACGAATGCTTTCTGCTATCATTTACATTTAATCCTGCAGTTCCACATCATGGAAAAATGTGTCGAATTTTGGAATATTATGTTTAAGTTGTTCTTGACGTCTTGTCTTCCTTTGTCATCTTTTAATTCTTTGTAATATCAGGTTATCCATTGTCAGAAACCTTACAGATTTTTGTTTCCATTCTACATCCATCTTAAAACCATTCTTCACTACTTAGGCAAAAACAGTATGGATTGAAATAAAAAATCATGTGCAAAAATCGTTTGATACATTTACCACATTACTGATGCATGGAATTTTTTTCGCGCTGTTTCAGTGCTCTGCACTGGCAAAAATACTATGGTCGTAATGGCATCAAGGATAGGACTACTGAAATAATAATTGGTTCAAAAGTTTGTAAGTGTTCTTACTTCCGCTATGTGGTTAGAAATCGAATAGGCAATGTTGAAACAGTTCACAGCAAGGTCATTTGATGACGCAGCAATTTGCATGTCAACGAGGGTTGCCCCAATTCTCTGTGAGGTATTTGACGTCAGTTATTTAAATTCAGCAGCTGTATCAAATCGGCTCTTGTTCTCTTTGAGGAGCTCCGGCGCCATTGACGTCTATTCCCACATTCAAAATGTTATTTATAGTGTTGCTATTTTGGTATATTAGAGCTACTTGTCAACGATGTGAAGATTATCAAAGCCGATTTCAAAACGTCATTGGTTCTTCACAGTCTGCAAACCATCGAATCCCTTACGACTTATTTCACCACGCTGCATTTGATAATCACGGAAGTTTTTTCATCTGTGAATGGAAATCTCTATATAATCTCTATAAATATGTTATAACCCGCCACTGTGGCTGCTTGCGTTAAGGCGCAACCATAGGAACAACAGGACTGAGATCGAGTTCTGGACCCCGAGTACCGACCGTCCTAACTGCGGTTTCCGCAGTCACTAAGGTGAAAGTTGGAACGGTCCCTTATCTCCGTCTCTCACTTTTTTTTTTTTTACTTATAGCTTTACGCCTCGTCGAGGTCATTACGGTGGGATGGGACTAGGGGCAAGAAACGGGAAGGAATTCGGCCATGGCCTTTTAAAGGAAGCATCCCGGAATTCGCCTGGAGTGATTTAGGGAAATCATGGAAAACCCAAATCTGGATGCCCGGATGGGAATTCGAACCGCCGTCCTCCCGAATGCGAGGCCAGAACGTTTACCGCTCACCCACCACGCTCGGTTTCTTCGTCTCATGAACAACAAATTTCACGAACAAAAATACCTTTACACAGAACATAGTTATACGTTTAGCAAACAGATGACAACACGACATTCTTCCAATAGTGTGAATGCTCCGGATATGACAAATCCAGTTCTACCACGTGTAGGGCACATGTCCGCCCATGCTCATGATTACACACTGGACGCCTGTACATAGGTGCCGTTGTCCCGTGTTCCGCTAGGGCCGATACGAAAACAAAGTGGTATAACTTGATACCTGCATGTTAAAGCGTAACATGTTTTGTTTGAGTGCTATCAGCATAATTCCTTCTTTTTTCAATGTAAACATGCACGTATAAGGTATATGCTGTGGGCTAAATTTAGTGAGAAACATTTGGATTATAATACAAGTAATAAAAGTGATACTGTTTTTGAAATCTTAATTTTAAAGTTTGAAAGATTTTTATCCGACTTAAGATACGAGATATGTCTTACGACACTACGTTGAAATTAATATTTGTTTTGAATACCAAACATTTTTTCCTCTCAACCTGAACCTATTTTGAGGGCCTTTCGCCATTTTAAATCTTATGTTATGGATTAAAATCGAAACCATGTACTATCACGCTATATCAACAGAACAAGAAATCAGAATCTTTTCCATACGTCAAATTCTTTTACATATAATCTGGCATAACTTAAAATCTACTGAACAAATATAGACGGGATTTTCGCAGTGTGAAAATTTGGAGTCACGTCTAAAATTTGAAATTTCAGTCATCATGTTTCTTTAACAGATTAACATCTGATCAAAACAGTACTGAAAAAATGCGACACTTTCCTAATGAGCTATCGGTGCTGTTTGCAAGTATTGGGTACCCAGCCTGTAATGTTCACTTGATTCATTACACTGTTTTCATATCAAGGACAAGGTAAAAAGACGAAAGAGGTAGACTGATACTTAGCACACACGAAGCATTATTATGAAATTAAAATAAAAACATTTGTAGTCAGCTGCTGCAAGCACGCTGCATAATATCTAACAAGCCGAGAGTGGTGGGTGAGCGGTAACGCTTTGTTCTCGCATTTGGGAGGACGTGGGATTTATTCCCCGTCCGGCCATCCAGGATTTTTTTTTTTTACTTTACTCCTCTTAGACGGCTAAGGTCATTACAGGCGGGATGGGTCTGGGGACAAGGAACGCGAAGGAATTTGGCCGTGGCCTTTTTGAAGGAAGCATCCCGGCATTCGCCGACGTTGCAATGATTAAAAACTACTAGGAGCACAGCCGAGAAGAAAATCCCAAAGAGCGTGGGTGCCAGAACACAGCCCTGTCTCTTACTGTGGTTTACCTGGAAGGATGCAGAAGCTTCACCATCAAATATTAAGAGCCCTGCATGTTCTCGTAAAAGGTCTTGATTAAAGACAGCAGCGTAGGGTGGACAGCAGATTTTGCGCAGTATGTCATAGAGGCCGGTTCTGCTGAAACTATCGAAGGCTTTATTCAGATAGAAAAAAGCCATGTATAAAGGCATATTGAGCGGCCTGGTGGCTCAGTGGTTAAGCGTCTGACTGGAGATCGAAAGGTCCCAGGTTCGAATCCCTTTCTCGGCGAGGATTTTCAAAAGCGTTTAACCCTACCTTCACCTCTGGCACAGCTTGCTGTGTAAAGTGAAGTACACGAGAACGCTTACGTTGTTCGGATTCCACGTCAAACTGTAGGTTCCCTGTACCCGGCAGTATTGTCAGGTTAGGTTAAGACGGCTACAATAGGGGCGGAATGCGCAGACAATAAAAACTCTCTCTCCAGGTCATTACGACCACACGGAATTATTATTATTAAGGCACATTATGATCACAGCATTTTTCTTGAAGTTGACGGAGGGTAGAGGTCATATCACCGAGCGTGGTGGTGTAACGGCTAGCGTTCTGGCCTCGTATTCGGGAGGACGGCGGTTCGAATCACCGTCCGGGCATCCAGATTTGGGTTTTCCATGGTTTCCCAAATCACTCCAGACAAATGCCGGGATGCTTCCTCCAAAAGGCCATGGCCGAATTCCTTCACATTCCTTGCCCCCCATTCTTTCCCGTCTCTAAAGACCTCGCTGTTGGATAGACGCTAAGCAGATAAAAAAAAGAGGTCATATCACTCATGGAACGACCGGCTCGAAATCCGCATTGTGATTCTGGTAGACACGTGAGGTGAGAGTTTCCAATCTTGACAAAACTGCCCGAGCACTAACTTTTTGCAGCAATGCTGAGGGAGGATATTCCTCTGTAATTGTTTCAGTCACGTCTGTCGTCTTTGACCTTATATAGGTTAAGTATGAGCAGTCTAGTAGCTCACTAGTTAAGGAGCTTGCATTCAAACTTCCGCTGCTCTGGTCCCGTGCTCAAATCCCTGTGGGTGCAAAGATTTTTCAGAGGTATGTTTGATCTTATGAGCTACGCCAGGTCGATCCGTGGTTTTGATTCCACGTTAAACTGTACGTCCCTGAGGAAAGGAACTGGCCGTCCTACCTCTGACACAATGGTTTAGAGTGCCTCCAACCAACCTTTGGGTTATTGACTAAGTTAGTTTAAGGTAACTGTATCTGCATCTCACGTGTCCTGTCAACAATTCCTTAGGTGTTCGTATATAACGGGAAAGACGTAACCAAGTTTAGTTATTTCGACCGGTGAGTTATCACGGCTGTACTTTCTCCCAGCTTCATTTCCTTCAGTGACAAATGAAGTTCACCGTGCGGAGGTAAATTATCGAGTTCTTGCTCAAATAAGTAATGGACAAAAGTAGCTAGTCACTGAGATTATGTTTTTTTTGTTATTTCTGTGTCTGCTATTGATGGTGAGCAAACTGAGAGGATAGGATAGCGGGGCGTGGTTGGTGGAGCTGATCCACGGCTTCACCCTGCGCTGGGCTATACCTCTTGGGATGCACCTGCATCTTGAATTTGAGTATTGTGCCATCTGAACGGAAGTTCGTGCTCGCCGTAGGAAGAGAATGTAAATGTTGCTACGCTATTTACGTATCTGTGACTGACAGTAGTTTTATAATGGGATCCCCATACCGAGTAGGAATGGTGCTTCGAATGTAGCTCCACAATACTTTGTTTTATGGTCATTCAGTCAACGGCTCAGTCAACAGTCAACTAAAATGGTAAACATGGCCATTTGTCTGAGTTGTTTTTGAGTCCTTGTGTGCATACACTATACCATAAATATGAAGAATTTAATTTTCATCATGCCTTTTAAAACTGAATAAATATTAAAATTTAAAACATAATATAGGTCATTATAGCGGTCTGGTAGCTCAGTGGTTAAGGCACTTGCTTTCAAAACGTTCGCTGCTCCAGTCCCGGGTTTGAATCCCGGCAGGCGCAGGAATTTTGAGAGCTGTATTTGATCATCTGAGCTACGCCAGGCCGCTCCGTGGTTCGGATTGCACGCTAAACTGTAGATCCCAGAGGAAAGGAACTGGCCGTCCTACCTCTGACACAATGGCTTAGTATGCCTCCTTCAGGAGGATCCTACCAACCTTCGGGTTGTGGACTAAGTTAAGTTCAAGTTTTATTGGTCATTATAAAATGCAAAATATACCTTCATTAATCATCATTATCATCTGTATCTCCCACTTTAATATCTCATATTTATTTCAAGACTTTAAATACGATAGTCGTAGCGAAGCTGATGAATTAATTAGATTGACAGCGAATTTATCGATTTTCAAAGAAACATAACATTATGCAGCTACAATGAGAAAATTACGTTGTAATGTCACACTTACTGCGTGACTGTCATACTTACTTGGTATCTATAGCAGAGCGGCAAACAACTTACAACAACTTCTGTGAATTGAAACTAAACCAAGTAGCTCAATGATTGTTAGTTTTAATTATGGTTTGATAATGCAATGAACTAAGCGATTAACTGTCATTTAGAAAGAATTTAAACAAACTTGTTTATTTAAATAAGGTAAAATTCAAATCCATTAACTACATTCTTCACAGTTTGTATAACCTGCACTGTGCGCATGAGCATTGTGACGGGATTGTTTCCAAGAGCATGAAACCAATCTCAGAGCGCCACTATGCAAAAGTTGTGTGATAACATTGGGGAAATATTAGTTGATGAGCACAGCACTTTACCGGCAACGGCATCTTGAATTTGCTTGTAATTCGCTTGAATTGACTGATGATAATTTCGTAGTCGTTGATCGTCCGGGCATTGAAAAGTAGCACCGGATACAGTAGGCTACTATTCTTGTAGTTGAAGATTGTCTTTCTACATGCTTACGCTCGTAGTAGTCATGTAACTGGAAGCAGAATCGTGACATCAAACCGAGCGTACAGGATGAGCATTCGGGAAGACGCGGCTTCGAATTCCCGTCCGGGCATCCAGTTTTGGGTTTTCCATGGTTTCCCCAAATCACTCCAGGCAAATGCCGGGATGCTTTCTTCATAAATGGTCATGGTTGAATTCCTTCCCGTTCCTTGGCCCAATTCCAACCCGCCTCTAACGACCTCGACGTCGACGAGGCGTAAAGCCATAAAAAAAAGACGTGACATCAACAATAATAACTCACTGTTCGAATACTGAATTATCGAGCGACGAAAGGATCGAGAGAGTAAAACCACGTCAGCCAGCATAAGTGAGGCAATCTCACTACCGGAATCTAGTAAGTCCAAATCTGAGAGAGGGCACGAAACTGCTGCTAATTCTTTTGGTGGAATTCTGTACTTGGGGAGGGGTGCCTGTTACTCTTTCTGTGGCATCTGCCTCTGCTTTTTACATTTGGCTTTATTTAGCTATTACAGTTACTGTTTATCTTTACTTCCATGCAAAAATTTATAACATATTTGTAACATTAGATCTTTACCTTTTGAAATATGTATTTCTTGCGTTTGTCTTTTTTGTTGACTTACATGGGCCAGTTCTTTTTCTTTCTCTGTCTTTGTGCTTCTAGTTCTGCACATGTTTCACACTTAATACCTTATAACAACATGGGTTAGAACACCTTAACTTATAAACACATTGCAACAATATATATACTACAAAAAATAAACCAATTGAACATGATAAACATACTGGAAAATGTTTAGCCGCTAATGCCCTTTATTGGACTGGATGCAGGAATCACATAAACAAGAGATTGGTTCGAGACCAAGATAGCATCTACATGTTCGATTCCATTCTCATGCACACATTGTATTAAATTGGACGAAATAAGGAACACAATTATATATATATATATCATCTACGCTGGTTTTTTTTTTTTTTTTTTTTTTTTTTTTTTTTTTTTTTTTTTTTTTAAATGGTGGGAGGAATTGAATCATTCGGAAACTTATCTGTAGGAATACCAAATGTATTTGTGTAGTTCATTGAATGGATAATGTTTACGTCCCCAATGCATGGTATAGAATACCGACATGGTGGGTGAACAGGTAACACTCTGCCTCGCATTAGGGAGGATACGGGTCTGAATCCCCGTCCGACTATCCAGATTTCGTTTTTCCATGGTTTCCCCAAATCAATCCAGGCAGTTGCCGGGTTGGTTGCTCCAAAATGGGATGGCCAGATTCCTTCCCGTTCCTTACCCGCAATCCTTCCCGCATCTAATGACCTGTTGTAGACAATGGCACAGTTTGTTTGCGGTACGGCTATTACTTTATTCACTCTTGAGGTAATTTCCAGCTTTTACTTTACATATAAAATACGAAAATCAGAAATCTGTTTGTAAGCAACAAAACGATTCATTCAAGCGGAGACTATCCCACCGCTATTTATTGGGATTAAGGTCATTGTATCACATAGTTAAAGACAAAAACGATATATATGAGCGATAGCACATGATCAAATGCCGGTAAACCAAATTTTGTTTCACCTAACGATGGAAAAGAAGTTTCGCTCCAAAAATATTCAATACGTTCAAAAAGAATATCCTCAGAAAACTTCTGAATCAGCAATATTTCTCATAATAAATCGTGTTATCACTTGTTAAATTGTCTGTTTTACTGGGGAATGTAAAGAGTCATTTAGATTGCTTGTTGACCGGCGTATTTTTAGAAGCAATTAATTTTTTGCATGAATTCCAACGTCAAAGAAGTTCCAACCGAAATAATGAATGTTATTACTACATCACAGTGCAGTTCTTAAATGATTTCAAAATATGAAATAGAGAAGGCATTAAACATTTCCCACAGAAATATGATTATCTGTGTTTTGATGCAGAAAGGCTGTCTGAAAGTTCTTCCAGGAACTATTCACCTCTGGAACAGCCTTAGCGCTCCTAACTGCAGCAAATAACCATAACTCTCGACTCTGAACTTGGAAAGGATATGACTCCCAAGAGAAAACAGAAATACAAATTCAACTAACTGTCAAGAGTATACTTCACAGAGGAAAGAACAAAACCCAACACTAATAGATTTACAATAAAACAATCTGCTAGGTGGTCCAGTTATCAGGAACCAAGAACGCCACTAAAAATAAATGTTCTCCTTTGTCCCTTGTATTGTTGTCTTGCCTACTTAATTCACATTTGATCGTCTTATCAATCATTTTTATCTACACTGTGTTGACTCTGCAATACGAATAAGCCAAACTAATAAATAAATAACCATGAAAAGCAAATTTGATAAACGCGATATACAAACTAGTTGAGCTTTATTGTTCCCACTATAGATGTGTAAACAACGGAAATGAATTAAATTCTCAAGATCTTCAAAACACTGTATTTCATAAAAATAAAAAAGCAAGTGACGATTAAGAAGCTAGAATCGCCAGTGTGGCTCAGTGCATTGAGGCTCCGCACACTGAATCGGGGAGGTACAACGGGGCCGGGCACGAGTCCAGGGCCCCACGTACGGGGCGTCCTCACTGTGGTTTTTAGGCGGTTTTCCGCAGCCATCGAGACAAATGCCGGGACGGTCCCCATGTTTGCCTCATAAACTACAGATTTCAGAGAGAAAATATACTTTTCACACACTGAACATAGTTACACATTTCGCAGACAGATGGCAACACTTCACTGCTTGGCGTCAGCTAGGACATGCAGCTGTAAAATAACAGCTCCAAATTCTGCAATGTCAACGATGAATAAAACTCATAAAAGACAGCCCATCCTTGTTGTTGGTTAAAGGTGGTGAAGGAAAAGCAGACCATTAAGGAACCGTGATAATATTTAAAACCAACAAATAAAAATATGTAGGATGTTTTGACTATTTTTATTTTAAACAGTCCTCATCAAGTAAAAGTGTATATATTGTTTTTCGTGAGGACCATGCGTGCACCAGCTGATTACTCAGGCAGTTCATTGTGAATCATGAGAATGTAGGAACTGGAAGCTCCACCGTTGTTTAGAAACAGACTTGTTAGGTCTGGAGCATCTAGCCCTGGGGGGTGATGTTTGTGTTGCCATCTGTTTGCAAAGCGTGATCTATATGTCAAATATTTTTTTAATTTTTTGTTTGAATGTCTAGTTTATGAGGTGGATATTGGGTGCCGTCGCAGCACTTGCCTAGAACCTAGATGTTGGTACCTTCCCGATCCCGTGCCATGGTGCCTTAGCACTCGCAATCACACCGGGGGGGGGGGGGGGGAAGAATGTATTTATTATTAGTTGCTTTTTTTTGGAAAAAAGGGTAATCAGGTTACTTTCCGACTTATCGACGATGAAGACCTTACAGCCGGGAGAAAATTGAGGAAGGAATTCGGCTATGAACTATGTGAAGGACACATTCCGGATTGATTGCGGGAACCCGTGGGAAACAGAAACTTGAACTAAAAATAATGAATTTCGTAATAAAATAAAGAGTCAAAATTCTGAACTTTGCCATTAAATAGACCTGCAAAAAGTGCTGTGATATGTGACAGTTATCACTATGTTCGTAAATAGAATGTGTGTACTTAATGATGTGCGATTTATACAGGTATTGCAATTGTCCACAATAACACTATACATTTACAGCCACTGGCGATTCTCCGTGCCTAGCGGAACGAGTCTAGTAAATATAAATTAAACTAAAACAGTTGGTATTTTAAAAATCGTTTAAGCAGCAATTGCGGTATAATTTCACAAAAATGAAGTTATTATTGGCAGTATTAATTTCAACTGCGTTTATGACCTACTAACAATTTCTCTCTGTTTTTTTGGGCTTTACACCTCGTCGACGTTGAAGTAATTAGAGGCGGGAAATGACTGGGGGCGAGGTGCGGGAAGCAATTTGGCCATGGCCTTTTGAGGGAACCATACCGGCAATCGCCTGGGGTGATTTTGGGAAGCCATGGAAAACCCAGATCTGGATGGCTGGACGGGGATTCGAACCCGCGTCCTGGAGAAAGCGAGGCCAGAGCGTTAACGCTCGCCCACCACGTTCGGTCTCCCTCTGCATCTGCTATAGTCTGTTCATTCTCAGTTGGTGGTTCGAAGTAATATTCCCCTTTCCCCACCATCCGAGCTGACCGCTGACTTGGAATATGTTAGTATGTCTACAGACATTCATTCATGCGCGATCGTGCAATCAGGCATGCTCTCTCTCTCTCTCTTGCAAACGCAAGGGTATGTGTAGTGGAGATAGGGTGTAGCAGAGTGACCTTGAGCCGCCTGATGGTGGTGAACAAACTGTTATATCGCCCGACTACAACTTATTCCTGCCTACATAGGAAAAATTTCAATCTGGTTGCATTCTCTTATCCTCAACGCAATACTCCTAATTTTTCTCCCAGCATCTCTACCGCGCTCCTTATACTTAACCACCACTTTCTTCTCCAGTCTGCACAACGTGCATACAACCCACCTCTTCAATCAAATCAACAATTTCCAATGTAAATCTAGTTGTCTTTCTCTGCACCTTCATTTCAGAATCATAATTTGAATCCTCAAGCATAATTTGAATGCTCAAACAAGGACTTGAATTTTATCAAAATTGACGTCCGATATCAGCAAGCGGTCTTCGTCATGAGTGCATTTGGGTGCTGACATTAGCCTACCACCAAAGTAACGCTCTGGCCTGGCATTCGGGACCACTCCCAGGCCCCAGCCATCCAAATTCCGGTTTTCCAAGTTTTCCCGAAATCTCACAAGGCGAATGGCGGAAAGATTCCTTCAAAGTCCATGGCAGAATTCCTTTGTGTTCCCAGTGACCAATTCCTTAACGATCTCTACGTCAACAAGGCGTAAAGCCACTAAGCAAAATAACGAGCATACGCCATAGTGATCAAGGTTTTTTTCTTCTTCGCCACCTTTTCCCAACATTCAAACCGAGCGTGGTGGGTGAATTGTTAACGTTCTGGCCCCGCATTCGGGAGGACGCGGGTTGGAATCCCCGTTCGAGCATCCAGATTTGGGATTTCCATGGTTTCCCCAAATCACTCCAGGTGAATGCCGGGATGCTTTCATCAAATGGCCATGGCCGAATTCCTTCCCGTTCCTTGCCAAGTCCTTTCCCGCCTCTAATGACCTCGACGTCAATGAGCTGTAAAACCATAAGGAAAAACAAACTACATTCAATAATCAAAGTAACTTTTTTCTTGCTTATCTACATCTACATCTATACTCAGCAAATCACAAATACTGTGGGTGGCAGAGGGTGCTAAGCACCAATCCTAATTCTGCGCATTCCAATCCCGAACAGATCGAGGAAAGAAGGAATACATAAATGAATCAGTACGGCATCTTATTTCTCTAATCTTATCCCTCCTGTCATTGCGACCTAAATAGGTTGGCGGAAGAAGTATTTCGTTGCACTTGTAACTTAAAGATTTTCGCATATTCTCCAGGAAATTCAAACGAAAACGACGTCGTCTGTCCGCCAAACAATCCCAGCCCAACCCACGAATTAGCTCTGTGACACTTACGTAAGGACTGTAACTAGCAGTCACAAATCGAGCGGCTCTTCTCTGTACTTTCTCTAATGTGTCAATCAATCCCTTGCGATACGGATCCCAAATTCCACAACAGTATTCCAAATGCGGACGCACTAGTGTTTTGTACGCTATTTCCTTTGTATGAGCATTACAACTTCTCAAAATACGTCCTATGAATCGTAGTTTGGAATTAGCTTTGCCTACAACGGAAGTTATGTGGAAGTCCCATTTCATGTTGCTTTGTACTGTTACGCCTAGATACTTCAGGGAATCTACAGTGTCAACAACTGAATAGTTAACTTTGTACTCCAGAGCAAGCGGGGTCTTTATATTACTTATGTGCATTGCCTTGCACTTTTTACAGTTAAGTGTAAGCTGCCATTCACGGCACCATTCCGAAATAACATCCAGATCGCGCTGAATTTCTAAGCAATCGTCGGAGCACCTCACTTCGCTATAAATAAGTGCATCATCAGCAAAAAATCGCATCCTGCAATTAACGTTGTCACCGAGATCGTTTATAAAAATTAAGAAAAGAAGTGGTTCTATTACACTTCCTTGAGGAACGCCCGAAGTAACATCTAGTTTAGAAGAGGCTTCCCCGTCTACAACGACAGACTGTGACCGACCAGTTAGAAAATCGCGTATCCATTCGCAAATCTGATCAGATATACCGTACGCTCGGATCTTCGCTAAGAGTCGGTTGTGTGGTACAGAGTCAAAAGCTTTCTGAAAATCCAAGAAAATAGCATCAACTTGTGATCCCGCATCAATAACTTTCATTACATCATGCGAAAATAGAGCCAGTTGCGTTTCACATGATCGGTTCTTCCGAAATCCGTGTTGGTATGCTGTAAGTAGCTCGTTTTCATCTAGAAACTTCATAACGTTAGAGCATATGACATGCTCCAGAATTCTACTGCAAACAGATGTTAGCGATATCGGACGATAATTCCTAGGATCTCTCCGATCTCCTTTCTTGAAAACGGGAATCACCTGCGCAATTTTCCAGTCAGAAGGTACTTTTCTTTCCTCTAAAGATTTACGAAATATATCTGACAGAAATGGTTCTATTTCTTCCGCGTATTCCGAAAATACTCTTACTGGTACACCATCGGGACCCGGCGCTTTCCCCCACTTCAGGAGCTTTAATTGCTTTATGATACCTACACTATCAATTTGTACAGGATTCATTTCAAATTCAACACGCCGTGGAAAAACGGGTATGTTTTCCATGTTTTCGTCAGTGAAGGAATTTTTGAATTCGGCGTTAAATACGGTAGCCTTGTCGCGGCTGTCATCAACTTCCCGACCGTCTTTTAGTAGAACTGGCATATTGTTGTCACAACCACCTATTTTTTTACATACGACCAAAATTTCTTTGGATTTTCAATGAGACTCTTGGAAAGTGAGTTGCATCGAAAGTCATTGAAGGCTTCGCGCATCGCATTCTTGACCTGTCCTCTTGTCTCAGCTAGTTTTTCTAAATCACTCCTATACATCATCCTTCTTGAGCGTGCATGAATCTTCCTTTGCTTTTTAAGTAACCTTTTGACTTCACGCGTATACCACGGGGGATCGATCCCGTCCCTGATTGTCCTTTTCGGTATATGTAAGTCCATACCTTCTCTGACTATATTTATGAATCGAAGCCACATCTCTTCAACTGAGCCTCTTCCTTCTACAAAGGTAATGTATTTATCCCTCAAAAACGTTCTTAAACTCTCCTTTGGGGCTTTACGCGGGAGAAGATTCGGGATGAGGAACGAAAAGAAAGTCGGCTATGGTCTTTTCAACGGACCATTTGGTATGATTTTGGAAATCCATGAAAACCCGAAATCTGGGTGGTCGGTTGGAGATTTGAGCCGCGTTCTCCTGAATGCTAGGCACAATGAGGATAGCATGTATTATGAACGATTCTGTAAAGAAAGCTGTGATAAAAACGAGGAATGAGATATGGGGCATTAAATGTGGAGAATTAGAGCAGAATGTAGAAGGTAGAACGGTCATTGAAACATGGAGGTCTCTTAAATCTCTTTGACTTGATGGAACAGACAAGACTCATATGTACCTGGTATCATTAAAAACATGAAGGGAATATTATCAAAACCTGTTTATTGAAGATCGCCCAAAGTTCCTTACAAATATTGACGATGAATTTACTAGCTCAGACATATTTGTTATACAGGATGACTTCCTTATGCTAGCAACGTTTGAAATTTTTTTATGATTACGAAAAACAGTTGTACTTCAGGACCAAATGGGTTTCCCATTGGTCTAAAAAAAATAAAAATAAAATAAAATAAAAAAGAACTACAGATAAGTTTTATGAAAGCCTTTTGTTGCTTTCTTAGAAGGGAAGCAACTACCCGTTGGATAGAAAACGGCTTACGGTTCAAAGCGCTATAAGAAACGCTAAAGAAAGCAGTATTCTATTTATAGAAGATCGGGTGTAAGCCCTGAAAATGATTATAGTGCGGACATACCAAAAGATCAGGGAGCGGGAAGGTTAGAAGGTCATACTGTTATAATCTTTTCTGTGTTAAACAAAGTTGGGGAAAAAGTCTAGGAAGTCGGAAAATTACGTGATTTCCATAGAACTAGAGAAAGCCAATGATAATTAATGTCCTGCTCTGCAAACTGTGACTTGCAATACTGGAGAATGGTGTGAGCGATATACATATTAGTATTGTGTATAGTAACACCATAATTACTTTAAAATAGGGACAAAATTATCTGAAGAGTTTGCAGTTACTATGGATCTGCAACAAGGTTATTATATAGCCTCACTAATGTTCACGATTTACTTTAATTTGTGTTTAAGGCGAAGGAGGTGTGTTTGTCGTTATACGGGTGTCCCTATTGATGATCATTTTATTTTTAATTTAATTTTAATTGAGATGGAGCGCATGCTCTGGTGGCAATTTCCTTACACATCTATTTTCGGTTTTGTCGTGGCTGGACACATAGTTTAAGGTGATATCCGAACTATGGAACTTCGTGGTATAGATCATGTGATCAAACAGATGCTCTTTACCCAGCATTTCGCAAACGATTAGGTTGTATTTGCTGAGGACGACATACTGTACATGGTTATCAAGTTGAATAAGGAATATCAACAGTGGCAATTCACAATTAACTTGGGGCAAACAAATACTTTCAATTAGTCGCTGAATTTGATAACTGGGACTTTAATATTATATGACGATTTGATTAAGGATGTTAAGTCCTATAAATGTATAAGAGTTGCTATCACCAAAGACAGTTCTGGTAAAATTGAAATTAAAAGTTGAATTGGCAAAGGAAAGCAAGTAAAAAGTCAACCAAATAAAGTATTGTGTAATCAACATTTTAGGAAAGAAACAAAAATAAAGACTTATAAACCAACTGTTGAAAATGTAGCCACTTGCGGACATGAGGTATGGGACCTAACTGAACAGGCGAAGAAAAGCTTATTGTCGTTGTAAATGGTGTTTTGTAGACGCTGTTGCGGATCGACATTGTTAAGACAAACTAAAAATTGAGGACATAGAAAAAATAATGATTATAGATACTATAATAATCGCCACAGTAGAAGCAATGGGTTTATGATGTAACGTTAATGTTTGCCTACTAGTGAAAATAGGTGTTCTAAGAAGTGACGCCCTGGGTATCCGTGCAAAGAAGAAAAGGTCGACCTAAGAGAATGTGGCATAAGAAGTTTTTATGACTAAAAGGAGTTTGCAGGCCGATGGCTGGAGAAACTGAAACAAAGCTTTTGGAAACTTGGATGCGAAAAACGATTGTAATGTTGCATTCAATGTATGTAATACATATGGTATATACAGTAAGATTTGAATTATGTTTAAAAGAAATTCCATCCCGTGGAAATTGTAAAGTAGTTAAAATTAGAGCAATGAGGCTCTGAATCTTGAGAAGTACTATAATAGAAAAAAAAAAAAAAAAGCGTTTGCTATTTTATAGCCTTGATCTTGGACAATGACGACCGAGTGTCGTCGCATATTTGTAAATAAATGATTAGCGCATATGGGATCCTTAATTGTCTGTCAGCATTTACAACAGAATATCAGGTAACTTAAAAAAAAAAAAAACACCTTTTTGGTTGATTAACGTTAAGGAAGTGCTGACGTTAACTTTGTTCGTATTGCCATATGAGAGCTGTAACATCACTGACCGCGGAAAGCAATTTGCATCAACAGATGTCCCCATTGCATCACTGCAGGTAGGGAATAAATAAGAAGGCCCGCTGCGAGGCTAGGGGCCCCTCTCTAACCACATCTACCCCTCACTCCCCACTACGCGGCCAGCCGGCCAGTCCTGTAGAGCCCACGAAGAGTGAAGGTTGCGACCAGTGAGCTTGCAGCTGTCGGACGGAGTGGAAGGTGGGAGTGTGCACGTGTGAAGGTAGTGGTACATTATAAACAATCATGTTTGACGTGTTCGGCTCCGTGAAGGGGCTGTTAAAGCTAGACTCTGTTTGTATAGACAATAATCTTTTCCGCTTGCATTACAAGGCTACAGTGATAATACTGATAGCTTTTTCTCTGCTTGTCACTTCACGCCAATACATTGGTGACCCGATTGATTGCATTGTGGATGAAATTCCACTTAATGTAATGGACACATACTGTTGGATCTATTCTACGTTCACGATTCCAAATCGGCTAAGTGGCAAAGTGGGTTCAGAAGTTGCACATCCAGGTGTAGCATCTCACGTAAGTGGAAAAGATGAAGTCAAGTACCATAAATACTACCAGTGGGTATGCTTTGTTCTATTCTTTCAAGCAATTTTATTCTACATACCGAGGTACCTATGGAAGACATGGGAAGGTGGTCGCATAAAAATGCTTGTACTTGACCTCAACTGCCCTGTAGTAAGCGAGCAATGCAAAGCCGATCGAAAAAAGCTTTTAGTGGATTACTTTACAACGAACTTGCACACTCAGAACTTTTATGCTTACCGGTTCTTCATCTGTGAAGCTCTGAATTTTGTGAATGTTGTGGGGCAGATTTATTTCATGGATCTTTTCTTGGATGGAGAATTTACAACGTATGGATCAGATGTTGTCAAGTTCACGGAGATGGAACCTGAAGAGCGATCGGATCCAATGAGCAGAGTGTTTCCCAAAGTAACAAAGTGCACATTCCACAAGTATGGTCCTTCTGGGTCGGTGCAGACCTTTGATGGACTTTGCGTCTTGCCACTGAACATCGTCAACGAGAAGATCTATGTGTTCCTGTGGTTCTGGTTCGTCATCCTCTCTGTTGTTACCGGTGTCGGCCTCATCTACCGATTGGCAACAGCTATGGGTCCTCAAATTCGCATGTATCTGCTGCGTGCCCGATCTCGCCTTGCGCCTCAGGACCAGATTGAAACCATCGCCAATAAGTGCCAAATAGGAGATTGGTTTGTGCTGTACCAACTCGGTAAGAACATCGATCCGTTAATATACAAGGAACTTGTTGCAGATCTAGCCAAGAAGATGGAAGGTAAGGAAGTAGTGTAGCCGAATTTTTACTGGGGTTTTCAAGTGAAATGCTTCCTTTTAATACAAGAAAATTATAGACGGTAATTTCGCAGAAAATTAATTTGAAAGAGAATTATTTAAAGAATTTTTACCGTGTTCATTCCTAAATTGCCCTTATAAATGCCATATTTACAATGCCGAGCCCTACAGAGATCGTTTACTTCATAATTGACGATTGTTTTAAATGGTATGGCTCAGCATTGTCGAACTTCCATAGCCAGTTCAGTGGGAATTTGGTATAAATAAACACTTTATGATTAAGTTAATGGCATTGTTTGAAATAAAGATTTGGCTCAAGATTTTACTGTTTCTAGTCTTGATCTGATCAGGTAAAAACTTGACACAGATCTTGTACTGGTGCTGAAATTTTTCTAGCACCTTTATTTCTGAAAAAGTTAATTCTTTTGCTAAAGAAAGATATAAATAAACTAATGATATTCCTGTGATGAGCTAAAGACTGTTCAGTGTTGTCAAAGATGCCTTCGGCTTGTCAGTGCTAAATGTTTCTTGGTTTAAAGTTTTGCTTCTGATAAGTGGAGGCAAAATAATTTTAAACTGTTGTGGGCATGTGTTGGAAGGTTATGAAATCCTAAATGTCCTTTCACGATTTGCGTCATATAGTGTTAGTGATAGGAAATGATCCCCTTTTTATTTATAGTGTGTAAGATTTGATAAATGAAACTCTCATTCCGAGGCCTTTTTAAGTATTTTAATGTATTGTATTTATTTCCGATAACTGATTATTTTCATCTGTAATTAAACTGAATTTGAATTTTAACTGTAGTTTCAGAAGTTTTAAAAGAATGAAATGTATACATAGCTTAACTAAGTCTTAATTTTAGTATGTTGTGAAATATAAGCTTTCATCTTGTAACATCATGTTTGTATTACCATACATTGCTGTCTTCCAAGTGGATAATTCCAATTTTATCTGTGGTTTCTAAGATTTCCATAATACAAAGACTGCTTTTTGGATGAATATTTTTCTGCATTGTAATGTAGTAAATTGGATTCAGAATATGTAGATGAATTTGTTTTTACCCTCAAACTTTAAGAATGTAAAAATTTGTTTGCTCCTTTGCGGCCTAGTCATGATTTATATATTGTGATAGTATATGAAATTAGTGAGAAATTCCTTTGTTTTGAAGAAAGTTTGAAATGTTAGCCACCTGTTGCATTTATGACAAATAATGCATTTTCAAAGTGTGTGGGTGAAAGAGAAACATTCCTTTTTAGTCACAATTCATTTTTTGCTTGTTTATTAGTAAATTTTTATTAAGTACATTTTATGTCTTTTATTTAGACAGAAACTTGCATATGTCACTAAAGCAGTTCATTTCTAGAGTTGTATTTTGAAAGAGATTATTCATTTGTGTGTGTGTGTCTGCAAAGTCTGAGTGTATCGAGGTGAAATTGGATAGTAGTGGTAATTGCCAATTTTTTTGCATCAATTAATGGAATTCATTTTCAATAAAAACAAATTGATATATTTAATGAACTGGCAGTGACTTTTGTATTAAACAGTTTGTATACAAATAAATTCCATGCTTGTACTGAGTTTCTACTTGATGTGTATTGATTGATAAATTTGTGTACCCTTTTCCAGGTCTTTAACACCAGATTTTTTTAGGTAATTATTTATTCATTGTTAGATCATAATTTTTGTATAATCCCTGTACATATGCTTTTGGTAACTTGTTTACTAGGTTCTCTCCTCGTTGTGAATAAATAATTTTTGGCTATAATTTTAATTACAGAAACAATGGGAAAATTATTGTGATGTGAAAGACAATTCCTGGAGTGGCATGCTTGTGTGTATTATGAAGCTGGCACACATAAGCAGCTGTTTTCTTGGAATTGATTCTGATTTGGAAGGGGAACGTATTGCTCACTCAACAACTATTCAGAGCTGTTGCAGTAGATGGAAAACGATTGATAATAAATCATTTTGAATATATATTGATAGTTTTGATTTTATGTATACATAATGTGCTACAGTCTACTACTGAGTGAAAAAGGCTAGAAAAATTGGGTAATCTGGCAGTGGACATTCTTAGTCAATGTTACTTTGTGCCCGTTTGAAAGAAAGTTTTTTTATTTATTTCTTTTTGAAGGCTTAAATATAATACACTGGTTTAGCAAATATACACAGGCAATTAAACACAGTATCTATGGTTTTTCAGGGTGGGGTATATATCCTCTGGTAACTATCCTGTAACTTTTTTTTGTGATTGATAGCATAGACTGGAGTAGCTATTTTAAGCAATTAAGAATTTTTAAAGAGTTAAGTGTACCAATGAAAACATTCAGCTAGTGTAAAGTTGAGTGCACTATAAAACTGCAAAATAATTGCCCCCAGCAGTTGCACTGTATAGTGTGGTGTATGGAATCCCAACGTGAATAGTTTATTAATGTTATTCTTGTTTGATTACTTGATACTTGACACAAAACATGTTGGGGTTCCCGTGTACTTATAACCATGACATGACTAAGCATGGTGAGTGAGTAACAACGGGAGGACGTGGGTTGAAATCCCCGTCCGGGCATCCAGATTTGGGTTTTCCATGGTTTCCTCCAAATCACTTTAGGCGAATGCTAGGATGCTTCCTTCAAAAGGCCATGGCCGAATTGCTTCCCGTTCCTTGTCCCCAATCCCATCGTGCCTCTACCTTGACAAAAAAAACCTGTTAGTAAATCATAATAGTGAAAATAAATATGGCCAAAGAGCATTGAAAACTTTTGCTAGGTATTCTGTAAACTTCAGTGGTTTTTGTATATTAGCTTGCATGATGCATTGATAAATTCCACGATGCTGGTGTCTTGAACTGTGGTATATGCATTTACCCATGTATGTACTTTGTGATAAGGAAACAGTGGATGTGTGTGTGTGTAAACGTTTATGTCTAGATTGCAGTTTTCACAAACATTTTTCAAGGGCAGAGAAGCTGAATGCATTTTGTCTGTGTGTTCAATTTGTGGTCCTGTGGTGCACATTTATGGATAACAGGTTGCAGAGTTATTCAAGTTGTAACGTTGAAGTAGTGTAGCTGTTGAATTTGTCAGGAAATAGATTTTTCCCATAGAAATGTCGTTCTGAGCCAACTGCAGACTGTCAGAAGTGCTGATAGTATATTTTGCATTGGAGGTGTGAGGTGCCATAGGTACTTCTTGCATTGAAATTTGATATTTGTCAACTGCTTGTAGAGGTAACAGATAGCGAAAATATTGACATTACTTCGCAGTTTAATCACATTCTTAGGGAGTGTGCATAAACCACGTAGCTCCATTTTGACCACCTGTGACCCCCACCCCCCCGTAGCACGTAGCTCTTTTCTCATGTCAGACTATGGGAGCGTGCACAAACTACGTGGCTCGGTCCGGGGGGGGGGGAGTTGGCTGGAACGCTACGTGGGGGGAGGGGGGGGGGGTTCCGAGCCAGGCCACGTAGCTTTCCTTTCATAACATTTTTCACAGTTAAATTGAGGAACAGAACTCACAACAGCATGTGAATATTTATTTCCCTCAGTTAATTACCTTCGTATGTAATTTACAATCGTCTGACAAGAGAAAACAGTACAAAATGTCTTCTGGAATCAAAATGGAAAAAAAATAAAGCTACGTGGGGGAGGGGAGGGGGTATAGGCAAAAGCCACGTAGGGCTACGTGAGGGGGGTTCATAGGAGACCAAACTGGAGCTACGTGGTTTATGCACGCTCCCTATTGTAAATTTCATACGGAGATAATTGACCGAGGGAAATAAATATTCACATGCTGTTGTGTTCTGTACCTCATTTTAACTATGAAATATGTTATGAAAGGAAAGCTACGTGGCCTGGCTCGCAACACCCCCTTCCCCCACGTAGCTCAGCGTAGCCTTCCAGCCAACTCCCCCCCCCCTTTTTTGGACCAAGCCACGTAGTTTGTGCACGCTCCCTTGTTGCTAGTATACACTCCCTTGTACAATAAGTCCACATTAAATTTGATATAGTTCATTCATATTATGATGGTTCAACATGTTGAGCACTGATTATACTAGAAAAGTTGCAGCTATATGACTGCCTTCCTGTAACACTGGTGCTTCTTATTGTCCACTAAAATTAGTGTTTTGCTATCAATTAACTAACTGCAGCTTTAAAGGCCTGTTGGAATACTAGCAGTACCAAGTCAAATGTTCAGGACGTTTCGTAAATTGTTCCCAAATTTAATACCAACTAAAACATTTATTTTGTTCTATAGCAGGACCTTAAGAATAAATGTGAAACACAGATATCATGTATTGGGTCCAGAAATGAGTAAACTGCTAATAACAGAACTTTGTAACAATTGACGCCTTCTTAGATCGCACTAATATAAAGCACAAATGACTTCCACGATGCTGGTGTCTTGAGAAATATTTGAAGAGGGGTAGCTATAATTTTGTTTTGCACATCGGTTATTTGAAACATTAGCTGTATGAACTGAAAATAAACAATTTTTAAGGAAAATGTATTAGGTTATTGCTTTATTGTAGGACCTACTCAATTTCATTAATAATTGTACACGATTAATCTGTATCACAGTAAGGCCCACACACACCAATAACGGTTGTCATTAGTGTTCAAAGCTGGTCTCAAACCCGAAAGCGGCGTCATTTTCATTAAAATGTTTGGCTGGTTGTCTTGTGGGGGAGGGAGAGGGGAGCGAGATTGTATCTGCAGCAGAAAGTAGGACGTCAATCGAGGGAGTTATAAAAACAACTTGGTGCGATAAGATAAAGAAATCTTAGATAAGCAGAGGCATGATGCTGTGTAGTACACGGTACTCGTCTGTCCCGAACCGCCAATCCTGCTTGACGACACGAGATTGTATTTTGTTTGAATCCAAAGTAAAACTCGAGTCTTTCATTTTTGCAAATTTAATTGCACAGCTTTATACGTGATGTTTGTGGATTAGTTTCAAACAGTGAAACGTACATTTGTTTGTCATTACATTCATTCGGCAATAACGGCCTTGAAGTCTGTTTTGTATATTTTTATCAGTTTAATGCAGAGGAAGTAAAAAAAAATGCCCTACATCATATGCTCTCATAACGCATTTATCCGCTTGTACAGATCTAAGGTGCACAAGTGATATTGCCGTCAATTATGAGTTAAATGTTTTATGAACAGAAATGGATAGAAATCTTTTTTCTGGGTTCGATTTCTCTTAAACTGCTCGTTAGCCTTTTTTTGTTCAAGCTAATCTTTTGGTTTGCTGCCATGCTTTAGGTTTCATTACATGTAGCATCTACGATCAGAGACTCGGAAATTATCACACAGCAAACATATTGTCACTTTCAATAACATTTTTTTGAAAGCAGCACTGATTCAACAGTTCGTTTAATGTTTCCTTAGATATGCCTAAGGTGGTTGATGTAAGATTCGGAAACTATGCTCTTGCAGTTTTTATCTCGTTAGACAAAGTTAAATAATTGGCTTAAAATATGAACACCTCTAATTTGAGACAAAGATTAACTTAAACCCGCTGATGTCTCAGCTTAATCTCACTTGATGCTAAAAAAAAAAAAAAAAAAAAAAAAAAAAAAAAGCGCGAGAAAAAAGGTTTGGAGAGGTATTTCTGGCTTCGGTAAGATGTACACCGTATTAAGTTTTGCTGTACGAATTAAACTGAGCACTATCCCTTGAGACATTCATCAATTTTTTAAAAAATCCGTTTAACTATAAAAATTGAAATAATATTTTGTGAACTATTTTTCTTGACTTGTGCTAAAACTAAATGCTAGATATATTTAAATGCAGGGCAGTAATTAACTTTGTTGAGAAATAGTAGAGCAGATTTGAAGTTGGCCTGTAGGGGGAAACCTCCATTGCAGTTATATTGTTGGGTCAGTCACATGTTTTTTGCATTCTTAGAAAAGAAAGTTTCGTTTATCGTCCACCTTTATATTGGAGTTGTGTTCACACCTTACAAGCTGCTTCAGGTACTTTCCTTGTCACTAGTTTCATGCTGATTTTAGTTATCTGAAGACAGTCAGTGGTTTAGCGTCTAAAGCTTACATTTTACTGTAGAATGGTAAAACTAGCTTACAGGTATACGGACACAATATTTCTTTACACTGGTGTAGATATGCCTTTGGTAACGCTTACAAACAGTAGGGGGAATCAAATTGGTGACGTAAGGTTCAACTGTGGAATAAAACGCAGGGACTGATTTAATAATTTTTCCCCTTCCTTTGACTCTACCTAGAATACATTCGGAAATGGTGCTAAAGAAACATGACAAGTTATCTGTGAAGACAAAAATTTACCGGCAATGCAAACTGTTCTAACGTGGACGTTTTTTTGTATCAAGGGAAATAGATGGGTCAATGGAGGGTAAGAGAAGATTCAGTGGTGAATCGTATTCGTGGGCAGAAATCATGAGAATGTTACTCCACCGTGGTCCCTCATTCTGAAGGTATATTAGTCATGGAGCTGGTTGTTACTGTAACTGTTGATGTGCCAGACTATGACAGGAGATACAACTTGAGTGAAAGTAAAGAAACCAAGGGAAAATAAAGTATTTTATCATCCACCATGTTTAAGACAAAAGAAACGGGCGTTTTATAATAACCTTCTAATGGTGTAAAAAGTTATGCTGCGTATTTTTACGTTAAGCACAGTAACAATTTGTCTTGTGTGTTATTTACATGTTCTAAAATATTCGGCACCTGTATATGATATTCCACTGCTAACTTTTAAGATTTCTCATCATCTTCACCACTAGTTCAACGTTCCTTACAGTGAGTTTCTGCCGTGTTCGACTGCAGGTTTTAGACAGTACAAATTTTCTTCAACCAGTATTGAACCCCGGCGTAATAGATTTTTAGGAGCACTCGTTTAATAAAGGCATTGGGCTTATTCAGCCATACAGACAGCTACAAGACTGCGTGTAGTATATGCTCTATAAGCTGTTGTATTACTCTCTTGCTCGCATTGACAATAGGCCAGCAAAGAACGAATACATAACTTAATTAAAACCACCTTTGCCAGACTAACCGACGACCAGATGAACGTGAGGCGGATTACTGTGTTCAAAATATTTATCATGACGCTATACGGGAAGTGTTAATACAATAATAAAAAAGTAGATTGTACATTTGGAAATATTGTCGTTAGTAATAAATAGTGGTTTGTCTGTTGCTTCTTACTCCATATTATGGCAACACTTGGTTCAGATGGTAACGTAAAGGTCACGGGGTTCCGACGGCTCCTGCCGCATCTCGTAGAATTCACGGAGGTAGAGCTCCGCACTCCCTGTACAACCTTCGGCATTGGAATGGATGTGACGGGGTCAGCGCCACGCTCCGGCCGTGCTTTACCTTCCCGCGGTACTCATTGGATAGCAGGCTGAGTGGGCCTGGGTAGCCGTTCCGGACGTTCAGCTTCGAGGAAAAATCCTCGGCTTCATCGGGGGTCGAACCCCAGTCGTCCAGGCCGCAGTCTGGGGCTCTACCGCCTGAGCTAAACGGCCGCCCCTTCAGATGGAAGGAAACTTATTTTTGAGCATTCTTCGTTTACATCAAGTATTTTTGGACTGGCACTTTTGGGACATTCGTTAAGTGTGGTTTTTCGGTTTCATAAATACTACATCCACCTTGTTGCCGAGTTCTTTAAGGCAGTATTTCACTATCAGGCCCTAGACACGGGTTTAACCATTGGTGGAAGAAATTTTTTTCGTTCTGATGTAGACGAGCAAGGTAGGAAAAGCTACGGTGTCTTAATTCCTAATCTTTGGATTGTATACCAAAGGCCTGGGTTAAAACGCACATCCCCGTCTGTGGTATGGAACTAGGGCATAAAACATTGTTGATGGTGATTCACCTATGGGATGCTGACTTAAAACTTGGGGAGTGAGTAGGTCGGAATCAGCTGTCACTGTTTTTCAGCTACCATTTTTTCTCATATCAATTTCATTCACTAACCCCCTGAAAACACGTTTAAATGCAGTTAGTAACATTCATCAATCATCCAGTTCGTACAAGAAATTTAAAGAGACATAGAGGAAAGGAACATCATATGAGAATGGAAGCTCGACACTAAAACCATACGAAATAGTTCAATGGATAACTTTTTACATCTATTCTGGAGGAAGTCATAGATTTTATTTTAAAAAATGTCTACTGCGAGTCTCGACTCATTTTCAATTTCTGCCACTAATACTTCGATGCAGAAGTAAAGCACCGTATCGTAACCACATTCTAAGAACCAGATGAGCATAGATACTTAAACATTTATATTTTAACTGGTACAATTCGTCATAATTGTTGTTCTTATTTCTGATTGAAGGAGGTATGAGATTTGTGTATAGAAGGAATTTCCTTTGGCCGCAACAGTCTAACATTAATAAAAAATAGCTATGTAAAAGTCATACAGAATTGACTGCTATTCGTGGGACGTTATAAACGGTTCTTGCTACCTGTTTTTTTAAACATTGAACGACTTTGCAGGAGCTTGGTAGCTTAGTATTTGGAAACCACCGCTGACCGAAAGTAGGAACGCTTATTTTAGTTGTGAGATTCTGTACACAGCTTACTAGTTTCATAACGGTACTGCTATAAACCGCGCAATATGCACACTTATCAACGGCCTTAAAAAACCTTGCGTCATAACCTGCTATCAAGATAAAACTCGTGGCGAAATGGTCCACGCTACAGGAAAGCTCCGAAACCCCGAATTAGCATTAAAATAGCTATACTGGTCACCATACGGGACAATACACACACTTCACTTGCAATTAAGAGATATCCCACAACATGAATGTTTAGTGAATACACTGTTGCTATGGAATTCAGAAATAATCAAGAGTTAATGTGTCGGCAGTATCGGTGGTATGGAATCATGGATGAAAATGTCTAATGTTTTCATGCAGTATGGTATGTGAGAAAGTTCATCACTTGTACGTAAACCCTATCTTGGAGGCACAAAATTCCGAGATTGTGTCGACATTGTCTAATTTATACGCTAACTACAAACCAACTATATCAGGTGTTGATATAGCACAGTTCCCTGACGATACGGCTCTATAGGCGACCGGAAGGGCACATACGAAATATCATCCATCTAGAACGGAGTATAAACGAACTTACGAAATGGTGCATATCCACTAAAGTTACTATAAAACCAATAATGTGTACCCTGGGCACAACAATCTTATTTAGCGGCAAGTACAGAATAGAGCAGTGGTCGTCAACGTCTTACCGATTCTGCACTGCAACAAGTTCACGAAAATCTGTATCTACAAAACAGTGGTTTTGCCATTCATTTTTTGTGGGTGCTATATAAGGGGTGTCAATTGTAAAACGAATTTGTTACATCTTCAACACCAGTAGAATCGTTGTTTGCCAATATTTCTGTCGGCGTAGAGATACATATACTGTACATGGGATCAACAAAACGGATAGGTTTCAACATAACATCGAAACAAACTGGTTGCCACAGGAAAGATAGCAAACCCTGATTTTGTAATTCCCCCTCCCCAAAGGTGGCTTGAATACAAAATGTTCTCCAATGCTACAACCGACGCTGTATCATTACAAAAAAAAAAAAAAAGGAAACCTGAAAGTGAGATTCCAGTATGGTCGACCAAGACAGCTGTGGTTTCCCTCCATAATGTGCAAATAAAAAATGCTCGCAAACCAGTATCTACCATAGCAGAACAAAGTAAATCCAGCTGTTTAATTTAGCGCTTCTTCAAAATGCGTCGAAAGAATTTATGACATACCATCGTATAAGATATACCAATGGTTTTATAATATTTTCTTGCATCAAATATTAGTCAAGAAATATTTTTCAGTAGCTTCAACCGAGCGGGATGGTTCCTTGAAAAAGGTAATAGGCGAATTCCTTCCCGTTCCTTGCCCACCGTCCTGTCCCGCCTCTAATAACCTCGACGAGGTGTAGAGTCATAAGAAAAAAAGTAGCCCCATTTTTAAGTATTTTTAAATTTGGCGTTTTTGCAGCGAGACAGAGTTTTATAGTTTCACTCTGACAAGTGGTATTCCTCATTTTCTCACAAGTGTTATTACTTCACATAAATAAGGACAACAGAAGACTAACGCTACACTTAATTAAAACCACCGATGTCCGCGACCGGACAGAACCGACGACCTTAAGTACTCTACCAGAGTTGGCTAACATATTTCATTGCTAGACGACTCGTGAATCTGTGATATTTACTTTTCAAATTGCCTTGGTTTACTTGTAGAATTCAGTTTTTGCTTTACCCTCATCGAGGTCATCAGAGGTGTGAACAAGGAGGAAGTAATGAGGAACGGGAAGGAACTAGGTCGTGGCCGTTTGAAGTAACCATCTCGGAATTCGCCTGAAGAAACCAGAAATCTGCATGGCCTGACGGAGGTTTGAAGCCGCTTCCTCCCAAATCCAAGGCGGGGATTTTATCGCTTACCCAGCAGGCTCGGTTTTACTAATTTTTTTTTTTTATCTCCAAGATACTCCTCAATCCTCATAAAGGGCACACTAATTAAAGTATGAAAAACTATGGCTTCGTTCCCCGACAGCATAGTAGTTAGTGTGTTGGCTTCAAGTCTTAGCGATCGGCGGATGGAGGAGGTTTTACTGCTTGGAATGAGGTGCCAGAGAGACACCGTGCCGAAGTTTCAAAACAACGGCCGTTCCGTGCCGGTGATTAACATTCCGCTTAGCTTTCTACATCTTATGTAGCTACACTCTACATGTTTGCTCTGTGTTAAACGCCTTTTATTCTGTCTCGGGCTATAAAATATACATTACCAAACGAATTTTTTTTTTAAATCATCGTTGGTTCAGAAACAATGTACGAGTACACATTTAATATTTTACATCTACAGAAGATTTAGGGATATATCTAAAAGGTAATGAGCATTACTTTGAGGTAATTTTTTAAGTATATGCTCAGTCTGGTTGAAGAGCGATTAACGCTAGTGTATGTCATTTGGGAGGACGTAGGTTCAAATCTTCCTCCGAATATTCAAGTTTCGTTTTTTTTATTGTTTCCTGAAATCACTCCAGTAGAATGGCTGGACGATTTCTTACCGTTCCTTGCCCCCAGTTCGCTTCCGCCTTAATTGATCTCGAAATCGTCAAAGCGTAAAGAGGGGCAGGTATATTAAACTCAGATGACCTTTTATTAATTTACTGAAAGGATCGGAAATGATCAAAGGAACTCTCACATGGATAAAATTGTACTTTTAAAAGGAATTAATGTGAGAAGATAATATCAGCCAGTATCCTTGATAAAAGCTTGCTGGGTAGAATGTGGAAAAAATAGTTGTAAGGCATCAACTAGAGGATTATCGAATCCGTAACACAAACGAATGATGGATGAGTCAGAAAAAAGAAAGAAAGAAAAGTTGTTCTAATTTGATATTACTCTGAGACAGACAGAAGCTGTGTTGTTGGATGTTGAATTGATTATATAAATTATTTTGGATTGTGTTGGAATACTGGTGTCACTACATTGTTTGAGAAGCTATTTTGATCCACGTTTCGGCAGCTCCGACTTGAATATTCTATAGTTTCCCGAATCCCAGAATGGCCGAACTCCCTCCAGTTCCTTGTCAACAATCCTCTCCTGGCTCGTCGTAAAAGATCTCGTCAAAAATAATTTCCACTGCCATTTGTTAATTAATTTTAATAAACAGTTTTTTCTTTCTTCGCCTGTGTGAAATTCTGATTATGTTGTGCGCAAATCTACCCTTCATTTTAATCACTTGTTTTCAGTCTGTTTAATAAAATCTCCCTCACCACTTCCGTGCAGTTAGGTCCCATATTTCTACCACATCTCTTACAACTAGAAAAGTGACATTAAATTTGTGTTCATTAATCACAAAAAATTCGCACTAACGCTAACGGGAAACTGATATATATTACAGAAAGAGGTAAATGTAAATCATTATATATCATTATAATACTTTAAGATTAAAAATTGCAAGTCGAAAAGATGCTAAACAAATTTTGCTTTTGTATACGAAATATAGGCTACGTTGGGAATAATCGCGACATGATTTTTGCAGAGTTCAGTGGTGTAGTTATGTAAATTTTAATTGCGTGAATAAAATTTTCTCGGGTAACTAGCCGAGTTAGTCCATTGTTTTAAACACGGCGTGTCTGTGGTCACACCTCTGCCGCCATTGACGTGACATGACAGAGTTTTGTTACCGCCGAAACGTCGTGTTTAAACGAGGGAATAACTCGGCTAGTTACCCGAGAAAATTTTATTCATTTACAACGCCGAGAAAATCTCCAGTCTTATTTGTATTTGCGTGTTAAAACTTACCTTCAGAGCATTCATCTCACGTTTAATGGAAACCTGAAACCAAATTCTTCATGATTCTGACGAAAATTGCTGCTCGCTTGAGTAAGTAGCCTGTGTCCCTCGGGAAGGCCTATTCTTCTCGTAATTCTTTCGCCAGTCCTATCGTAATTGTATCAACTTGAAAAAGCGAGCATCTTTAGAAGGAAGTGCATTCCCGTACGGGCACAAAATGCAGAAAATATCTTACACCAGTCCTCTCTGACAGAGAGAAGAATAGGCTTAAGCCTTCTTTTCGGCATATCTCTTCCTTTGTAGTCAGAAATTCACACCGACATTCACTCTCCTACTTTCTCTCCACAGTGACAAATTCTTCGCCTTACAAAGGAACACACAGAGCAAAACACCAAACAAAGGTAAGTAGAATTGATGTTGTAGTGTCACTTTACTGTGAACATAACAATAATAGTCTACCAAATGTTTTCGTATGGGTCACTTGGAAAAACTGTAAATCTATTCGAATAGTTACTATGGAAAATACATAAATTTTAATAGCAAAGCAGTGTTGCTTTATAAATGTTATAGATCTGCCATGAGCTTATTGGTTAATACTATATCTTATAAGAAATATTAAAGATATCTAAACAATTAATCAACTATGATTCTATGAAGAGTATCACGTTGCATTATTTTACACACAGAAGCGTATGTAAGGCCAAGTAAATTTTTATGTTTCGGGCTTCTCGACGTCGTGGTTATTAGAAACTGAAGATGATGGGAGTCAAGAAACAGAAAGGAATTCGACGATGGCCTTCTAAAGGAAATATCAGGTATTCCTCTGGAGTGATTTCTGGAAATTTGAGTGGCCGGATTGAATATCCCGCCTCTAATGACCTCGACGTCGACGAGGCGTAAAAGCAGAAAAAAAAAGAAAGAATATTTGAACCTGCGCCCTGCCGAATTCCAGGCTACGTCAGATATGAATCATTCCCACACTGTTTTTATTCAAAGGGATCAACTACGCAAGATAAAGCACTAACAGTTGTCGAAATAAAGAGTAGGCGTTACTATTCCATCAAGGACCATTTAAACTAATTTGCTCCCAGAATGTGATAATAAAGATGAAATGGAGTTTTCATCACTACTGAAGACGCTGTAATTGTTCATGAATTTATTAAGACGCGAACTTGGATTTTTTCACACTAGGACTCAAATATCAAACCAGCTGTTGTCCTATTCATATATGGGCCACTTAGTACAGATAATAAAGCTTTATGTTGTTGTATGATTAAGTATCTACTTTAACAGGATTTTCTCAGTCTGTAGCTAGGAGTCTGTTCTTTTCCATTCGTATACTTATCATAATTGACTTCTTTACTTAGACTTCGAAGAACGTCTACCATGGGAGAACAATGAAACACTTAAGATCTGAAAGATGCACAAATAATACTTACCTTGAAAATCGACGTAGCGACACTCCAAATAATCACGAGCTTATTTCAGTAAAATCAGTATTGTGTCATGAATTGATGAAGTTAAGGTTGTTACCAAAACTAACGTATTGCTAAGAAAACATACTACACCCTCAAACACATTTGTCATGTCTCAACAGAAATAGAGGCTTCGCCAAATGTTAGGTCACTTGGGGAATGCGTTAGCTAAGTGATATAAAAGAATTAAATACCAAAAATGTATTCAGGGCATCACGAGTAAAGATAGTCAATTCAAGCATCCAGTCATATTTTTAAGGGATTTGTTTCGCATAATTTTTCCTCCATTACCGTAATGCTTACGTATGAACCTGATCGCATTTATAGGAGAAACCGAAATGTTTAGAGAGTACGCACCCACTAACTCTCTCAATCCTAATCCAAATGCGGGACTAGTGTTTAACTACTACTGAATACGTACGGCGTTATGAAATGGAATGAAAAATATTATTGCTTCAATAGAAGAAAATGCGATTGCCTTACTGTAGTTTGTATGCCATATTTTGAAGAATAACAGGGAGGTAGTATACGTAACTCGTCAACGCCTCTGTGAGAACTACATAAAAACCCAACTACTCTCAGCGGCAACTGGAAAGAGCTGGTGACTGATTTTGTTGAGTCGAATAAACCAGTGTTTCTCAAAGTGGGGTACATAAACCTCTAGGGCAGGGATGGCGAACCAATGGCACAAGTGCCGATGATGGCACGCGACCAAATAATTTGGGCACGGCATTAATTAAGTAGGTACCTAATCCATATAAGTAATTTATTTTTTCGTCTACATAATTTAAGATCATGGTAACAAAGTTCATCGTGAGCGAAGCTAGCAGTGCCCCAACAACTACAGTTTGCTCAAAAGAGGTTGATTTCCAGCGAATTTTTTACCGAACGGACTGAGTGAGCAAACGCAAGCGACGTGAGGAACACTAATCGTTGACTTCTTTTACCGATTACGCATACACACCCATTTTTCCCCTTTTCCTTTACCCAACTACTTTTTCCGTCTACATACTTCAACTTCAAATTATTTCAACATTTTTGGCACATTATTAATCAATTCTCTTGTTAACTTATTCCAATACCTGGTAAATTACTTACAAAATAAAATCTTCCCACACCCTGAAATTGAGTGCCAGTTTGTGGTCATGGTCATATTTTCTTTTCCATGCATTACCTTTAATTCTTACACCAATTATTTCCACGCCTCATCACCAATATACGCCTTATACATTACCATGATTGTTTTCACTCTCCTCCTGTCTTCCAAATAATTCCATTCGAGCTCTTTTATCATGTCGGTTACTGACTGCGTTCTGCGGAAATATTTATGGGTAAATCTAGCAGCCTTTCTTTGCACCCTCACCAACTCCTGTATTTGAAGCCAAAATGTGGGTCTCATACTACACCACTATATTCAAGGAATGGTCTGACCAAAGTTTTGTAATCCAATTCCTTTAAATTTTTTCTTTAAAGACTCGCTTCGAAACCGTGTTTCAGATGACTTCAATTCAGCTTGCATTCTGCTAAAAGTAACAAAGAATGAAACCAATATAAGGTATTTGGCATCAATTTTCAACAACAGAAGTCGCGCTAGTTTCATATATTTAAACAAACACATAAGTTTTGATGTTATTATAGCTTAGCATAAAAAATTTATATTGCGGTTAAAAATATAAATTTTTAAGGTGTTAGTAAGCTATTTAGTTTTATTTCTTTTCCCATTAATCACTAAGTCATGATTGTTTGATGATACGCCGTGGCTTCATTCAACGTTTCTTTAGAAAAAAATGGCACGTTGACCAGTAAAGGTTCGCCATCCCTGCTCTAGGGATTCGCCAGTTGATCATTGGGGGTTCGCGACAAGATTTACGTAATGGCAGACAGGCTATCTCAAGCGTATAACACGCACAATGGTGAATATCGTTCATTGTTGCCAGTAGTGGAACTAAAAAAAAGGTCGCAGTTTTTAGTTAAGGGGGTTCGCCATTGCCTGGGAAATTTTGTAGGGGTACATGGAGCTAAAAGTTTTAGAAACACTGGAATAAACCACCAACTTCACGGTGAGCGTCGCTGCATTTAGATCAATGACAGGCCACAACTACCTGTCGGTCTATACAAAGGGTGGACATTGTCTATAAGACAAATAAAACTTCATAATTACAGAATTTTGATTTAGGATGGTAGTACTTTGGACAAGGGGGGAAGCGACAAACAAGAAAATGTTTAATGAAGAGCATAATGACGTATCCCAATAAAATCAGTAACATGCATTCCTGAATACCAATTTTATAAAGGTTTGCAGGAGCAGCTTCAGTCAGCCACATGGCCTGTTGAGTCTTGGTGAGCAGGTGGTTTTTCTAGAAGGAAGGCTCGCCATAGTTTGTTGACTGGTCTGCAGGCTCTGCGTAGGCGACGAGCATACCGTTGGATCACCGGAAACGTCCGTTCAGTGACATCAGCGTAACTTCCTCGAGTATTTTCACGTCGGTATAGCACTGGAAACTACATTTCTGTTCCGGACGGCTGACTTTGCGGTTATATTTGCTTTCACAGTCGCATGGGCGAGAATAATCATCTACGCGCGTGTCCGCCAGCCACTTCCCGGTTCACCTGTGTTGACGCAAGCTCGATATGCACCATTTTTGGATGTTGACTCCGCACCCGGACATTCATATGAGCCTTGCGCCGCGGTAACACCGCAGTAAATGATAAGTGCTGCACGCTAACGTGACAGCCTTGTCACGACTTGAGAAAGACACATGGCTACCGCATTGTCATCGTACATTTACTTGGTTATCATCTGGCCTCGCATTTGGAGGACACGGGTTCAAATCCCTGTTCGGCCATCCAGATTTCGGTTTTCAATGGTTTCCCGAAATCACTCCAGGTGAATGACGGAATGGTTCCTTCAACCTTCAAAAGTCCATGGCCGAATTTCTTCCAGTTCCTTGTTCCCAGATCTCTCCCGCCTCTAATGACCTCGACGTCGACGGGGCGTAAAGCTATAAAAAAAAAAACATACACGCACACACACATTTAGTTATCAAAACAGTTGAACGATTCATGTAAGCTAATTTCAACCCCAAATATCCGATGTAATTAATACGTTGTGAAGTTTATTGACTTGTGCAATTTCTCTTTACCGGTTGCAATTGCATTGGTTGCACTCGGCATCTGCCACCAATTTTTTTAAGCTTTTTACCATAGTTCATAGCGTATGGCAACATAATCACATCATTATTTTTTTCTGTCTTCAATCTCTCATCTGGTTTAATGCAATCCTCCATATCTTCCTATCTTGCGTTAACCTCTTCATCTCAACATGCCCCGTACAACCTACGTCATCACTTATCTGCTTCATATATTCTAATCTCTTTTTCTACAGTTCTCACCTTCCACTCCCTCCATTAACAAATTAGCCAAGTCCGCATGTCTTAAAATAAGACCCACCATCCTGTCCCTTCTTTCTGGAAGACTCTTCCACAAACATTTTCTCTCACGTCACTTCCAAAATACGTTCATTTCATAAGTTTAGCTGTCCAATTAATTTTCAGTATACTCCTATGGCACCTCATTTCAAATACTTCAATTTTCCTTCTTTCTGGTATTCCTACAATCCATGATTCTCTACCATTAAGTACTGTGCTCCACACATAGAGCTTTAAAAAGTTCTTATTCCTAGATCAGTATTTGAAACTAAAAGATTTTTCTTTTTCAAGAAAGCTTTTTTAGTGCTAGTGATTAAATTTTTATCTATACCCTCTCATATATGCAGTAATATGCGAAAAGTTATGTTTTTGACCCCCAACTTTTACAAGGGAATGTTCGAATTTCAATCAAATACTCTGTCATGACTGTGGACACCGATCTGTGAAACTGGCGAAAAAAGATAGTGTAATAATGTTTCAATCTACTAGTGCACGGCAGCAATAAAATATAAGCGAAATTATTAAAAATTAATTTTATACGCCTGTATACAAATATTCCTCTTTCCTCTGTGCAGTGGAAGTAAGGATTGAAAGGAGACGGTTGTAATATGAT
Source organism: Vandiemenella viatica (assembly GCA_031002005.1). Taxonomy (NCBI): domain Eukaryota; kingdom Metazoa; phylum Arthropoda; class Insecta; order Orthoptera; family Morabidae; genus Vandiemenella; species Vandiemenella viatica. The sequence continues at coordinate 267,269,805 of CM061921.1, forward strand.
GGAAACACCTTAGTCGTGTATTTAACTGCGAATTATGTAACATAATGATCAATTCAAAACAAGTTGTTTTCCATGGTTTTCAGGAACCACTACAGACGGGTGAAGGGTTGGTTCTTTCAAAAGACCGTAGCAAAATTTCTTCCCGTTCTTTGCAGCTTGAGCCCACACTTTTTAGAACGCCCTTGAATGGTGCATACATGTTGTACGTGTGACTGCGCTATGGGGACAATTCTTAGTAACTGTGGAATATGATCAGCTGGCATCAATCAACTGACAAACGGAAATGGTAAATCCCTTGAATACAGTAGCAATGCCTCACGATAAGGAATGAATATTGATATTTATCTTTGAGACTGCAAATCTTGTACAGCTCTTCTGTGATTCAAAGCATTTTTGAAGAAAATTTTGCTGCCATCCAAGTTTTCAACCAAATTATTATGAAAATCCCCCTTTTGCTATATAACATATCAGTGATATTTCCTTGTGTTTCAGTTATCACCAATGTAGCATTTACGAAACCATAACGTGTGCCGACCCCGGCAGCGTAGGGGTAGCGTGCTTGCTTCGCGTTGCAGGGGTCGCCGGTTCGAGTCCGGTCGAGGGCATGGGTGGTTTTAATTAAGTGTTGTGTTCGTCTTGTGCCGTCCTTACAAAAGAGAGAAAACAATCACACTTGTATGAAATATATACATTGCAAAACAAATAAACATATTGAGCTGGCTGAATGGCTAACATGGCCAAATGCCATTAAAAAAAAAAAAAACCATAACGTAAATTTGCAACGAATTATACTTGATAGAAGGGGACAATTGCATAAATATGCATGGGGGGAACAAATTGTAACAACTAGTTTGTATGTCAGAAGCAGGGTCCTTTGTTTGTGTTATGTTAGATTATATGTATTTGCCTCTGTTTGATGTGTGACAAATCTCAACAGTTTTTTGCGAATGGCATTGCAGATCTCTGAAGTATAGTACTCCCGATTAGCGAGAGAATACTGAGTGACCGCCTCTTCAAGGGACGCAGATGACCACCTATTTGTGAAACGCATACATGTAACAGTTGTATATTGTGAAATGTTTCATTTATGAGGTGGAAACTGGGGACCGTCCCAGAATTCGCGTAGTTGGTTACCGCCCAAGTAACCACGATAAGGACGGCCGGTATATCAGGTCAAGAGGTTTGAACTTGGACCCAACGTACCTCCCCGAACTCAGTATGATGGCGCTTTAACTGACAGACAATGTGTTGTTTTTAAAATAAATAACATCACTAGCCAAAGATAATACCTGTATACTATTTACTTAGCATCACGAAACTAAACAGTTTCAAGTGTTTATTTCAGTTACATAATTTAAAATGTTAATTACTGCATTTTGAAAATAATTTCCAAAAGTCGTTGATAATTTCTACATAGTTTCCTTTTTTAAAAAAAAAAAAAAAAGAGAAAGCTCTATATCAGTGATTTTAGCTTTATGTTACATTATATTTCTTACTCCAACCCACATTTTATTTTCCCTGTCTTCTCTGTTTCAAGATACCAAGAAGAAAATTCTTTCACATAATAAAATCGGTTCATGTTAGACTTAAAATTGTTAGGATTTTAAAGACTACATTTTCTGTTTTGTGGCAGGCCTTTGAAAAAGGGTGCAACACAAAATTTCATCGCTCTTTACAAGTTACAATAACGTAAAATCCTTGTTGATATTATACCTGTTCGAACATTATAGTTGTGTATGTCATCACTGGGAGTGAAACATTCAGGATTCTTTACTAGGAAGAATAACAGGCACTGCATATATTATACTGAGACGTTTCTTATTTTTTTTTTTTTTTTTTTTTTGCGGTCTTAAGTACTATGTTCCTGGAATATGTTTGAAAACAATTGTTAGATATTTCAGTTTTATACGAGGCAAACGGGTATGTAATTGATAGATGTCGGGATATCTTGTGTAATCTGTACCTAGAATTGAGCTACTTGGATGAGCGTCAACGCTCTAGCCTTGAATTCTGGGGAACAAAGGTTCGAATCCCAGTTTGGCCATCCAGAATTCGATTTCCAATGGTTTCGAGGAATCACTCCAGGCGAGCGCCGAGATGGTTCCTTCAAAAGATAATTGCCGAATTCCTTCCCATTCCTTTTCCCACCAGTCCTTTCCCGCCTCTAGTGACCTAGGCGACGACGAGGCGTAAAGCCATAAAAAAATCAACCCTCTGATGAGTTTGCTAATTGACACTGTTAACTGTATTTGTACGTTACTTGTAAGTAACTTATTAGTATTTTTTTAACTGCTTAACGTCTCTTAACAGCGAGGTCTTTAGAGACGGGAAATGATGGGGGGCAAGGTACTGGAAGGAATTCAGCCATGGCCTTTTTGAAGGAAGCATCCCGGCATTTGCCTGGAGTTATCTGGGAAACCATGGAAAATCCAAATCTGGGTGCCCCGACGGGGATTCGAACCGGCGTCCTCCCGAATGCGAGGCGAGAAACTTATTAGATATAGCCAACAAATCGTATTATTAATTACTCTGTACAAAATTTTTGGTAGCATTCCATTTGACAGAAAAAAATCAGATTGAAATGAGATTAATGTATTTATATGTATCGATGAAGTTCTCGGGATATGATTTGCAGTGATGTTTTAGCAGCAGATATTAAAGGCAATGGAAACAGGAAGACAATCGCATTTGGCGTAAAACTTTTTGGAGGCTTACACAAAGTGCGCCGAATGAAGTGTGAAAAATCGTCCGTTGGCTCCGACTTCACGCTTTCGACGAGCACTGATCCATGCCGGCTTCCACTTCTTGCACCTCCGTCCAGCAACTGTAGGCGATGAGACAGTTTACAACAGCCGTTAAAATAGCGTACAACCAAGTGGCAGAATAATTACTGAAAGCATTATACTCGCAGCAAGTACCCCCGTAGAAGTAATTTATTCAAATATGTTTGCGCAACTGGGCGTTAGGCTCCATAAGTTTCTGTTTGCATAATTATGGGAACACTCGCTTCGAATGATCCAGTGGTATAAGATTTGCTAGGAGCCCCAGGTCTGCGATCTTACAGCTTAGTTACAATAATGTGCCATTGAAGTTTGATTAAAAATGCGGATGTAAAAATGCTAGTTCCCCATCTACATGGTTAATGATGAGAGATAGAGGAAATGTTCCGTACTGTCATTCGAGAGGAGGCTGATTCGATGACCGGTGCAGTTATCCCGAAATCACACCAGCAGATTGCCGGTATAATTCATACATGCCGCTTTGGCCTGATATTCTGGAGGACATGGATTCAACTCTCCGTCCAGCCCTCAAAATTTCAGTTTACCATGGTTTCCCGAAATCACTCCTGGCGAATTACGGTATGGTTCCTTTAAAAGGCAATGCCCGAATTTAATTACGTTCCCTGCCACAAATCCTTTCCATCCTCTAATTACCTCGATGTCAATGCTTAAAGCCATAAAAAAATTCTACCAAACCAGCAACTGAGCTTTACACACATGTAATGCTCGGAATCTCTGACCACAGTATTGTTTATTGCACATTCCCATTTTCAAACTTCTTAAAGCTCTATGTTTACGTTCATTTATTCGTAAATTGCACTGCATTATGAATTGTTATTATTATTTGCTGATGGCTTTATGCCTCGTCGACGTCGAGGTCATTAGAGGCGGGAAAGGACTGGGAAGGAATTCGGCCATGTTCTTTTGAAGGAACTGTCCTGGCATTCACCTGAAGTGATTTTGGGAAACCATGGGAAACCCAAATCTGCATGGCAGGACGGGGATTCAAACCCACGTCCTCCCGAATACGAGGCCAGAACGTTAACCGTTCACCCACCACGCTCGGTATGCGCTGTGAAGCATCATACTTGGGTATTATTTGTGTTTGTTTATCGCCTTTCGTTCCAATGTGTTCTTTGGTCTTGATGCGCGATTTGGCCGTGATTTTAGTGCTCTTTACCCAAAGTAAACTGAGACCTAATGCTATCGCTGTGCTGACTTACCCGGACCTCTAGCTCGTAAAAGAACTAAGTTTCAGACACCAATTTGTTGACCAAAATATGAATATTGTATTTAAAATTTTGTCAAAGTTTATTTTTTTGTGATTCTAGAAAAGGATACGGAATATTTTGTTTGTTTGTTTTATCACAAGTGTGGAATATACACATAAAATAGAGGGCTAAGATATTTTTTCATGGCGAAATTAAGACGTGAGTGGTGGTCAAAGTCGTTAATTTTAGATAATTCTTTTTACCAGGTCCATCTCAATAACGGTATTACCTAGGAACCTCAAATTTTTCCCCAATATCGACCTTACACTGTATTTAATCGACAAATACTAAAAAAAACCTAAATAGTTTCTAAGTTGCGAGGAAAACAAGAAAAAGTTTTTGTGTCAAGCATTGATTTTGGCACCCCAGCAGCTACCACATTCTTTTTTCTGCCATCAGTCTCTTGACTGGTTTGATGAAATCCTTCATCTCTTCCTGCCTTGCGCTAACCTCTTCGTCTCAACATACCCCTTACAATCTTTATCTTCAGTTATCTGCTTCAAATATTCCAAATATTCTACAGTTGTTTCCTTTAACTGTTCCATCCACTACCAAATTATTCAGTCCCACATGTCTGTGACCCACTGGCCTGTATCTTATTTCTGTGAGACTTTTTCACAAACTTCTTTCCTTACTCATTTCCAAAGCACGTTAATTTAGACTTTATCTGTCCACACATTTTGAACTTCCTTCTCTAGCACCACATTTCAAATGCTTCTTAACACATACTTACCACGTACAAGATTTCTGCTATGATCATTTGAGTCTTCTTCTTCTTCACCACCTTTTACCGACATTAGGTGTCGCTTGCCTTTAATGAGTTTCTACTCCTTACTTGCAAGGCAAAATTTAAAACTCTGGTTTAGCGACCGCACGCCCTTGCTGATGCCAATCATTTTATACCTACAGCCAGGTCGTACTATGTACTAATGGAGGAAGTGAAGTATTGCCACATGTCTGCGAAATGTATAGCTATGTTCTGTGTGTGATAAGTGTATATTTTGTTTGTCAAATGTTTGTGGAGATTGGGGCTGTACTGGCATTCACCTTGATGACACATAAAAACAGAAGGATGGTCACTACACGGGAGCTTGTCTCGTGCCCGGCCCCATTCTAGCTCCACGATCCAGAGCGCACTGAGCCACATTGACGGGTCATTATGATCTTTAGAGTGCGGACTCCTAAGTGCGTGAGGCTTGATTCACACTTTTCCTGCTTTTTTGTATTTGAATACCGTAAGTGTTTTTGTCTGCATACCTGGCCTATGTACTGCGCCCCATAGTCGTTGAATGTGAGTCTGCGTACCTGAAATACTCGTGGTTTGTGATGTGTGGTGGGTTTTATCAGCTTCTCACGAATAATGGCGTCCTATCCCTTTACAGATACATTACACTGCAATTTATAACAATTGTTTGAAAATCCAATTTAGCCAGTCTAAAAATGAAATTGAATCCTAATTTCTGGTAAAAACGTCCGAAGCTGCATCTGAAAGAAGTGTAAAGCTGGGTTTCCACGGCGCGTCCCTCGGCCTTGTTAGGGGACGCCTGTCATCTTTGCCGCATAAGCTAGCAGGTACGGCGCGTCTCGACCCACCGCCAGACGGTAGAAGATGAAAGGCGCGTTCTTCCTAGCACGCGCCGTGGGAACGAACCTTTATGGATGCAATTACAAAAGAAATTTTGTTTAAGAGCTCCTTAATGATATGATTTCTTTATCTCAAGGGAAAAAAACTTATTTCTAGCTATCAAGTTCGAAAATTATGTTACCATAATGATATAACCAACGTTAGATGATGATATTTAACAGTGAAATACGAAAACGCTGTTTTTATTATTATCACTTTTTTAAGTTACTCCAGTAAGCCAAGAGTGATATAGACCAAGAATTTTCAAGACATATTCAGCGGTCGAACGGGCTGCAAACACTTGTTGATTGAGCGACTGATTTGTGAAGCCTGAGTAGCCCACAGCTGTTGACCTATTTGCATCTCCGTGCGTCCGTGTCTGAGCGAGATGATTGTAATCTGTGAGACTGGAGTCAGAAATTCACTTGCACTTTGGAACAGCTGGTATTCTCATCTGCGCGAGACAAAGCCGTCAGATGAAACTAGTCACAGGTCAGTGAGGGGAGCACGAAGCATTGTTCCGCGTCTGAGAGGCGAGTCTGAAGTCTTCTGTCATTGCGCTAACGTCAGCCACGCCTTAGGCGGTTTTCGGCTACCTCCCACGCTCCCAGGTCAGTTCTATCTGGATGCCAGTATCTCCCACGCCCTTCTGTGAAAGTTGATCTGCTACGGCGCCGGAAGAGTTCTGTCACCAACCCAAACACAATAGATATAACAGGTGTCATTAGGGCGGCTACATCTTGTACTGTTTTCATTCTTAGTCTATGGTTATGATTTATGTTGATCTTTAGGATCTTTAAATTGCTTTTGTTTGTTAATAGTCTAAATCCGCTCTCAATATTTCGCTTATGTCGTCGAGTAGTTTTTTTTTTTTTAATATCCTGTCTGCTATCGGGACTAAGTCATCAGAAAATTGCAGAATATTGCTTCTCCTTGAAACTTATCTAACTGCTTCCTATACCAGCAAGCTGACTATTAGACGGCGTAAACTACAGCCTTTTTAATTGAAGCTTGTCTATTGTAATCCTCCACTTTTATTTTGGCCGCCTGGTTCTTACATCTGTTATTGATTATTCTTCCTTCTAGATAATTTTCACCTGGTTTATTTAAAAAATGAAATTTATTTTCTCTTATCTAAATTTACTAATTAGAAACTTTTCCAAAGTCAGCCAGCATCATAAATCCATCAATTTTCTTCTTAATGCTCTCTTCTAATTTTAATCTTAGTGCGGGATCACTTCTCTTGTATCCTGGTTTTTCCTAAATCCTAACTGATACTCGTCTTATGTCTTTCTACTTTATTTTCTGTTCTTCCGTACATTACCCTTGTTAGAATTTTAGAAGCATGTAATATCAGGATTAGTTTACAATAATTATAGTGTTTGTAAGCTTGTGCTTTCTTAGGGAGTGCTTAGATTATACCATTCATACAATCTATTGGAATCTCTCCTGTTCGTAACGGTTTGCTTCTTGCTGTACAGATTTTCTGATCAGTTGCTACTGTCCTATTTGAATTGAAATCCTTCAAAACTCTCTTAAATTCTATTCTTAAAACAGCATCTCCTACTTCATCAGCATGAGGAAATGCCTATCATGTGGATTCTCTATTACTTCAATAAGTCAGTTCTTTTTTCTGAGCTTGAAAGATGTTTCCTATTACCAGCTTTTATTTATGTACATCTTTTATTAATTTCTTCAAAATTTTATTTGATCTTACTACAGGCCTCATTTACTCTACCTAGAAATATTTATTTCTCTACTTCTTCTCACTTTTCTCGCAGCCATTTTCCTACTCCTTTCTTTATTTTAAAGTTGATCAGAGTTCAGAAATTTCTGTTCTGTTATCTTTTAGTTTCAGCTTGATCATTTTATGTTTTTTCTCATCCGCAAATTTCTGTTTAATTTCCGATTCTTTTAGTTTGCTATGTTGCCTGTCTTCTGCTGTTTCCTTATACTCTTCCATTTCAATCTGCATCGTCTGTATTTTTCATGAAATTCTAAACTGCTGCTTTCTTATTCATTTTCCTGTCTCGTAATCAAAATTCCACATTCCTGTCACCCAAACTTATTAGATTTTTCTCACTCATCACGTATGGAAATAGCTCTTCAATTTCGGCATATATTTTCTCTATTTCATCATCTTCTTATAAGGTTGGTATTTACACTAGTAGTAATGTGGTTGGCGCAGGCGTGATTTATACCTTCGGAATAAGAATCCTGTAATGATTTTACAGTTTTTCCTAATTTCTTGGTCATTATTAATCCTAGACCAGTAACCCCGTTGCCAGCTCATGTGTTAATCAGTCTATACTTCCCAGACTATAGCTCCTGCCCCACAAAGCCCAACATCTCATTGAAATCATTTCATCTCACTCTAAATTCTGCGATTCAATTAATGCTTCTTCAAATCGTAATAACATCTATCTGAGCAGTCCCCTCCCAAAGCTCTAATTGTAAGATTATTTTACCTCCTAAAATCTTTGCCCAAACAGAATTCATCAGCACGCATTTTGAGAGGAATACATGTCATTGGGATCTTCAATGCAGTCTTTTGGAATTTCCTTCTTTATCTTATTAACATGGCCATTTTATAAAAACAAAGACAAAAGGTATGCCAGCTATTCCCCATTCATCAGGGCGCCGTTGTCAACCAGGATGTATCCTTATACCTGGAATCTATCAGTTTTCAGAGACTCGTCCTTGCAAACAGGATGCAGCATGTAGATGAGGTTAACGTTTGGTTGGACGAGCCTAATACAGTCTTCTCCAGAGCCTTAACGTCCCTTTCAGCTGTTAGCCCTTACAATAGCACAATCAGGCCTGGATCTAACGAGGATCGTGATAAACAACTCGTGGTGTCAAGCGGTTCGTTTAACCCACTATTAAGGAACTCCTTTAAGCAGTTGTCATATATAATTTTCTTCGCAAGTACTCTCAAAAACTCATGCTCTAATTATGAAATATTCTCACTGTTATGAATGATTATATGCTTGGAAAAGGATATCTCCCTTTATATGCAACGTGATCATTTGTACAGACTTGCTTACGAATTTAGTGCTAATAGCACTCCATCTGCTACTCATTATTATGTAGAAGCTCGGCAAACGTCATTTGATGTCACGATCAAAGCCGTGAAACACGATAGGTAGCCGGATTTTAGTAATTCAGTATGGATTTTGGTTTAAAACGATGCCATTGTCAGTACAATGAGGAATTTTTTTTTTTTTTTTGCTTATGGTTTTACGCCTCGTCGACGTCATTAGATTTTTTTTTTTTTTTTTTTTTTTTTTTTTTTTTTTTTTTTTGTAACAGTTTAACGTCCCTTTTTAACAACGTGGTCTTTAGAGACGGGAAAGGATGGGGGCAAGGAATGGGAAGGAATTCGGCCATGGCCTTTTGAAGGAAGCATCCCGGCATTCACCTGGAGTGATTTGGGGAAACCATGGAAAACCCAAATCTGGATGCCCGGACGGGGATTCGAACCGCCGTCCTCCCGAATGCGAGGCCAGAACGCTATCCGTTACACCACCACGCTCGGTGACGTCATTAGAGGCAGAAAAATACTAGGGACGAGGAATGGAATTCGGCTTGGCCTTTTGAAGGAAACGTACCAGCATTCGCTTGGAGTGATTTGGGGAAACCATGTAAAACCCAAATCTGGATGGCCGGACGAGGATTCGAACACGCGTCCTCCAGAATGCGAGGCCAGATGGAGGGTAGTTTGAGCATTTTTTTCCTACATATTTTTAAGCCGCAATCAAAAATCTGCCAGAGGAACTGTTGTATGTAGTATCCTACATTTAACTCCCCTTCCTCCCCCTCAGTTGTTGTTATTTTTAAACATGTTGCAAATTGGTTCTCTTCATGAGACAGGTTCGGCGGTAGAATTGTGTTGTGATGGCTTCCCCTTCATATTATTCCGACTCCGTACTTTTTGGGACACATTTTACGAAACTTACATCATTCTATATCCAGTTCTAACAATAAAATTCTAAGTCACGGGCAGCTAGATACAATATAAAGGAGATAGGAGGCGATTAAAGAGAGTGCGGAGAGTGTATAAGGCATATGTTGAACATGAGTTGGATGGAAGTCTTTGAAGTAGTTTACGGAATGGTAGAGATGACCATAACCACAAGCTGCCAATTGATTTCAGGCCTAAGGGAGTGCTAATGTTTAGATTTTCTGATAAGGGCACCAGGGATTAGACCAAATTACCAAGCGAAATATTAAAAAAGTTTACTAGAAACACTCTAAGAATTTAAAATTAAAATTCTGTAAGCACAATCAAGTGTACTGTAGAAGTATTGTACTCAAAGAATTTAAGATTGAAAAAAAATAGTATGGGAAATTGTAACTGCGTGTTCCATTGCAAGTAAATTTAATAAAAGAGATTATAGCAATACCGAACTCCAACGTTCATCGAAACATGGGCCGGCTTTGTTATTAAAAATTGAGTTGTAGTATCGCCTAATATCATGGCACTGCTACACCAGCTGCCAACATTTAAAATGAAACAGAATGTAAGATTAGTACCAACACCATGATATTAGAGTTGTAATATAATTATCCAGTTTTCCTATTAGTATTTCGTTATTTACAATACATCAGTAACCATGTTGATAGCTCATATGTTGATTAGTTAACATTTCCCGGACCAGAGTTTTTGATCATTCTTCCAATTAACATCTCGCTTAATTCATTCCATCTTTCTTTAAATTCTCTAACGTACCTGCCTTATTAGGACTTCTTAACATTCCACGCAAGCGATTTCTTGTAATGCCAGACACTGCATCACGATCTCTTCTGTTGCGCGAACAGCTTTGTACTATGTGTATCAATGATGCGTCCCATTTGCTTTCGCTGATCTGTATTTGGCAAAGCCACCTTCGACAGGGAATCACAGACTCATGTGTAGCCCATCACCAAGGGATATTTAATCAGCGGCCAAAGAAAATATGGTGCAAATTACTACGTATATTAAATGACGGTAGAAGTTATAAGGATCAAATGCGCAGATGACATACATACATAAATAAATAACAGATATTCCATAAATAGCTAAATACCATTTACATTAGTGGTCTGAAAACTCGTTGACTGCCGCTTATTCTATACAGTATTATATGATGCGATGGTAAATAAATTTACGGACTTTCGTAAGAAACTTTTTTTTTTAAGAAATTGATTTCTTGAAATTTTGTGTTTTGTTGTATTCTGATAGCATCGCCCTGGCATACTTACTAATATATATATATTAAAGTAAAGGCAGTGGGTCTTCACGGCTTTCAAGCCGTATTGTGGTAGGATTAGCGGAGGTAGAGCTCCGCATTCCTACATCCTGGACGTGCCGAGGTCGGCGACACGGCCCGGCGCTTTTTCTTTATCTTCCCGCGGAGTTTCCCCTATGGTACTCATTTGATAGCAGGCTGAGTGGGCCTGGGGGACCGTTCTGGACGTTTAGCTTCGAGGAAAGATCCCTTAGTCGGGGATCGAACCCCGGTCGTCCGAGCCGTTGTCAGACGCTCTACCGCTTGAGCTACGCGGCCGCCTCACTAATATAAAATCAAGTCTTATGTTAATAATTTTTCTGACTGCTTTGCGCATGTTAAAAGAAATATAATAATGAATGAATTACATGCTTAGTGTGTCGAAGTTCACACATTGCGCAGGCGATATGACATTCATTAGTAAACATGACAGCTGGCCTATTGGTAAACTCTTCAAGTGAAATAATACAATACGCTTTCACTCGGTGGGTTACCGGTTCGACTCTTGACTTGCCTGCTTTAGTGGAAACTGATAAGTTGTGTTGAATCTGATAATCTCAGTAATGCTTCTCCATTACAGTTTTGTGGCAGTGAATTTTATCGTAAGGCACGCAGTTCAGCCTCAAAGAAGGGGAGTTACTTGATAATGGTAAGTTCTTTAAGGCACCGACAACTTGCTTTTTAATCTGCCTCGCTGTTGTTCTTTACGTCCACAAGAAAATATGCTCTTGACCATTTCGAATGATGAGTTGTGGATTCATGGTATTTTCATAGGGAATCTAAGCTCCTAACCTGAAGTGAAAAATATTTGCGAAGAACTCTAAATATTTTAATATTTATGCGTATAAATATCACATTCTGGTTCAAGAATAAAAACGTGTAATGAAGAGGGAGAAACATGCCTGCAACTGAATAACTTCATAAAATAATAATAATAATAAATAGTGGTATAAAATTTTTATAATGATATTAAAATATAAGTTAATTAAGAAAATATGAATTGATAACAGATTATATAATTGAACTCTATAGCATTGTTGATGTTAGAGAACATAAATTTTCATTGATTTTAAGAATCTTTTCACTGATTACTATCATTGCTATTGACAACATACCATCGGTGCGAAGTGAACCAGAAGAAGAACTTATTCCTTCAGCTAACAGAAATGCCCAATTCGCACTTCTAGCTCAGATTTATCCGTGGATATTTTCAGAGAACAGTCAGTATTTGCTTTGGTTGTTCTTTTCACCCTCCTCCTTTTTTAGAATTAATATTTTTCTAGTGCTGTAGCGCATTGTGCCTTTTAAATGTTCTACAATTGTTTATGATAATTGGAGAATTATTTTGAAGTCTTAATATTCTAACGAATCTTTATGGGAACTACTGTAGAGCATCCATAATCCAATCAAATTAGGACAGAGAGTGGTTTCGATTTTCGATTTGCTCGAATAGAAAGCATACTACAGTAAAATTTTGAAAGTTTGATACAATAATGCGTTAAAAATTATTATTCCTATAATATTACATCAGCTACTATATAATTTTACGTATCCCTCGTAAGAGAAGTCAACAGAACAATAAAAATCACCCACACAGCAAAACGGAGCTGACTTACACCTGTGACGTCTGTAGGCGGATTCCAAATGACTACTAAGTAACCTGATTTCATTGTTTTGTTATAAAAACATTCACCTTGAAATTTTTTAAATTAGTAACTAAGATGCAGGACTAGTACGGCGGGTTTCAGTTTTCTATGAAACTTAAAACTGCCGTCAACCAAGTTTACATTTATGTGAACTATTGAACATTTTGTAAAAAATAAAAAAGGCGCTGGGATTATCGACGTTTTACAACATATCATAATTATTACCGGATTTAATAGTAGTGGTCGGCAGGGAAATATCGTCCTTATGGGCTTCGTGGATGTTAAACTAAGTAATTCTCCTCATTATCATTATACAATAGTATAAAGAGATCCACATTTGTTATTCCTCCAGTAGGCATTTCATTTCAAAGGAACTGGCACCGCAGTCATTGTGATTTACATTTTTTCTGTCACGCGTCTCTCGATTGTGTTAATGAAATCCTCCATTTCTTCCTCTCCTGCGCTAATATTTCTCCAAATGTAAATTGCTTTCTTCTCATGCTCGAGTATTTATCTTCTAGAGATTTTGTCTGTTTCTTGGGCGGGAGATGTTTGGATAAAAGGAGCGGGAAGGAATTTGGCCACTACCTTTTGAAGTTACCATCCCTTCATCAACTTTGATTTCGGGAAACTATGGAAAACCGAAATCTGGATGGCTGGACGGGGATTTGAATCCGAATGCTAGACCAGCGTTACCTCTCACCCACCACACTCCAAGACATTTATGCTACGGAGATACGTTGGGGATTCGTTGTCGTGTAAAAGGGGAATTTCTGTTAACGCAATAGGCGAACAAGTGCACGATGTGCTAAGAAATGTTCCGAAGAAACTCGCTCTCGCAATCATATTTCGTTTCCGTAAGCGTGAAGACGTCTTAATGTTAACCAAGAATCAGCAGCATTTAAATTGGGACTATGGACACACAACAATTGTTACGGAAAGTGTGCACACCTTAAAAAATAAGCATAACATTATGATGTCTATATATGGGCTAAAAAGATACTATGACAGGAAAAAGGAAGGAAACTATAATTATATTCAAACTACACTGAACATCTGGAATATAGGTTCCGAAACTGAAGGGCGAGATACACTAGCTCTACAGAACTGAAAAGCTTCATTTTAACATAACACGCAGAGGGTACTCAGATACATCACTGTTAGTACTGAGCGATCTGGTGGCTCAGTGGTTAAGGTGTCTGACGGGCGATCGAAAGGTCTCCGGTTCGAATCTCTGTCTCAGCGAGGATTTTCATAGGCCCTTAAAACGACCTTCACCTCTGGCACAGCTTGCTGTGTAATGTGAAATACGGCTAAAACGCCTCTGTCGCTTGGATTTCACATTAAACTTTAGGTCACCTGTACCCGGTATCACTACCGCGTTAGGGTTAAGGTGGCTACGAAAGTGGCGTTATGTGTAGTCAATAGGAACCCTGTGACTAGGTTATTATCTCTGAAAACGTAAACTGTCGGCAGAGCTCTGTAATTACTCAATGTAGTACTTCAAGAGCAAGCATTGGAAACAAAAACTGATGCTGCTGCAAGATATGATTTTTAAAAAATAGATAAATCAACACATTGGGTCAACTATTATCAAGTGTATCCCTGCATATCACAACAAACGCTGCTATTATTTTTACCTGTTAAGAGCACTTATTCCTGAGGAAGAGAGTTTTCTAGTCAAAACAAACTATGGAATCGGTTTCGATATTGCCAATGATTTACGCTCTGCACTTTCTAATATCCAACTAGCAATAGGGAATCTTGTAAAAATAAATGCAAGCTCATCCTTCCCACTGATTTAATTGTTATTTGTAACATATTTTCAGTAAATTTAAAGTTTTTAATTATTTTTTTGCTTTTTTCAAAAAATTTAAATAACTTTTTAAGCAACAAAAAATAAATATATTGGATTTCATACATTTTTTTTCTTTTTTAATAACAAAATTGTTGCTCGGAGTAAGAGGTGAGGGGTTCGTGGAAAGTTTACTTTTGACGGAAGGAGCGCAAGCTAAGAAAAACTTTGGAAACCATCAATCTAGAAAATCGGCATTGCATTAAATTTACTTCGTAAATTAACTCCATGTAACACGATCGCTGCCCTCAAAGAAACATTTTAAACGTATAAGCAAGGTTTTTCTTTCTTTTATTTTTTTTAGCTTCAGACCGAACTTGTTCCAGAAATATCTCTCGGAAGATAAAAGTTATTGTAAAAGAAGTATCTTTGATTTAGCACCATAATTTTCTTTGCGCTCATAAATATCTTTTAAACCATTCTGGTTTCATTTTGTTCCTTGTAAGCGTCAAATCCATTAGAGCCGGCAGACGATGGGGCCAAGCATTGGGAAGGAATTAAGCCATGGCCTTTTTAAGGAACCATCCTGGCATTCGCCTGGTCTGGGACACTGTGGAATACTCTAATCTGTATTGCAGGATAGGGATCTGAACCAGCGTCCTCCCGAATGCCAGGACAGAACATTATCACTCTCTCACCAGACTCGATACCTGGTCTCATATTGCTCCTGAAGGCTTTTAGACAGTCTGCTGAAAAAACAATTTTAGTAATATAGTTTTCAACTGTTGCTGTTAATTCTAGGTGTACTGATGGCATAAGTTATGATTGACGGGAGAACTCTGAAAAATACGTCGGTACTGTTTTTCTTCACCTAATAACTACCACTTTTTTGAATTGATAATTTCACTTACGTCTATTTCAAATTGAATTTACTTTACATTATGTAGTTTAATTTTTCTGGGAGATTACCTCATGTTTGACTGAAGGCCAAAAGGTTTGACTCAGCAAATTCAGTACTTGAGCATTTGCCAAGCCAGCTGAACTCAGAGGTGCTGGTTTTCCAATGCTCTAGCCGTCTTCAGTGTAAAATATTACATGAGTAGCTGCACTAAAATTGTGAGAAGCGATTGCCTCGTCTCTGACGCCATACCGGCTTGAACCAAGTAACTTTGGGAATGGCGACAGGCAATGTTACTGCCCATTAGCGACCACGGACACGCGGGTGATTTACCACAAATATTACTGACAGTAAAAGTTTTTCGGTTGCAAAATTATGTTAAAAGTAATCAAACTATTCATAAATTTTATAACACACGTCTGCTGATGAAGTTTGTTCTGTTTTCTAGGCACTAGTCTTGACGTTCACATTATGAATTTATTGGACAATTTAAACGGTGCGCGTTAAAGCCCTACCAAAGTGGAGTGCTGAGGTATAACTGGCCCAGGTTCAAACTCCAAGTCACTCTGGATACGGTTTTTAGTTGGTTTTCAGTACTCACCTAGGCGTATCCTAGGGCGGTCTCCAATTTCCGCCTCATAGATTAAACGTTTAACACAGAACGTACGTAACACATTTGACGAACGTATTGCGAAACTTAATTTCCTCCACTAGGATAGAGCCCATGACATAGGCGGAATAAAATCCCCAGTGGATTGGCGAAATGTCTCCCGACCAAATAAGGCATGAGGTGTGTTGCGCCTGACAAGTGGTTAGCTGGTTCTAGTTCCGGTGGTGGGAGAAATTTTCACCTTATGGAACTTGTCCAATAAGGTAGGAGATGTGCTGGTGTGAGATTCCTAATAACCGAATTGTGTGCCAAAGCCTTGTATTAACTCTAAAATGTCTCCACAGATCGTGTAAAGTGAGGGCATACACCCCTGTTGCCAGTGAATCGTTCGTCAGACGGAATCGTTAATCTATAGGGCTTTCACACGTGATGACCTGCCGATCCTGTTGTTTTAAAGGCTAGTCTGCTGGCCTCGCATCGAGTCCGGTCTCACGAATTGTTGGTTTTAATTGGGAGTTGTGTTTGTCTTGTGATGCCCTCACAATAGTGTCCACAATATCATTATTAAAGCCTAATACAATAATTAGGACGAGCAAAGCGAGCCCTTACACTAGGAGACGATTTGTACATTTTTTTGAAAAAAATTGCTGCACCTGTATATGTGAAACTGAGCATACTAATTCAAAGCCAATTCCAGATGTGCTATCAATCATTATTTTTGTAAAAAAAAAAAAGCACTAATTTTCGTTATTTGTATTCCTTCATGCTGACTAGGCTAGGTCTTCACTGTGGAATTCGCTATCGTAGAACGAACAGGCTTGAAAATAGTACGTCACCTTTGGTTTTTTGCCGTAAAGCACTTCTGCCTGATGGGCTTTCTTTTAAGTAAAATCGGGGATTTAAAAGTGTAAAAATTGTATCTAAATGGCTTATATTGTTATGGAAGAGTATTTGTTATTAGTGTTGGTTTGGCTGTGCGTCTTAAGGTTGTGTGTTCCTGAGCGGGCGGTCCCACGAAATATTTTTTTTCCTTTTTGTATTTTTTTAATTGCTATTCCATCTCGTAGCATTACAAATTTGTTTTGAAACAAATTCACCAAATTAATTATTTTCGTTTGGATGATGTAAACCATAAAAACATTTGAAACAAAAATTACGTTTACACCAGGAACATTTTATAAAGGACAGCCACATACAATAGGCCTATTATTATTTGTAACAATTAATTTATCAGACAATGTATGTGAGCACATTGATATGAATAAAGAAGATGGAAAAATTTCTATTTCCAGTTCTTGAATAAATATCAGCAATGACCAATGGATTTTGAAAATATGTCTTTACATGATTTTTTTTACAAAAATGTATAAAAGAGGTGCAAATTATGTTACTAAAAAAGCTATATTTTATTCTTAGAGTTATACCAAAATTTAAACATAATTCTGGTGTTGAAAACAATGAACATTTTTACGAGCTACAAGTTTTTTTGCATCTTCCTTGACGACAATTAAATGATCTAAAGTCACAAAATTGCACCTGTAAAATTATATATGAGCAGCATTTTACAAATGAAGATATTTTGAACAATCGTTTAGATTATTTGCTAAAAAAATTAGAAAACGAAGATTTTGAACAAATAGAACAAGTAGAAGTAAATCAACCATACGGCTGGATGAATGTAGCCGCTGGATCAAATAACAATCAGTCAGAACCTATGTAAGAGAGAAATCGATATCAAATATAATTGGCATACTATTTCAAATGGACAAATATTGAAAATATTAGAACATTTTATTGAAAATGAAAAATTAGCAGAAAATCAGAGAAATGTTTATACTCAACGTAACTTATCAACGAATATTGTTTTTTCTAATGAACAGCAAGAACTGATAAATATATTTGAAAAACAACTTAATTATCTACAAGAATAGGAAGAAGAACTTCCAATTCAAAGGAAAGCCGGATCTGGAAAATGTACATTAATTAATTATTTCACTATTCGATTGAATCAAACATTGGGACCATCTTCTTATCTATTGCTTGCGCCAACTGGTGCTGCTGCTGTCAATAGAAATGGTTAAACTATACATTACAAACTTTTAATAGGAGACAAAAAATTGGTTAGAGAGCTCAGTTTACATTCACTTGCTCAATTTCAAGAGGAAATTCATGAGTGTAAATTTCTGTTCATAGATGAAATTAGTATGATTGGATGCAGTCTTTTGAGGAAAATTGATTTACGATTACGAAGAATTATTCCTTCAAGACAAAATGAACCATTTCGTAGATTGGTTATGTATTTTTTTTTGGTGATATCAAACAGTTACCATCTTTTTATGACAGACCACTTTACATTTTTATTTTATTTTTTATTTTTTTTTACTGCTTAACGTCTCTTAACAGCGAGGTCTTTAGAGACGGGAAAGGATGGAGGGGCAAGGAATGGGAAGGAATTCGGCCATGGCCTTTTGAAGGAAGCATCCCAGCATTTGCCTGGAGTGATTTGGTAAACCATGGAAAACCCAAATCTGGATGCCCGGACGGGGATTTGAACCGCAGTCCTCCCGAATACGAGGTCAGAATGCTAACCGTTACACCACCGCGCTCGGTAACACTTTACAGTGATAAAATAGAAGGAAATGAATTCCTCTTAGAAGGGAAATTTTTATTCAAATCAAGTATTCAAAAATATGTTTTTTTATTAGTATCATTCCAACAAAATGAATCTCAACAAATATTTCAAGATATACTTGATCGTATTGGTAATGGCAAGAGTACAATTAAAGACTATAAAAAATTAATGACACGTTGTCTACAAACTTTTCCATTACAAGAACGTAAGTTTTTCAACGATGCTATCAGACTATTTGCAACAAATGAAGATGTAAAAGAATTTAATCATCAAAAATTAAAAGAATTGTGTCAACCTGTTCCAGATGTTCATAATTATTCTGCAGCCAAATCAATAAGTGCTGAATTATTAGGTGGACTGGAACCATTTGTAACTTTGTCTATTCGATCTTAAGTTATGTTACGCTCTAATTTATGGATCGAAAAAGGATTAGTGAATGGAGCTTTAGGTTTTGTTCAGGATATTATTTATGAAGAAAATTCAAGTCCACCTGATTAAATGCCACGGTTGATAATGGTTCGTTTTGAAAATTATTTTCATTTAACTTATCAAAATAGTGGTTGTGCTCCAATTCCACCCACAACTAAATTTTCTAAAAGGAGGAATATCACTTGTTCATGGAAACAATGTCCATTACAATTAGATTTTGCAATAACAATTCACAAAGCTCAAGGTTTAACGTTGGATAAAATTGTTGTAGATATTGGAGACAAAGCAACTTCTGTAGGTTTAACTTATGTTTCGTTATTGAGAGTAAAACTATAGAAAGACTAGCATTAAATAGAAGATTTTCTTATGACAGAATTAGCATTATTAAAAGGTAAGTTAAAAATGTAGAAAACAGGAAGAACCTCGAATGAGAAATTTTCTATCTGATTAAAACCAAATCAAATAAATTGATTTTTGAAATATTTAAAGATTGTGTCCTATTACGAATGTGCCTAATTATTTTTGTCAACATACCAAAACCACGGTTTTTGATGATAGTTCGTGAAGTTTAAATATTAAAATTCGTATGATTATTTATTAATTTCTTCAGTTGTATATAATAATTCTTATAACTTCGCGAGTCACCACAAAGCCGTGCTTTTAGCTAGTTAGAACAATATAAAAAATGGAGTTAGCTAAATGGTCGCATTTAAAGGCAATTAAAAAAAAAAAAAAAAAAAAAAAAAAAAAAAAAAAAAAAAAAAAAATGGTGACCTGATTGATTGGACGAGCGCCAAGTTTCATTTTCTGTCTTCTTTGATTGACAACATCTCCATGACACATACACTTGACAATCATACTCATAAACAATACATTTCCACACCGGGGAAAGCAAGGGAAAACCATTCCATTTTAATTTCACGCGTATTTTCCATGAAGGGGTAACTCCTTTTTTGGCAACCAACTACGCTGGGCTCACCAACTGTGGACATCATTTCATTTTTCAGCGTTTTAACCTGCACGAATGGTCAACAAATTCTGTACAGTAAGCCAGGACGAGCTATCAATAACTAAAATTGGGCCTGCAAGAAGTGTACGTGCAATGACGGGTAGTGCAGCATCAGTGGTACTGCGCTAAGTGCACCTCGCTGAACTTGGGCAGAGTATGATCGTTATTTCTTTTGGTCTCAGGAGCCTCGTGACAGAGTTTCTACCGGATGCACAACGATAACATAACCATGCAATCCTACCAGGTAAAGACGTCCTACAGTTTTAGGTGGTTTATGTATCATAGAAGCGTTCTAGCGTACGTCATACACACAAAAAAAGTTTTCACCGACGTGAAAGATAGATTGTAGAAGGTCTTTGAAAAATCCAGCCGAGATCGGGATTTGAACAGGTGACATGGCGATCCAGTATCATAGAGCCACAAGACATCATTGCAACCTTGCGGACTTCGGGAACATGGCTTCAACCTATTGATGCATATACTGTACTGTACCTATCTGATTCATAGAGATTTTTTAGTTTTTTTCTGCCGTCATATAAAAAAGAATTAATATTAACCAGGATATTTATCTACTGTAAGCTGGGCAACGTTTAACTTAACGTTAAACGAAACATCCCGCCAAGTACTAATGGCGTGTTAGATTTATGTAAACATTCATTTTTTAGAATAAATATTCGAAATACTACAGCTCTAGAACGAATTGCAATGGTGAGATATTGCAAATATCGAAATAATTCCGCAGACGTCTTGTATATCTAAGTACACTGGCGGAAATTAAAAGTGAAGTGCAACACCCAGACGGAATTGTGATAAATGAACGAAATTTGTCCAAAAGAATCCTCATATGAAGAGTATTAAATGATTAAAAATTGAATGTTTTACACGTAATAGTATGAGAATTACGAAGGTATTAACTATTCAAAATTTCTTTTTTGGCATAAAAGTGATGAATAGTGTGGTTTAACATAACACTTTTTTGTTCACACGTTCTTGATGACCAAGTATGCCATGGCGGAGAGTGACGGCCCCCTACACCATAAAGTTTAACTGTGAGAGAGGTCCGAGAATGGGCGTTTGAAATTGGTGCATCATATCGAGAAATCTCCCGGAGGCGCTGTAGTGCAATGTCAATATACGGACTTGTTACACAGTGGAAGAAAGAAGGCTCTAGTACTCCTAGAGCAGGCACAGGTCCATACAGAAGGACAACAACACGTGAAGACCGCCAAATTGTGTGGGTGGCTGTTGCTGGCAGACGGGTGACTACAGGCCAGATACAAGCAGTGGTTACAGAGAAAGTCACCCACCGGATTATCGTAAACCAATTGCTTGAAACTGGGTTACACTCTCTGATCCCTATGCAATGTGTTCTATTAATCTGATTTCATTGCCAACATAGTATAACCTGGTGTAATGCAAAACGTAAACGAATGGCGTAAATTTGTGTTTAGATACGAGTCTCGATTCTGTTGACGACAAAGTGATAATCAACAACATTTAAGCTGGTGTAGTGGAAAAATGGCTTACCCTGCTGTGATTTCAGAACGTCACACAGGTCCGGCCACTGGTGTCGTGGTTTGGGGGCAATCAGTTTCGACAGCAGGACTAAGTTGGTTGTGGTTGAAGGTACAATGACAGCCCACCAGTATATGGAAGGGGTGTTGCACCGTATTCTGATACTCTTCATGTGCACCATCTAAATCGCATCTTCCAACAGCATAATACCCGTCCTCATACTGTGACCATCACAACACAAGCCTTGCAAGGGGTTACGATCATAATTCGGATCGCACAGTTCCCAGATTTGTTTCCAATAGAACATGCCTGGGATGCCAGGCGCAGATACATTTGATCACATTGTCACCCAACAACTGACTGCACAAGACATGCAGGCGTAGAGAGACATACCCCAAGAAGACATCAGAACACTTATTAAATCAATGCTGGCATCGATACAGGAATGTGTAGGTGCTTAAGGTGGCCGCACTTTTTGCTGACAACTGTGTATAAAGGTAATAAACATAGCCACGTCCATTTAAAAATGTTATGATTTCTTCTGGGTGTGACCCTGGATGCATTTTTACTCATGAAATTCCACCATTCCTATCTGAGTGTTGCACTTTTAAATTTCGCCAGTGTGGTATATAGTCATGTTGTAGCTATCGGTGTTTAATACGTACTTCAATCAAAACTTCTAAGCCTCTTCAAACTGAACCGATATTTTGCACATTCCGCAGACTGGTATTTCAGTCAGACCAGGACACACGATACTGACCTTTGACCCGAATAACTAATTTTTTGTCGTTTTTTTTTACTCTATGCGATGCATTTTTTGTTTAAATTGACGTTAAGGGGTCCAACAGTGTTCTAACTACTAGTGTAATATAACAATTTTACTAAAAAAAAATTGTATACTGCTTCGCGCCTGTTTAAGACTACTTTGTATGCTACTAAATAAGTATTCGTGATGGGTGAGTGGCAACGCTCTGGCCTCGCATTCTGGAGGACGTGTTTTCGAATCCCCGTCCGGTCATCCAAATTTGGGTTTTCCATGGTTTCTCCAAATCACTAAAGGCGAATTTTGCGATGGTTCGTTCAAAACGTCATGGTCGAATTCCTTCCAATTCCTAACGACCGTCCTTTCCTACCCTTAATGACCTCGCCGTCGCCAGGAGTAAAACCATAAGAAATAAACCCCGTAATTCGGAACCTACGAAATACTCTATACCCGTAACGACGCCAAAAACACGGTGGCGTGCTTGCACTTGGTTTAGTAAGAATCTACATCTACATCTACATATATACTCTGCAATTCACAAAATTGTGGGTGGCAGAGGGTGCTCAGCACCATAGCTAATCTCTTTGTTGTGCATTCCAATCCCTAATGGTACGAGGGAAAAAAGAATTCATATAAGAATCATTGCGGCACCTTATTTCTCTAATCTTATCTATCCTGTCATTCCGGCTCAAATAGGTTGGTGGACGAAGTATTTCACTACACTCGTGAGTGAAAGAGGGAGTACGCATGTTTACCAATAAGTTTAAACGAATCGTGCGTCGTCTATCTACCAGAGACTCCTAGCCTAGTCTACTAATCAGTTCTGTGACGCTTTCATAAGGACTGTAGCAAGCGGTCACGAATCGAGCGGCTCTTCTCTGTACTTTCTCTATACTTTCGATCAACCCCTTACGAAACGGATCCCAAATGGCACAACAATAGTCCAAATGTGGACGCACAAGAGATTGGTACGCTATCTCCTTTATTTGTTCATTACAATTTTTCAATATTCGACCTATGAATCGCAGCCTAGAATTAGCTCTACCTACCAACGAATTAATGTGTATGTCCCATTTCATGTTCCTTTGTACTGTTACTCCCAAATATTTCATAGAATCGACCATATCAATAACTGAATTGTTTAACTCGTATTTCTGAACAATTGGATTCTTTTTGTTAGTTATGCTCATTGTCTTGCACTTTTTACAATTTAGCGTAAGTTGCCACTCAGCGCACCAAGCCAAACTAATATCCAGATCACGCTGAATTTCTGAGCAATCGGCCAAATTACTTACTTCCCTATAAATAACCGCATCATCAGCAAACAATCTAAAAAGGCTTTTCACTTGGTCTCCGAGATCGTTTATAAAAATTAAAATGACGGAAAAGATCTTAAATCGAAGACAGGTGAGAACGAAGCTGAATGCTAATCTCGAATGTTGGATTTAACCACTAATTTCTATAAACCAATAACAACGTCTTAATTTTTCCACATCATGCCCCGAGACGATGCAATTTTTTAATCAGGGGTGAACGACTCCTGAGCTTCACTGAGGGGAAGTGCGGGGCTCCATGTTTTATGACACACACACATGCATTTGCACTGGCGAGTGGGGATAGTGAGTGCTTGGAGTTTATATTGCACATGTTGGTGATGAGGTTGGATGGATATTGATAGAGGAATCAGGAGTAGTACTTGAGAGGGAAGAAGTTAACCTGATTACATGCCGGCACCTGATTTCAGGGAAAAAATATTTTGTAGGTAAGGGAGTCAGGTACTGGAATAAGTTGCGGAGTGAAACGCTGAATAATTTAGGTCGAACACAAGGAATTTAAAATAAAAATTTCGTAAAAAGCGAAAGTGGATGAATAGGAAATTGCTCTGAAAGAATTTTATAAAAAATCTTGAAATGCGAAAATAAGTGAGTAGAGAAATTACCACCCAGGAATACGCTTCATCACAATTAAAATAAAACACATTCCTTCTTCCATGTTCTGAGGTATTTGAATGCACGTAGAGGATTTTGATTCTTTGAACAATTATTCCTTTCAGTTATTAATTATTTGATATGATATAAAGAAGACACTTTTTGACAAGTGTTCTAAAAGCTGTGAAATAGTAATTCCTGAGCTTTGCTGTGAATTGACAAGAGGAGAGTCTTGGCTTGCGGACGTGACAACTGTAAAGACCTTGAATGAAACCCGAGCTCATTGCATTCATCCGGAGTTGTTTTGCAGCCAGCATCGGTAACATGGCTCCTACCAATAGGTGCATGGTCACATCCACCTTATACACAATAAATATTTATTACACAAACTCCCTAAAAGACATTTGATGCTAAATCTCGTATTTTATATTAAACAATAGAGCCTTTATAATAATATTGGTTGCTATTGATC
Organism: Vandiemenella viatica; assembly: GCA_031002005.1. NCBI lineage: Eukaryota > Metazoa > Arthropoda > Insecta > Orthoptera > Morabidae > Vandiemenella > Vandiemenella viatica. The sequence goes on from CM061921.1 coordinate 267,294,447, forward strand.
TGCAGTTACCTGGTTTAAGGTCTCCTATATTACAAAATAATTCTATGTTTCTATTCTGTACTTGAAATGCGTCTTTCATCCGATTAATTCAGTTGTATATGAAAATTTCGGCACGGTTCAATATTTCGTCATATAATTTCCATAGTATACAAGAAATGTTTAAATTTCATTGAAATATCTGTAAGATGTGCAACCACTGAATGAGTAATAAAAGCAAAGTTATTTGGGACAGAGAAAAATAGAGGAGGATTAATATAATTTTCTGAAGAGAGGTTGGATGGGACAAAGGCTGGACCGTGTAAACAAAGAAGCAAAGGGGTTTTTAAAAATTCTGTTTGGGGCCTGAACACCATTTGGTAAAGTCACGTAAAACAATGGCAATGATTCCGTACCTAAAAATTAGAGATCAATCAAAAAAGAGTTCAAAGGAATAACCATACGATAGTAACTACCAGAAATAGAAACAACTTTGGAAGAACTGTAGCGTAGCTTTTGACGCTAGCGCCAGCTATATGATAGTGAATAATACAGAAGAGTGAAACAGAAAATTCTTCTACCAGATTTTAAAACTTTCACAACTTCTCAAGATTTTTCAGCAGTGATTGGGCGTAATCGTCGACAAAAAAGTGTTAGAAGTTTAAGATGTTTTATAGGAAACGCCCAGTCCTGTGATCCTGTTATAAATTTCATACGGACGGGAGAGTGTCTCAAAGTGTGACAAGAAATACAGAAGTACTGCAAGAAACAGAACTGCCGGGAAGAAACTGTAACAACAGAGCTTGTGAAAAAAATAATTGTATCACTTTTCTTTAAAGGAAGTTAGCAACATTCCGTGCAAAAATTGTTTCGTTAATAGGCTCAACAAACGTGAAAGATACTTCAGGATAGCAAACTTTCTCCTTATGCGTGCTAAGGAAATTTATAGGGATAATTATAGCCAAGAAAGGAAAGACGTCGTTAGGAAGGCATATGATTGCTGAAACGTAGTGGAATTATTCTCAGTGTTTTACCAAACAGTTATTTACTTTAAAATATATTTATATGTTGTATATGGTGTAACTGGATGTGGTTTTTTATACAAGTACGTATTTTTCTGTATGATCTTCATTTGTTGTCCCTTTTACAGATGTTGTTTTGTTTGGTGACAACTAAGTATTCCACTCGAGAGAAAATGTAATACCAGAGATGGTAGTACACGTGTTGAGTAACGAAAGTGTGGTTGTGACAAATCTTATTGAGGTAGTTACGTACAAATACAATTGGAGCATCCCCGGAAAAAGAAAGAGACACGATGGTATGACTTCTGTCGCGCGCCCCAGAATTTACTTTTTTTCTTTTTTGCGTGTTATGTGTGTTAATACACTCCTGGAAATTGAAATAAGAACACATTGACGCCTGTGTGTAAGACCCACCATACTTGCTCCGGACACTACGAGAGGGCTGTACAAGCAATGATCAAACGCTCGGCACAACGGACACACCAGGAACAGCAGTGTTGGCCGTCGAAGGGCGCTAGCTGCGCAGCGGTTGGGCACCACCGCAGTCAGTGTCAGCCAGTTTGCCGTGGCATACGGAGCTCCATCTCAGTCTTTAACACTGGTAGCATGCCGCGACAGCGTGTACGTGAACCGTATGTGCAGTTGACGGACTTTGAGCGAGGGCGTATAGTGGGCATGCGGGAGGCCGGGTGGACGTACCGCCGAATTGCTCAACATGTGGGGCGCGAGGTCTCCACACTACATCGATGTTGTCGCCAGTGTTCGGCGGTAGGTGCACGTGCCCGTCGACCTGGGTCCGGACAGCAGCGACGCACGGACGCACGCCAAGACCGTCGCATCCTACGCAGTGCCGTAGGGGACCGCACCGCCACTTACCGGCAAATTAGGGACACTGTTGCTCCTGGGGTATCAGAGAGGACCATTCGCAACCGTCTCCATGAAGCTGGGCTACGGTCCCACGCACCGTTAGGTCGTCTTCCACTCACGCCCCAACATCGTGCAGCCCGCCTCCAGTAGTGTCGCGACAGGCGTGTATGGAGGGACGAATGGAGACGTGTCGTCTTCAGTGATGAGAGTCGCTTCTACCTTGGTTCCAATGATGTTCGTATGCGTGTTTGGCGTCGTGCAGGTGAGCGCCACAATCAGGACTGCATACGACCGAGGCACACAGGGCCCACACCCGGCATCATGGTGTGGGGAGCGATCTCCTACACTGACCGTACACCTCTGGTGATCGTCGAGGGGACACTGAACAGTGCACGGTACATTTAAACCGTCATCGAACCCATCGTTCTACCATTCCTAGACCGGCAAGGGAACATGCTGTTCCAACAGGACAATGCACGTCCACATGTATCCCGCGCCACCCAACGTGCTCTAGAAGGTGTAAGTCAACTACCCTGGCCACAGAGATCTCCGGATCTGTCCCCCATTGAGCATGTTTGGGACTGGATGAAACGTCGTCTCACGCGGTCTGCACGACCAGCACGAACGCTGGTCCAGCTGAGGCGCCAGGTGGAAATGGCTTGGCATGCCGTTCCACAGGACTACATCCAGCACCTCTACGATCGTCTCCATGGGAGAACTGCAGCCTGCATTGCTGCGAAAGGAGGATATACACGGTACTAGTGCCGACATTGTGCATGCTCTTTTGCCTGTGTCTATGTGCCTATTGTTCTGTCTGTGTGATCATGTGTTGTATCTGACCCCAGGAATGTGTATATAAAGTTTCCCATTCCTGGGACAATGAATTCACGGTGTTCTTATTTCAATTTCCAGGAGTGTACTATCGAAAAGCGTAAATGCAGTATCGTGCCAGTTCCGCGTTACATAAAATTGTTTCTCTTTTTGTTAGTGAGATGAAATGTAACGGTAACGCTCATAGCGTCAACTGTTAGGACCCACTATAAAAATGTGACGATCCCATTTCTTTCCAATGGTCCGTGGAACGTCCACGATTCTGCTATGACGACAAAGTTAGCTAAGCTCTCGCCAGGCGGCAAAATATCTGTTAACTTCCTTTTAGATTGTTTGCTGATGATGTGGTTATTTATATGGAAGTAAGGAATTTTGCCGATTGCTTAGATATTCAGCGTGATCTGGATGTTATTTTGGCATGGTGCGCTGCGTGGCAACTTACGCTAAATTGTAAATAGTGCAAGACAATGAGCATAACTAATAAAAAGGATCCAATCGTTCAGAAATTGGAGTTAAGCAATTCAGTTATTGATGTGGTTGATTCTATGAAATATTTGGGAGTAACAGTACAAAGGAAGATGAAATGGGACATACACATTAATTCATTAGTAGGTAGAGCTAATTCTAGGATGCGATTTATAGGTTGAATCTTGAAAAATTGTAATGAACAAACAAAGGAGATAGCGTACAAATCTCATGTGCGTCCACATTTGGACTATTGTTCTGCCATTTCGTATCCGTTTCGTAAGGGGTTGATCGAAAGTATAGAGAAAGTACAGAGAAGAGCCACTCGATTAGTGACCGCTTGCTACAGTCCTTATGAAAGCGTCATAGAACTGATTAGTAGACTAGGCTGGGAGTCTCTGCAGGGCCGGATTAAGACAGCGCGGGGCCCATAGCAAATGTGAAGAAGAGGCCCTTGATTTTTGCCGTCCGGAGGAAAATTGTAGAGCAAAAAAAAAAGGTCGCCCATGTAGCCTAGGTGCGGGCCCCCCCTAGTAGGCGTGAGGCCCCCTAGGAGGCGCGAGGCCCGTAGCATTTGCTACCTCCTGCTACGTGGTTAATCCGGTACTGAGTTTCTGGTAGATAGACGACGCACGTTTCGTTTAAACTTATTGGTAAACATGTGTACTCCCACTTTCACTTACGAGTGTAGTGAAATACTTCGTCCACCAAGCTATTTGAGCCGGAATGACAGGAAAGATAAGATTAGAGAAATAAGGTGCCGCAATGATTCTTATATGAATTCTTTTTTCCCTCGTACCATTAGGGACTGGAATGCACAACAAAGAGATTAGCTTTGGTGCTGAGCACCCTCTGCCACCCACAATTTTGTGAATAGCAGAGTACAATGTAGATGTAGAATATGTGATGAACACAATACACATAACATTATTATTATTATTATTACCCCGCAATTCACTAAAAGAGTGTGGCGGAGGGTGTATTGCACCTTTCCCAAAGTGCAATAGTTTGGAAGGTATATATGGGAAATGGCAGGAGGCGCCCATGGGCTATTTTGAGGAACCGTTCCGGTAATCGCCTGGAGCGATCTGGGAAAACCCAGATCAGGATGGCCGAAGTGATTTATCGAGAACTACTTGTGTCGGATTTTAAGTTTACTCACCCGTTAAATCCTTCCTATTCCATTCCCTAATCGCTCGTGGAAAAAAAGAGTACCGAAAAGAATTCTCTCATCGAGGCATCATCAGCGACGAATCTGCGTTACAGTTTTTATATACAGTTTTATATACATTTTTATCTTATTGAATTGTGAACATCAGATATCTTTATAGCTGATATTTACTTACTGTTTAAATTTGTTAATATGATATGCAGCTGCCCATCTCCATTTTCTTATCCAAAGCATGTTGTGCTTTCTCATCAAAGAAAACGGAGATGCGCAGCTGCACATCATATTAACAAATGTAAATAGTAACTATCAGCTTTAAAGATATCTCATGTTCACAATTTAATAAGATAAAAATGTATATAAAACTGTATATAAAAACTGTAACGCAGATTCGTCGCTGATGATGCCTCGATGAGAGGTGAAACGCGTATGACGCAACAATAAATAAATTAAACAGTTGCATTTGCTTTATCTTTCAACTAGTAATTAATTAAGCAACTGCGGAAACATGGCCTGCAACAACATTGCATTGTATAAAATTATAATAACTTTGTACCAGTTTTTTATATATATATATATATAGAGAGAGCAGCAACGCTCTGGCCTGACATTAGATAAGACGTTCAGATCCCCATCCGGTCATCCAGATTTAGGTTTTCCATCATTTATCGAAACCAATCCAGACGAATGCCGGGATGCGTCCTTGCAAAATACCATGGCTTCCGAATTCCTCCTCCTCTCCTCCCTTGCCCCCATCATTTCTCGGCTATAATAACCTCGACGCTGACGATCCTCTAAGCAACAACAAAAAAAAAAAAAAAAAAAAAAGAAGCAAGAGGTAATCTTTATATACAAATTGTTAAACCCATCGTCTTATCTTATCTTAGTGCAATAGATATAGGAAGTGGAGCTTCTAGAGGAAAATAACCGTAAACTCGAATGATCAACTGGTGCTTTGGTACAAACAAACAAATAGATAAGCGAATATCATATCTGTCCTTCCACCATTCGTAGCGGTAACAAATACCACTGCTCAGTTGCGTTGTATTTCTGGGATGGCGCGTTAACTGCGGATCTGAGGAGAGCCAATGAAAAACAATGGAGAGAGTTCAGGGAGCAGACCAGCCAGTTGACCGCACGGTATGCATAAATCATCGTGAGAGAGCGCTTCGCGAAAATACGTAGAACGCAAAAACAAGGCCCCACACTACGATTTCAAAAGATTTACTGAACTTGATGTAACGGTATTGTTTGAAAGATCCTTGTTATGAAAATAATTAATCTCATATGAAACAATTTGATACCCATCAGCTGAACCACTTAGGAAAAAATTTAAAGAATTTTTAATTAACAACTCCGTTTACTCCAACGAATAAAAATTTCTAAGGTATCTACAAAATAACTGTCAGCGGTTTGTGAAAATGTGGTTGATGTAATTAATGCTCATATCATCCCGTGACAGTGCATCTTCTGGTGAATGCATTTATTTGGTTATTCAACTCTCTAGCTGCAAATTTACAACTTTTCACAGCCTACAGAGCCACTCTTTCATACTGGGATCTATGTAAAATGAATGTATTGCATTGTACAGTATACACTAATTAGAATGGAAACAAAATTTGCAAGAGCGATTATGGACTTTGAGCTACAGATTCAGATTACAGGTGTTTCACCACCACTAGTAAGGGAGCGTCCATAAACCATGTAGCTCCATTTTGGCCTCCTGGTAATCCCACTTCCTCCCCACGTAGCCCGACGTGGCTTTGGCCTCTAACCCCCCCCCCCCCGCCCCGCCCCCCCCCGTTAGCACGTAGCTCTTTTCCCTTTAGATTCCAGAAGACATTTCTTACTGTTTTCTCTTGCCAGACTGTTGTAAATTAAATACGAAGATAATTAAGTGAAAGAAAGAAATATTCACACGCTGTTGTGTGTTCGGCACCTCAGTTTAACTGAGAAAAATAATATGAATAGAAAGGTACGTGGCCGGCCCGGAAACCCCCCCCCCCTTTCCCCCGCGCAGCGCAGTGTAGCTTTCCATCCAACCCCTCCGCCCCCCCCCCCCCAAGCCAGAGCACGTAGTTTATGGACGCTCCCTAATGCCAGACGAGTTTATTGCAAAATATCTGCTGGAAAATGTAAGCTTTCGTATGTAGAAAATGTCGGTACATGAATATGTATGTATTTTATACAAAAATTAATCTTGTATACGAAAAAAAACCTTTTGCCGTAAATGTGGTAACGGCTTATGCTGGGCGTGGTCTGTAGTTTTTCGAACAGAGCAATTCTCGCAATAATTTAAGAACGATACTGTGGCTACTTAAAATATGGCAAAAGTTTAATCTTGGAAGCATTTTCCAGCTGTTTTAAGGTCGTAGCAGGATGAATTTACCACATTTGCACAACTAATCCGTAAAGCTGAGATTTAATAACTGTCACTGGTGCCTCCGAAAACTTTTTTATGTAAATAAAAGACAGTGGGAAAATTATGTAGCTTAAATAATTAATTACCGAGCGTGGTTGGTGAGAGGGTTAACACTCTGACCTCGCATTCGGGAGGACACCGGTTTGAATCCCCGTCCGGACATTCAGATTTGGGTTTTCCATGTTTTCCCCAAATCACTCCAGGTGAATGCTGGGATGGTTCCGTCAAAAGGCCGCGGCCGGATTCTTTCCAGTTCCTTGTCCCCAGTCCCATCCCGCCTCTAATGCCCACGACGTCCGCGAATTGTAGAACACAATTTATTGGAATCTTAGATTTTAATTATTATCATCGGTTAAGCTCTTTGAAATTATAATGTTACACGTATGGTATTCTGTGGAGGATAGATTTCGGGAATAAAGAACTATTTCTTCAATTCATAGCGTCTATTTGTGAACAATAACCAATTTAGTTGAAATTTGATTCTTCTTCCATTTTGTATAGATTTTTGAATAGCGAAGAGGGAGAACTTTGTGAATTATTTATCAAACATTTTACTTCGGTTGCAGAGAAATTAGGTACACAAAAAGAATCTCCATATAGAGTCCTAACGCTTCTTTAGACTGCTTTCCCACATACACTCTCTATTAAAATGTAATTAGGCACTTAACTTGTTTGGCCACCAGATGCTACAGGCAGGTGTAAAACCAGTCGATAAGGAGATGGCACGTTCTACAGAGATATAGGACTTTGATAAGTGCGTTTTGCGGGCTGCAATTTCAGTGGGATCCGTAGCCGAGTGATTGTAGTGAAACTTAACAGGCCCAAATCAACGGTTGCATTCCTCCTGCGTGATTTAGTTTTGTCAGTGCTGCACGTTCTGGGCAACTTCTAATTTTGACCGACAGAAATCGCAGGACTCTGAAATGTAAAATTGTCAAAAACCAGGCACAGCTCAGGCAATCACGCTACATGAGTTCCATGCTGCAATAGGAGTACAGGTTTTCACTGGGACATTGAGTACAGAGGCCCACTACATGGATATTTCAAAAGAGCAGCTGCACATTAGTGCCTTATCACGGCTAGCAATCAAGATCGGCGATTCGGGTGGTGTTTAGACTGTCGTAACTGGACACTGGAGCAGTGAAAATCGGTTATGTAGAGTGATGAGGCGAGGTCTATATCATTCCGGTCTGATGGATGTGAATGGCTGTGCCATCTAACCGGGGAACAGCTTCTGTCGGAGTGTATAGCGACTAAAAAATTCGGTGGTCATCGAGTGATGGTGTGGCGCTGTTCCACGGCCTTCAGCAAAGGACCGCTGGTGTTTGTTCAAGCTAGCGTGAACACAGAGGCCTATTGTAACATTCTAGATAATGAAGTGCTCCCAACATTGTGGCGGTTTTACGGAATGGAATCGTGTTGCTCCCAGGATGACAATGCCACTAGCCAGGTTTCAAGGGCAATAATTCTTATAGCTGTGACAGCATTTCAAGTAAGTTATTGAAAATATTTTCAGATATTAGAAGTCACATTCTTGCCCAGACATGTAATGTATCGTTAATGCAAGATATATTTCAATATGCTGTTGTAACTCCATTATTTTTTTAAAAAAGGTAGAAGTGACATGTAGAGATAACTACCGTCTCATTTCCTTATTTCAGGATTCTCAGATTTTTTTGAAAAATTATGTATTAAAACATTTTTTACATTATAATTTTCTTACTACTTCACAATTTGGATTCCAGAAATTGTCGTCCACAGAAATGGCTATATATTCGTTTTTAAATAACACATTTGATTAACTGAATAATAAATTGTGTCCAATTGAATTTTTTGTGATTTTGCAAAAGCATTTGACTGTGTTAATCACGAATTAATTTAAAAAAATCTAATACTATGGCATACGTCTAAAGTCTTCCTATTTTTGGACGCCTGGTCTTGAGGCTCAGTGATTAAGGCATCGAATTCCTGTATCGACGAATGTTTTGAAGGGCTTTAACCTGATCATCACCACTGCTGTGTTATGTGAAGGACGCCAGTGGCTTGGATTCTAAACAGTAGGTCTCTGTACCCGGTAGAATTATCGGGTTAAGCTATTACTGCCGCGACAAGAGTGCTCATGCACGGCAAATCGATAAACTCTTGTCACCTAGTGGCCTGACTGATCGGGAATTTCCCGGCCATCAATGTCATATACATTTAATTTTTTTATCCATTTTTATAATAAAAGTGGAAAAGATGCTTCATCAGACTGGGAGAATATACGTATAACATGGAAATTCCACAAGGCTCTCTCCTAGGACATCTTCTATTGTTACTATGCATCAAGGCTAAGAGCGTTTAATTTGTGGATGACATCAAACGTAATCAGGAATCAAATGCGGATTACGAACTCAGTGAAGTAACAAACTGGTTTAAGGCAAACTGATTAAAATTAGATTTTGATAAATCACATTAGATTATGCGTCGCAAAATTTACATACAAATTGTAAAAACAACACATTCACGGAAGTAAAGAGTATAAAATTCCTTGGCATTCAAATATATGAGCAGTTCAGTAGGCAAGAAAATATCACATTACTACTGAAGAAGTTAAGTAGTGCCTCTTTGGTGGTTAGAACACTTCCTCTATGTGATCTAGAATTGACGAAACAGGTGTACTTCTCTTATTTTCATTCAATCGTGTCATATAGCTTAATTTTTCAGGGAAAATTCTTTAAAAAAGCAAATAAGATGTTTTCATAGCACAGAAAATAGTTGTTAGTATGCTGTGATGGGTAAAAGCATTGAATTTTTGCAGAGAATTTAAAACGTTCAGTATTATTACAGTGACTTCTTACTATGTATATTCTCCCACGTGCTTTGTTATGGAATAATTTAATTTGTTTACATCGAACTCACAGGTACAGAATTTCAGCACAAGAAACAAAAATAACTTGTACAAAAACACATGTGTCTTTACCTTTTTTTATCTGCTTAACGTCTCTCAAACAGCGAGGTCTTTAGAGACGGGAAAGGATGGGGTGTAAGTAATGGGAAGGAATTCGGCCATGGCCTTTTGAAGGAAAAATCCCGGCATTTGCCTGGAGTGATTTGGGAAACCATGGAAAACCCAAATCTGGATGCCCAGACAATGTCTTTACCATTACTACAACGATAAGTTAATTATTCTGGACATATATATTTATTAAACTTCCTAAAAGTATATTGTTTGTAGATAATAAAGTGGTATTTAAAGTAAAACTGAGGGATTATCTTACTGGTAACTCCTCCTACACCATCAAGTATTTGGAAAAAAGGAAAAAAGAATATTAGTTGCAAAAATTAAAGTTTATTTTATTTGTTTGTTTGTAAAGTATAATACTTTTTCATTAAGATATTTTTACGTATATATATTAAATAATAACTATGATAAGTTTTACATCCCAGAGGCCCTTTCTCTGCAGGTATCTATGGAACAAGAGTGATAAATAATAAGAAAAGGATATCTAGAAAAGATATTATAAATTACTACCAACATCTCCTAGCATACGATTTCACATCACTAGTTTCATTTAGAGAACTGAAGCAACCTACACAACTCGAAAGCAAGGTTCAATGTTATATGTGTGTGTGAGGGATGCTTAACCATCAGTTCTTATTTTTCCTTTCAATTATCTCAAATCGCGTGTGACAAGTTGTGAGAGCAGCTAGTACATCATCCGGTGTTGGAACACAACTTTTTCCGGATGTGGAAGATTGCGACAATATTCGCTAAGGCTTCCTTCCGCACGGTCTACTCTTTGCTGACGTGCTAAATTGTTCTCTTCCGTAAAATCACTCCATTGTCTACTTCCTTGATGTGAGACATATCACTGAGACAACGAAGAAATTTTCTTCCACACCTTTCATACATAAATCATTAAGAAGGATTCGATTATATCGCAGGTTAACTGAGTCATGTCTTTGACTTGTGTGTCCATGTGGTATGTAAGCAACGTGGTCTGAGCAACTAACGAAATTTTGAGTGGGGAAATACACTGACGAGTCAAAACCCATGGAATGGCTCTTAATATCGTGTGGGACCCTTATTACCCGGCGAAGTGCAGCAACCCAAGGTGGCACGGACTCAAGAAGCATGCGGAAATCCTCTGAAGAAATATTCAGCCATGCTTTCTCTATAACCGTCCTTAACGATGAAAGTTTTGACGTTGCAGGACATTGTGCATGAACTGAGCTTCATGTCCCTGACATGTGCGATTGGATTCATTTATGGCGATCTAGGTGGCCCAATCATTTGCAGGAATTGTCCAAAATGTTCTTCAAACCAATCGTAAAAGATTTTGGCGCACTGTCGTCCTGCAAACGTCCATCTTTCTTTGCAAACATGAAGGCCATGAATGGCTTCAACCAATCGATGGTCGGTTCAGTTTGACCACATGTCCTAGTGTACATTCCATGTAAATACAGCCCATACGAGAATGGAGCCGTCACCAGCTTGCACAGTACATTCATGACAACCTTAGTCCATGGGATCTGAGCCACACTCGAACCCTACCATGGGCTCTTACCAACTGGAATCGCGACTCATTTGACAACACAACCTTTTTCCAGTCCGATATGTTCACGATCCCAGGAAAGGCACTGTTGCCTTTCTGTAAACACTGACACCTCGACGCAGATGTCACTGGTATCGGTCATTAAGTGGACGTGGTCGGCTAATGCGTTGTCCATGGTGAAAGTTATTGCTGGATATTACATGTTCACGGCACACTCTTGACACTGTGGATCGAAGAATTTTGAATTCACAAACAGTTTCCGAAATGGAAAGCCTCATGCATCAAGCATCAACTACCGTTCCGCAATGAGAATCTCATAATTCATAACTCATGTCGTGTAGGCATAATCAGGTCAGAATGCCTTTTACACTAATAATAAGAGTGCAGATGAAAACCCTGACACTGTATGCCACATTTATACGTTTCTTTCGCGCTGCTATCATCATCGAGATGTCTGTATCTTCCAAGGCCATTACTTTTGGTATTTCAGTGTATTAAACCTGAATGACATCACGAATAATCCATCGGTTTTAAAAACCAAAATGTAGGGTTATTGATAATCGGAAATTGTATTTTGATGTCAAACTGTACTTCTGGTATGTGTTTGTAAACGACAAACGCAACCAAAACAATGCCTTGCACTAAATCACTCACAATACACATTGTTGACTGTGGCATCTTAGAATTTTTGCAACATTCTACTCTTAAGAAAATCTTCATCGTTTTCATTCTACCTAAGAAATACTTGTTTCTACAAACTAAATGTTGTGCAGAAGTTTTCCAATTAGATTTGGAATGGTTGTTATCTCAGTTAATAAATAAAATTATGATTTATAAAGAAATTTTTCCATTACCAAGAGATTTAGTATCTTTGTTATTATCATAGTAAATAGCGGTTCCACTTAAGATATAAGGGTTATATTATTGGCACTGAAAGTGAACCTTGGGGAACGCTTCAGGTATTTTAGATCTGTCACACTATCACATATAACACTCCACTAAACTCTGACACAAAGTCGAGTACAATTTTTTTAAGTTGCATCCCTTTCTCCTGGGCTGGTGAAACAGTTTTCCGTAAGGTATCCGTGTAAAGTAGAATTAGACAACCTGCGAAATTCTAATTTTGAAAAAGGTGTACGTTTACCTTACGTCACATTATCCGGAAATATTTGTAATACATCAGTTGTATTCATTTTCTTTTACCAGCAGATTAATCAGCACATTCCACATCCTTATATGTGTCCTTTGGTGAACTTGATGGAGGATGATAGAATTTGCAGCGGGCTGTCTGAAATTAAATTTCAGTTGTAATCATAGAGAGAATTTGAACACGCACGAAATATTGCTGAAACCACGAGATTAAAAGGCATTATAAGCCACCTAAATTCTTCCAAACAAGTTCTTTTATACAGTTTTAAAATCAGTCCACAATAGATAGAAAATACTTCACGAAGTACTAAGACAGCTAACTGTAAATTTTTGGTGACGATAACTGAATCATCATAATAGACTGCTGAAGCAGCTAGAAATCGGGGTTTTCACCTTTTCTATTAAAGAAAACTATTAAAGTGATTTCCGTTAGAAAACCTTCATTTCTTATCATTGAGAATCAATATTACGGTTAGTACAATATCTCTAAAATACAGTGCTTCATGGAAGTGTAAAGAGATGTACTGTACCAAACATACTTGCAGGATTGGTGTCTCTTGTGGATACTGACTTCAGATACGAGTAGTCTGTATTCTCGACCAACTAGTTTCAGAATATATGATGTTATCAGACGCATAATTTCTTTCCCAGTATTACATAACGTCCCATTCAGTAAAAGAACCACTAAAAACGTTCCAGCAAAATCTGAGGTTCGTAGCTGCAAATCCTTTATTAATATTTGAATACTTCCACTGAGCAGTGGAGTGCAGTACACACATCAGAACACGGCTCTGCTAACAAAGATGATTTGTGTGAATGTCTGTTGACGAACGAGGTTTCGAGGCGTGTGGTGGTTATTAGTGATTCTTGCTGGTGTAATGCCTATAAAGCTTAATGCTTTAATTAGCGAAACATGTGAATGACATCATCTACCGGCGAATTGGATAAGCCTGTCTGTTGTTTGCTGTGTAATTCTGTTTGCAATACATATATTTTTAGCGATTAACAGAGAGCCGAGTAGAATCTGCAAAAACCCGCCTAAAATCATTAATCAGAGTGGGAAGAGTGATGATTATCTCTCCCTATATCCAGCAGGACTTCCACATTAAAGTGTGCGCCATGGAAGGAAAGTGTGTTTGAACGTGACAGAATTATTGGCCACTGGGAAACGGGCTTGTCGCACTGACATTGCGGCTCGTACAGGATACGCTGATACGACAGTGATGCGTGGGTCGTGCATAGCAACGAGCAGATACTGGACCACGCGATGTGACTACAGCGAGGTATGACCACCATCTTATCCACATGGCCGTAATCGACAGAACAGCTTCGTCCACAGTGTTGCCTTGATGTTGGAACACTACAACGGGTGTGGACATGTCTGCGTCTGCTGAGGGCTGAATTGGTAGTAAGCATGACATTGCGTCTATTTTTGGCCAGAAACTACCAACCTCTCGGACTGCAATGGGCACGTGAACGCCGTCGCTGATGTGCTGGGTGGCAAAATGTAGTGGTTTCAGATAAGGCCCCGTTTGTCCTGCAGTGATGGCCGCGTACGTGTCACCAGTGGTTTCCAACGGGGGCGGTACCGCCCAACAGTGGGCGTTGAAGATGTCATACAGGACGTTTGTGGTCCACAGGAAATTTGGGGGGGAGGGCACCGAGGACTAACTGCCCCCCCCCTTCTGCTTTCCAGTTTTATATCCGGCATTTAGGGCTGCATCAAAGAATCAAGTCAGCAATTTATTAGCCAAAAAACTAAACAGGTTATCAATAATGGAACGCGGTGATTTAAGATTGCTGATGACAAATAGGACCTAAAATATTGAAAAAGTACTGCCATTACACCGAGTACAGCCGTATAATTAATCATATTTTTTTATAATATGTATTTGTTAATCATACTGTAAAAAATAAAGCAATATTGTTAATATCTGTTGATAAAGTAATTTTAGAAGTCTGTCCTTGTTTTTCTACATATGATATTGCACACATCACTTAAGATAGATGCCATCGAATCACTGTTTCAAAAAGTTGGTTACAAGCCAAGAAACTTGGAACTCTATTAGCTACATTATTTACTACAAGAAGGGTAGTCGCTGTTTTTTTCCCCCTGGAAAGGGACCGGTGTGTAATTTTTTGTTCGAATAGGGGGTGGTAAATATTTTTTTTCCCGAAAAAGGGGAGGCAGGCCAAAAAAGGTTGGGAACCTATGTGTTAGACGCTACTGTGGTGAACGTGATCGGTTAGACTGCATTGTTTAGCTGCGTAGCGGACGAACGTCAAATGTAATGGTCTGGGGCGCCTACTACGTATTGAGGTCATTCTGAACAGCAACCGCTACTTCAGGGAGGGTTCGGAATCCGAGGCACTGACCCTCCTGCAGAGAGCTCCACATAACCATATTTCAGCAAAACAATGCCCGGAGACGTTTGTCGAGGAATATGCAAGCATTCTTCGAAGATCGAAGGGTATCAGTGTTTCCCTCGCCTGCATTCTCGCCTGACATGTCGCCCAATGAACATGTCGGGGATATGGTGGGTCAGCAAGTTGTTCTCTCTGGTCCTCCTGCATCCACTGTCGATGCTTTGTGGCATATTCTCCCGCAGCATATCCAGGCCCTCTTTGATTCCATACTATCACGTCTAAAGAATCTGATTGCTGCACGTGGCGGCTTAACAGCACTGAATTCTCACGGCCAAAGTGCATGTGCTATTATGTATCTTTTTTTTTAAACCTATGGCTTTACGCCTCGTCGACGTCAAGGTCATTAGAGGCGGGATGGGACTGGGGAGAAGGAACGGGAAGGAATTCGGCCATGGCTTTTTAGAAGGAAGCATCCCAGCAGTCGCCTGGAGTGATTCGCGGAAACCATGGAAAACCCGAATCAGGATGCCCGGACGGGGATTCAAACCCACGTCCTCCCAAATGCGAGGCCAGAACGTTAACCGTTCACCCACCACGCTAGGTGATATCCATTTCTATTTCTTTCAACTACTTAAAATGTTTTTGGCTGATTGTCCAGGTTTCTGACCCATATAAGATTATACTCTCCAATAATGAATTAAATATTATTATTTTTGTTCTATTCATAATATTTTTGCTCTATAGAAATGAATTGAGCATCCCGATTACTTTAGGACCATTAGTAATTCTTTTATTAATTTCCATGTTTCACGATTGCCAATGCCACTTCTCATCGAGGCTATATACGATATTATGTGAGGCGTCAGGCGGGTAGCTACAATTTGCTTCTGCCCACATAGGAATGACGTGTCCTTCCAAAAACCTCTTACGACATTCGTTATTAGGCAGTAGTGAGTGGCAATATACCGAAAGCTTTTCAAAATCCAAAGCATCAACCTGTGACTTTCATCATATCGTGAGTTGTTTTTTATATGAGTGGTTCTTTTTCAGCTAGTGTAATAATACGCAAGCTCACAGAGCCATTATATTCTTACGTACATGCGAAATTATGTACCATTAATCTCAAATTATTGTGAAAAAGTATTAAAATAATGTATATATTAAATCATGAATGCAAGCTATGACGCTTCAATGTACTGATCCAGTATTTTTTATTGCTTCAATAACGTTATATGAATGCAGAAATCCAGCGATATCAATGTAATATTTCGAAGCCATGAAGCTTTGAGGTGTGAGCTACTTGATAAGTGATGACACAGGTTATATAGAAATCTTATCTATCGTTTTTTATTTGTGAAATAAAGCTTGAGCTAGTAATTACGAGTTTGAAATGTTATTGATAGAATAGTGGCAAGGACCAGCACTTCAAAACCCACTGATGCCTCTCATTAAGGTACCAGGTGTGTGGGACATTTGAACGCATGAAAATTATTTTTGATATACCTTCATGATCCAAGGCTAACCAGATTGCTAAGTTGCAAGCCTGGAAATTTCGCCGTTGCACGCTCTTTTACACAAAAGGAGGTATTTCAAGAGCACCAACGATCCATCAGATAGGACGGTTTAGAACATTGGAGGAAGTTTTCAACCAAAAGATGCTTGAGAAAAAGCGATCTGGCTTAAAGAGTGGACGTTTCGGGCGATTACATCAATAAGCTGATCTTCGTATGTGAATATGGAAATCACGATTTCAGAGTTCACCAATATTTTCCAAATCAATTTAGGTGAGTGATGGATTAATTTGGTATAATATTACAAAACCAGATCTTTCAGATCCTTCAAAAAGAAGTGTATTCCACAAAAAAAATGGATTAAAACATTACAGAAATTTGAAAAAAGGAAAGATAGTGCAAAAATAACAGGATGATGTTTCCTATGGAAGATCATCATATGAAACGGAAAAGTCTTAGAAAAGTTTTCATGAAATATGTTTGGTGTATTAATAGAAAATAACAGTGCAAGAAGAAGAAATGCAATGCAGAAAATTGAACTTGCGT
Organism: Vandiemenella viatica; assembly: GCA_031002005.1. Taxonomy (NCBI): domain Eukaryota; kingdom Metazoa; phylum Arthropoda; class Insecta; order Orthoptera; family Morabidae; genus Vandiemenella; species Vandiemenella viatica. The sequence continues at coordinate 267,311,309 of CM061921.1, forward strand.
CAGAGAAATGCGACAATATTTATGAATAAGTTTACTATAATGATATAGATAACTTATGAACAACTTCTTCAAAGATTTTTCTAATTTATACACTGAAGATTAAAGATTAAAATTAGAGTAACGGAAGAGTATGGAAGAGAAATTTTTTAAGACTTACGATTTTACTAACATAACCGAAGGAATCAAATAATACCCTAAGGCTTAAGAAAACTGTAAAAACTATTTACAAGCAAGATGAACGAACATAATCAAAAACAAAATAATAGAGATCATAACACAGAACGTGAATCATAAATTGTAGTAAAAGTTAGAACTCTTAAAATTGTGAATGTTTTGTAGAAAAAGAATATCAAACGTCGAATTAAAAGTTAGACTAAAAAAAAAAAATATTAAAAAGTTGTATCATTGATTAAGGAAAGCGATATTCTAAGATCATAAAGAATGTAATTAATAATACCATACATATGGCTGTTATTTAACGAGGTTGCAAAAATTTAAATGATGACCTTTTAGTCGTTATTCAGGTATTAAAATCGATATGTGATGTGTTAGAAATAAATTCATTTCGATTTAGAAAGGTGATGCACTTGAAGAAATTTTTCGCATATTTGCTCGTTTGCCAGTTAAGTTAACGACGGAATGGGCTTTGTGAGTATCGGAGAGATTAGTGTTACAAAATAGAGAGGTGTCACTATGGTTTAACAGTCAGGAGCGGTTGCTTACGAAACTTATCCAAAATCTGCGGGGCGTCTGGTCCTACTGAGATCACACGTTCACATCGCTTGGCCTCGAACCTGCGACCTCGCGCCTGTGCAGCTAGGCGACCTTCAACCGACTGCTGCAGCATCGTGCATTCATCTTCATATTCGTTCCTTACAGTTATTGTATGGTTTTAGTACCTTTTTTTTACTTTATTTTGTTTAATATTCCCTCCTTTAATGGGAGTTTGCTAACGTACAGAGCAAGCCGACAACTGGAAATATAGCAATGCTCAGGATTACTACTTTGTGTTTTATTTAATAGATATATTTTAAGCACTGTCCTGCATCAGAAACTTGGAGAAGATTTATAATCTAGAGCCCTTCGTCTAAAACGAATATTGTTCTGATATACCAAATCTCACATGAGCTACAGGGCAAAATGGAGCTTGTCTTACTAATAGTTTAAAATCCGCTCAGGATTAAGGTGCCTGATTTAAAATTAAGAAGATAATTTTGGTATTATTAACTATGCTTTCAGCTGTCTGTAACCTTCAAAGACCACAAGGCATGTTATGTCTGTTGGTCTTTTAGGTTGCACGGTGGGTTATGTGCCAGGCGCCAGATAGGAATATTAATAAAATGTAAAGAAAACCTTATAAGCAGCTTTCTTTCTTACTCGGTTGGTTTTTCCAGTTGGTAGCTTTTACTGCTCGTTTTTCTCAAAACAAATAATTTGTTTAATTTATTTTTGGGATTCCGTGACTCTGAATGAGAAATGGAACTCTTATGGAACCATTCGTTTCTTCATCTGTCCATTTGCTACAGCCTGATAACGTCTGATTTTGTTTTTAGAAATTTGTAACTTAGCACCATTTTAGTTCTTACTATTTTCACCTCTTTTATAACTTAAAATTTGTATACGTGGGGGGCTTGGAAATAATTATTTGGCGAGATGGTTAAGTTAAAAATATTTTTTTAGATAATCGTAATGCGTATGAGATCAAATCTGGAAACATACCGACTGTGAAAATGTATTTTTTTTTCACTGTTTGTATGAGTGTTTGGAGAAAAATCACGAAAAAGTATTTACTCAAATCATTTCATAATTTAAAGTGATATATAGTCTCTTAAAAAACACAGGAAAAATCTATAACTCTCGAACTTCCGCGAAAAGAACTAAGTAATTTTTACGAATTTGCATCTTTTTACAAAATTACGTAAGTACGTACCACATATCAGTCGACAGAGAATTTCATGAACTAGACGATAAAGATGACGTAAAACCTTTTTTGAAAATCATCAAATTTTTCTACAATCCACTTTAAATTTTTCTTTGAAAGATAATTTCGCAACATGAATAATGATCTCGTTTTAAAATTACTTATTATTATTATTTTATAATTATTACAGTTTTGTTTAGCGCATTCAGTTTAATATCTGGGTACGGAATCCTCACTGCGCCTCAGTATCTGACACTTGACAAGTTTTAAAATTAATGTGACAAGTGGCTGTAGTAGCCATCGGGCAAAAGAAATTTTTGACACCGTTGAAAAATAAACAGACCAAAATGCTTTTGAAGTTTGGACAGAAGCAGACACATAGCTTTGGAACTGAGGAGGAAGAGAACTATTACATCTCTAATGGTTAACAACAAATGAGAAAATAAAATTTACTGCTTCATGAGGAAAAGTAGCAGCTGAAGCCAAGGACGAGTTCCGCGAATGGAGGAAAATGGGTGACATTTGATGGTTCTTTTTTATCTGCTTGTAAAATCTTTAAGGGCAAACAGAAGTGAACAATAATGTCCCAACAGAAGCTAAGAAGGAAACTGAAAATCAACACTACGAATTGAAAACTGTATCTCAATCAGGGTCGAAGAATGATATGGAGATATTAAGATCAACGAAAAATATTAACTCTTTTGGTCCTAGAGAGTTTCGTTATAAACTACAGTTTTAGAGAACCTAGAGGTCTGGAGGTCCCATCAATATCTTCCGAATGAAAATATGTCGGTATTAATTCAATACATACTGCAGGAGACGGGAAATCATGAATAAATTAACAGATAAATTCCGTAATGGAATCCTTAAGGAATAGTATGAATAATGCTCAAAGAGCTAGTTTAGGCCTGAAGGCCATTTCGGGGTAATTTATCTATCCTAAATCATATAAATTTACATTTGTTATTAATGAATCAAAGTAAACCAACAGAAATTAAATAAACGGGAAAAAATAATCTATATGACTGCAGTTTAACTACACACCTGGGTGGATCAAATATAAAAGATACTTATTTTTTATTTACTATAACAAATGGACCAAGTACATACTATTTACCAACATAATCTCCTGCACTGGAAATTTCTCTCAGCGTATCGGAAGCTTTTTGATGTGTCATCGTAAAAGATACGGGATTGTGTCAGTAACCACTTGCACACGAGAAGAAAAGTCAGGGCTGATGATGAAAGATGTTCAAGTGATATACAGTTCATTTTCTCTAACTTAGCGTGAGTGAAAGTTGCAGTGTGGTGTTGAGCGTTGTCATAAGAGAAAAATCACGTCTCTTGTCGAGTGATTCCGTCTTTTGCGGCGAGAATCAAGCTTAACCTCATTCAAAACGCTGAAAAAGTTGCAAGCATCTTTCATAGTACTATTGAGTCTTGGCGTTTAATGAGGCTGCTTCATTCTTCTTTTGATACTACATACCCGCTTGCTTTAGCTCTGAAGAATATTGGTGGATTCAAGTTTTATCACAGATTATGATGCAATTAACAATGCCACAAACAATGCCAAAAATAAATCACAGATCTGCAAACGTAACAACTTGAAACGACGAGGCACCCAACGGGTAGAGACATTACGGAAGCGTAGGTGCTTTGTGTTGATGCTTCAGTGCTGCCATAACTTATTCCTACCTCACAAGAAATTAGAGAAACTGTCAAACGTTGGTCGCCCTCAGTAAAGTCACGTATTTTTCAAATGTTCTATTCTGAAATGCTCGACCTTGGATGACGATAATTGCTCTCATTTGTTACCTTTTCATGGCCATTCAAGAATTCCTTATGCCAGTCCAACACACGACCTCTTGACGGTGTGCGATTCTCGGACTGTGCTTTCAATCTCAATCTGATTTCATGCCTTCGCGAGTGAGAAATTTAATAATTATGTATTGCGTAATTTAGGGGGTTCACGTCTTGCTCCCTTATTTCTTGCTGTATTACTGATGGCATGCTGCGTGGCCAACGGTCATTCTGGGGACCACTGACGTCTGCAAGTGCGTGACCAGGAAAAACTTAGACTTGAAATCAAAATGTTAACAACTAACATTTAAGATTCCTATATTATTTATCGTGTCAGAAGCAAAGAAAATACACTGATTAGCCAAAATATTATGACCACCTACTTAATAGCCGGTATGTCCGCCTTTGACACGGAAAACAGCGGCGACGCGTCTTGCCATGGAAGCAATGAGGCCATGGTTGGTCACTGGAGGGAGTTGGTACGACAAATGCACACGCAATTCACCTAATTCCAGTAAATTCCGGCGAAGGGGGGCGATGGGCTCTGACGCAACGTTCAATCACATCCCAGATGTGTTCGACTGGGTTCAGATTTGGAGAGTTGGGGGGAAATTACATCAATTGCAACTCGCCACTGTGTTCCTCGAACCACTCCATCACACTCCTGGGCCTGTGACGTGGCCCATTATCTTGTTGGAAAATGTCACTGCCGTTGGGAAACATGGTCGTCATGAAGGGGTGTACATGGTCTGCAACCAGTGTACGATACTTATTGGCCGTCATGGTGCCTTGCACGAGCTCCACTGGACCCATGGATGCCCAAGTGAATGTTCCCCAGACCATAATTAAGCTACCGCCAGCTTGTCTCCGTTCCGTAGTGCAGAAACTGTTCCTCTGGAAAACGACGGATTCGCACCCTCCTATCTGCATGATGAAGAAGGTATCGGGATTCATCAGACCATGCAACGCTCTGCCACTGCGTCAAGGTACAATAAAGATAGTTGCGTGCCCATTTCAGTCGTAGTTGCCGATGTCGTGGTGTTAACATTGGCACATGTATGGGTCGTCGGTTGCGGAGGCCCATCGTTTGTTGAGTGCACTTTGTGTTCAGACATACTTGTACTATGCCCAGCATTAAATTCTGATGTTAGTTCCGCCACAGTTCGCCACCTGTCTTGTTTTGCCAGTCTGCCCAGCCTACGACGTCCGACATCTGTAATGAGGGGTGGCTGCCCAAACCCCGACGTTTGGACGTGGTTTCATCTTGGTTTCGCCACTTGTTGAAGACACTCACCACACCACTCCTCGAACACCCGACAAGTCGTGCCAAGCTTCCGGGCCATCACAATCTGCCGTAGGTGAAACTCAGATAGATCGCGCGCCTTCCTCATTCTCAACACAGATAGCAGCTCACTGATACTACATGCACTGTGCGTGTATCTGACTAGCAGTCATTCCTCCTCAGGTGACGCTGCTACAGCCTGGACGTGTTTAAGTCGATACATGCATAAAATAGAAAGAAATAAAGAAAAACTGTCCAGTCATATCATAGCAGGCCAGAAATTAGCAACGACAAGTTCGTGTGGTGTCCCCTCGCTTGGGTCTTTCATTGTATACGGGGCTGAACATAAACTGTACTGCAGCAGATGATACGAAGTTAGAGTGGCTCCACATTCGCACATTACAGACTCCACGGGTATGCCCCGCTTCTTCAAGTTGACCCGGAGCGTTATCTGTTCTGTGATCTCCAAGCAGGCCACTTCCCTGCATGACCAGGAGGAGTCCTTCATGAGGCGTTAGCCATTCTGAGAATTATGACTTCTCATGCTCCACATTTGAAATCTTGTTTGCTTTGGTGACTCTATTAGTTCTCCGGTTGTGCTGAGGAAGCTCTTATTTAATTTAACTAGCTGACCCGGTCACGCGTTGCTGTGACTTTCTAATTATAGCACGTTGGATTAATGTTATTCTAAACTTCATCAAGTAGTCAAATTAATATTCACTACTATAGACAAAAACATTGTAGTCGATTTGGAAATTCAAATGTAATTAGTAAAGAGTTACGGAGAGTTGAAATTAAGGACAAACGATCATAAAAAATTTTAATTTACATTTCATTACAAATTACTTAATTGAAATTATATAAAAATTGATATTTTAAAATAAACTAGCTGACCCGGTCACGCGTTGCTGTGACTTACTAATTATAGTACGTTGGATTAATGTTATTCTAAACTTCATCAAGTAGTCAAATTAATATTCACTACTATAGACAAAAACATTGTAGTCGATTTGGAAATTCAAATGTAATTAGTAAAGAGTTACGGAGAGTTGAAATTAAGGACAAACGATCATAAAAAAATTTAATTTACATTTCATTACAAATTACTTAATTGAAATTATATAAAAATTGATATTTTTAAAATAAATAAAAAATATTTTTTATTTATTTATATAAACTGAAATTTCAGTTATATCTTCAGTCATACTGTTTTTATATTTTCCCCACAAACTCGAATATTGTGTTGGATAACATGTTGTCAAAATAATTGCAAACAGTTTGACGAATACTATTCGGCGTGGCTGTCAACGCTGCATCAGCAAGTGTCAGGTCCCAATAATTGTTGTCTACCAGCAGTTGCAACTCGCGACATGCATCTTGACATGTATTGAACACTCGACATGTATTGAACACTCGGCCATTAACTGTTCGTAAACTTTCGAAAGAAGCTGGTCCGGGAACATTCACCAATAACAAACGCTGAAAGAAACATTCACGTTGTTTTGGATGCACTGTGGAAAGTCTTTGATTTGAATATGCCTGCGATCGAAGGATGTGGTTCTCCTTGTTTACGTGGCTACCATTTTTTACCTAATTTGTTCCATGAAAAATAGCTTGGAACATTGGTATATAATAATGTTTTTGCGAATTGGCGGAACACATCAGATTTTTGACACAATGTGAAAAATTCAGTTTGTGGTTTGTCGTTTTTGGTGGCTCAAGTATTCTTTGGAAAATATTCTCTTCGGTGAAATATACAGGTTGACCGTTTTCCAGATGTATTGCAAGATGGTGGATGGAGGGGTCTCTTTCACGGGTGCGAAAACTAAAAATATGCCAGATAGCTTCGTTCCTGCTGATGTATCTACCTATTTGGTATCGTGTTATTTCGTCATTTTTATTTACATTTTTAACTTCAAATACGGCCAAATCACTGCCTTTATTAACATATTTGTAAACGTACTTAATGTATTTTACAGAACTGCAAAACTCGACATTAATATGAGCCTTATACGTTTTTGAAAGCAATGGTGAGTATGGTACCACCCACTGATTGTCAATTTCAACTTGGTTTCTAGAATTTGACATTCGCATTGTAAATGATTTGGCCACCATTCTCAGCGTTTCTGCGGCGATACAACGGATAACCATTGATATCCGTAATAGTATCATTCGTATATTCCTTTGGAAAACGCTTCTTACATTTTCCACCTTCCATGCATGGCGATGTCATGTTAAAAGCACCGCACGGTCCGTGGATCGAGTGACTGGTAACAATATCAAACAATTCTTAACCAATTAATGGGTCCGGAATTTCGGCTGAAATTATTTCATCAATTTCTTCTGGACGGATTTTAACTTCAAGCCAAATCAAAATGTGAGAATGAGGTAAACCTCGCTTTTGCCACTCAATCAAATACAAATAGCAACGTGTGTTACCGACAACTGAATGTTTTACGATTAAATCAATCAATGATTTTAATTTTTGTTTGAACACACGTGCCAGTGACATCATGACGATGCATTGATTGATGGCCTGGTAATAACAAAGTTTGTATTTCCTCCCAATTCGGATTACATGTAAATGTAATAAACAAATCTGGACGACCATAATGACGTAAGTCATCGCATCTTGTATATATTCCTGCATGTTCCGTGAACTGCCGATGTAGCTTGAAGGTAAAATAAATCCATTTCCGATATCATTGGCGTTTAAATTTTCATAAATACTGCCGATAACAGTATCTCGTAAGAGGATGTATTCATCCGATCGTTATTTAGCCTGCTTGTATCGAATAAATCGCAAATGCTTGTTTTCAACCTTGGCGTACATATCCACGACGTATTGAAGGCACAGTTGACGATATCGAAGGATATAGTTACCTAATTACGTCTAATCATCAATCGGGGGGCGTAGTACTTCATTGAAGTAACTTTTTTATTTGTTTTATTACCTGAAAAAATAATAAATTAAATAGTAAAAAAAAAAAAAAGAATAAGAAATCAATATAGTGGGCCCGCTATAATCCGTCCCCTGGTCGGTATACCGCGGGTCTACTGTACTAATAAAATAACGAATTCAATAGTTGAATATTAAATTTACCAGCAATTGGATCACGCTGTTTGATGTTGATGTGATATTCATTCTGCCCTTGCCAGAATATCAGTGAATACTGGAGTGCGTCATACGAACGGTGTAGATCCGAAATTATACTAACAGTTCTATCTTGACGTGTGACTTTTATCAACTGAGTCACCAACCATAAAAACTGCAACTTCATCTATGGTAGACGCGTTGAATCTGCCAGCGTGTTCTCCTGATGGTAATTTGTCAGCTTTGATGACAATTTGATAGTTGTCATTTTTTAATTGTGGCGACACAATTGAATAAGTTGATTATTATTTTCCAAACAATTTTAAAACAATACCACAATTGCTCTCTCTTCTGCTTGTTCGATGAAATTATACTGGCACTTAGTTTTCAAGCGTTCCTCACAATTTCCAATAGATTTGGAGAAACTTCGAGTCATCGTTTGGCATCGGTATCAACGACCCAAACTTATGGTACACCTGGCCTTGTATTTTGAATTTAGTTTCAAAATGACGTCCATCAGATGTAAGATGGCAAATTTTTGTTGCCCCAAAAGACGTCATCTGGAAGCAAGAATTGAATTTGCGTGTCTTGCGCAGAAACAATTTCGAATCGTTTGATTCGCCAGCAAGAAGGATTGTAAATGTTCTGGCGGATTGGGTAGTGGTAATAATACATCTTTTCTTGATGCACAACACATGCCGACTGCTTCATTGCGGAATTTTAACGCCTGATAATACTGGCATAATTTGCTCATTGCACCGATTGCAGTTTTGGAATGTGCAGAGTAATCAATGGCTGGTGCATATTGGAACGCAAGACGAACAAATGATACACGTGTTAAAGCACGGCTGATTTACTGTCTCTCTCGTTCTCTTTCACTAAATGTAGCGATGTGCTGTTCTCGTGCCGCTCTTGTTCTCGATATACTCTGTCACAGACGATCATCACGCTGTTCTTGAGATTCTTGCATACGACGCTCAGCTGTCCTGATTCTTTGAACTTCCATACTTGCCGCGATTTGTGTTGCTGATTGATGAGCTCTCTCGTTGTGCGTCTTGCCTCTCTGCTACACGCATTGTCGAGGTTAGATTCTTTGGCGACATTTCACTGAAAATTATTTGAATTACAACAAAAAGTGCCTTTCTTAAAGCCTTAAAGTAAGACACTATAATACAGTGGGTCCATTGAAAAATACAGTAGAATTGAAGTTAAGAACTAATGAGGAAATATAAAATAACATTGAAAAAAATAACAGAAAAAGAAGAATGATATTTTTTTGATACATTTATAACATGGATTACACCAGGCTTTCAAGAGGTTTAGAAAGATTTGAAACGAAATAATACCAGTGAACTGTATGGCAAGAATTTTTTTCGATTGCAGCCTTTGAATATGGCAGGATTCAAAGGTAGAGAGGAGTGCAATAATGAAGGAGTACTGGGGAGAAAGAAAGAAAAAACAACAGGAGAGGAATTGAAATTGACACGTGGTCTCTAGCTGACCATAACAAAAAGAAGAAGAAAAATGTTAAGCTAGCAAATAAATCGAAATACAACGCCATCTATTTGATGGTTCGATAAATTAATACACCGCCATCTGTTAGGAATAAACTGTAGCATAAATAAATTGAATCAGAACGTGATCTACTGGATGATTACCCAACCTAGCTAACCAAGTGTTGTATTGATAAGTTAACACATCGCCATCTGTTAGAAACTTATGGAACTATAATAATAATTACGTGTGGTCGTAATGACCTGGTGACATGGTTTCTACTGGCTGGGCATTCTGCCACTGTCGTAGCCACCTTTACCTAGCCCGCCCATTCTGCCTGGTACAGGGGACCTATATTTTAACGTCGAATCCGAACCACAATACCGTCCTGGCGTATTTCACCTCATACAGGATGCTGCGCCGGGGGTTAATGCCGGGTTAAGTATCTATAAAAATCCTAGCCGAGACATGGACTCGAACCGGGGACCTTTCCATTTCCAGTCAGACGCCCTAACCACTTAGCCAGCAGACCGCTTAGCCTTGGTGGCTTACAAATAATTACAAACCATTGTCCTATGACAAACATTTAATGAACATTTATTTCGCAAATAATAAATATTGAGGTCTATAATCCAGATAAAAACTATCCTATCTTTTAAGTTGGACTAAATTACACACATTAAGCCAAATTTCATCTAAATCGGTTATGTAGTTTCGGAGTTCATCCCGGACGAACATCGTGACACGAGATTTTTATATATATAAAGATAAAGATATGTTGTTGCGCTGGGAGGTAGCCATACAAAGGATGGGCATGAGATGTTGATGCCTTGGTCTTCTCTTTTCTGGCAGCAACGAGGTGCTATATTTGATAGGCAAGGTAGCTTTTCCAGGAGAGCAGGTCGTAGACAATGAGTGACGATACAGAATGTCTAATAACGGGTCACGGTCATTTTGGCTAGAGTTGTACCACTCAGAAGTGTTCCGTGTACGTAAGAGCACGGTCTAGAGTAACTCGGAGATATTTTGGAGCATCACAATATTTCAGTTGAGTTTCTTCCCAGGAGATCTGTAAAGCTGTTCTTGCCTGATTATTCTTAAAGTGGAAAGAATTTGTCTGGGTTTTAGTTGGATTTGCCTTCAGCTGAATCCCCTTATAATAGATGATAATTTCTTCCAAATCTTTAGACAATTCCGGTTCAACCCCCTCGAAGCTATCATCTTGGGCTGGGATTGCACAGTCATCTGCATATATGAAGCCATGGATCGTTAAAGGTAGTGGCTGGTCATTGTATAGATATTGACAACGCTGGTGCGAGGACAGTACCTTGGGGAAAGCTATACTTCTGTATTCTCAAAATGCTTCTTTGCTTTTAAAATTCCAAAAAGTACCTTTTGTTCTGAATGAGGTTTCTAAACATATAGGTAAGAGGATAGTATTTGGTGGTATCATAAAGTTTTACCAGGAGATTTTTTTTTTTTAGTTTCTGGCTTTATGCCTCGTCGAAAATGTGGTAATTAGTGGTAGGAAAAGACTGGGGAATGAATTCGGTCATGGCCTTTTGAAGGAGTTTTCCCCGAATTCACCTGAAGTGATTTGGGGAAACCATGGAAAACCCAAATCTGAATGTCAGGACGAGGATTCGATACTGCGTCCTCGAGAATTGTCACGAAACAATGGTGATTGACTGTATTGTAGGTTGCGGAGAGTTCGATAAATACTGCGCCCGTCATATGATGCCTTTCTGAACCATCTTCAATGCGCTGCACTGGTGTAGTTTCAGAATTTGTGAATTGGAGGTTTCCCTGCTCTGAATCCAGCTCAATACTGTCTATCAGTCTTTGAAGAATCAGCTTTTCCAACACCTCATAAATATGTCAAAGGTGGGAAATATTTCTATAGCTTTTAGAATCATTTCGAAATTTTCCTAGCTTAAGGATAGTCTGAGGGTCTTGCACGGTTGGACACAATTGTTTATCAATTCATGTAGCCAGCAAGATGCAGCAGGACGAAAGTTCTTAATTTGTGCAAGTTGGGTATCGTCCAGGCAATCTGCTTTACCATTCTTGCATTTGCTCGGTGCCAAGTCAAGTTCAGACTGGGTGAACGGCTGAATAAGACCATTGCTCTCTTGGTCGAGTTTCCATTTTATTGATTTCTTCCCTAACTTGCTGATGCATAGAGGTTTGCCGTTTAACAGATGCTAGTGAGCAATTTGACCTGCCTTGATTTCCCGTGGGTATTTGTCAGTGAAGGATCATTACCTAGGCGCTCCTAGCAACTTCTATGGTTTGAGGCTACTCCTACTTATGTTACATTATGACATCTACTTCGCTCACTGTTCTCTCTTAGCTTCAGGTATTGAGGAGTGAATACTCTATACTTCCTGCGCAGTTTGCACTTTTCACTATATGCGCATATCCCTCACAGGCAAAAACTGAAGTCCAGGAAAAGTCTCCTAAGAATATTTCAGGAACTTACAACGACAACTGAAGAAGCCAGGTTACAACTATGTGAAGCTAAGGTTCCCCTTCCGCATGGCTGGGGAAGAGTGTCTGAATCTTTTCCACCTGGTTATGACAAAGGATGGTTGACATGGAAGTCTTTGAATAGGCTGAGATCAGGAGTGGGCAGATGCAAAGTGAACTGAGATCAATGATATTAAGTACGACTGCGGTTAAGACCAGACTGTCCAGCACGTGCTCCAGTGTCGACTCCAAAAATAACTAATTAATGTAAAACAGTAATTTAGTATATTGTCCATTTAGATTAACTTTCTTCTAAGCAAAGTATAAAGTTATTTTAAAATTTTTAGTGCTCTTTTTTGAAGGCGGTTTTTTAAACAATTATTTTATTTTAAATTTTTAGTGGTATTATAGTTAACTTGTGTTTAAATATGCCGCAGCTGTTCTCATTTTGCGAACTTCCTAGTAGCTCAGTGGTTAAAGCGAATGCTTTTAAAAAAAATCTATCTTTATATACCCTAACAAGTTTCAGAATGGGGTGAATTGGATGCTGTGTTAAGGAATGTCAGTTTACATTTTGGTCCAGGCTGTGTTTCGATCTGATCATAACATCTGTTAAAGCTGCTGCTCGATAATCGAAACATGTAACATCTGGACATGAATACATACCACATACACAAATCTGTCTCTGGAATATATCTGTTCGTTCCGGCATCACACAGAAAATATAGATTTTTAATTGGTTTTTACAACATAAAAGCTTGGGGTCCAAGTTGAGACATTAGGACACATACATTTTATAAATATTCTGTAATGACTTAAAAATAGCTTAATTGATTTTGACGTTATTTAAAACTGTGGATTTTGTAAAGAACATTGGAAATTATAAGCGATGGGGGTAAAGGAGAAGAGGGATTGGGTTTTTGTATACCAAATGTAGACTTTCTTTTCTGCTTCATTTAAAGGATACGTTTGTAAATTTCTATTGATATCATATAAAATTTTTAGATATGTATAAAAAATAATTAAGGGGTGTGGAAGTGAAGAGTAGTTTGGTTTTTGTTACGGTAGTGTGGAGAGTATTTTTCTGTTTGTTTTAAAGTATACATGTGCAAAGTTCCATCGAAACCAGATAAAAACTGTAGCTTTGTTTAAAGAACATTTACAAAAATTAAATTGGGTAAGGGAGTGAGCAGTTGGGTTTTGTAAACAGAATGTTTCTCTTTGTTCTTAAGTATACATTTGCAGTGTTCCATCGAAATCTGATAAAAATTGTAGGTATGTATAAAGAACATTGGAAATTATGAGTGGTGGGGGTAGAAGGGAAGAGGGGTTGGGCTTCTGCAACCTAATTTAAACACAATTGTTAAGTATTTTTTTAAATATATGTGAGCAAATTTTCTTCAGAATCAGATAGAAACAGTGCTTTGTGTAGATTAAAGGTGTGAAAAAGGGGAGAGAGATTTTGGCTTCTCTAAACCAAATGCAGACACTATTTTTCTCTTTGTTTTGAAGTATATATGTGCATACCTCCTTCAAAATCAGATAGAAACGGAAGCTTTATATAATGAACATTGACAGTAATTAAACCGAGCGTGGTGGTGTAACGGATAGCGTTCTGGCCTCGCATCCGGATTTGGGTTTTCCATGGTTTCCCCAAATCACTCCAGGCGAATGCCGGGATGCTTCCTTCAAAAAGGATATGGCCGAATTCCTTCCCATTCCTTGCCCCCATCCTTTCCCGTCTCTAAAGACCACGTTGTTAAAAAGGGACGTTAATCTGTTACAAAAAAAAAAAAAAGACAGTAATTAAAGGGGAATAGGGTTTGTGTTTTTGTCAAAGTAATGGGAGTAGTATGTTTCTGTTTCTATTTGCTTTAAAGTATACACATGCGAAGTTCCACCGAAATCGGATTAAAATGTGGGTTTGTACAAACATTAATTGATGAAAAAGGGCAGCTAGGGTAGTTTTCTTTATTTTTTTGGTCAGAAATCTTCTCCATAAAAAAATACATATATGTGCCAACTTTCATAAAGATCGGTCAAATGGTGTCAACTGTAGCTTTTGAAAAAGAAAATTGACAAACGTCAAGGGGCGGAAACGGGGAAAAGGATTCAGTTTTTGCAAACCAAAAGCTGACATTATTTTTCTCTTTGTTTTACAGTAAAAGTTAGCTAAGTTCTATCTAAACTGGATAAAACTGTGGGTTTATATAAAAATTAAACGGTTTAATGGGGAGTGGGGGTGTTTTTTTGATTTTTTGGTCAGAAACCTTCCTCGTGAAAAAATACATATAAGCGCCAACTTTCATGGTGATAGGTCGAACGGTGGCGTCTGTAGCTTTTTATATATAAAAAAAAATTGACAAAAGTTAAGGGGTTGGTAGGAGGAAGAGGGGTTGAGCTTTGGCAGTCCAAATGATTAAAAGATTTTTCTGTTTGTTTTAAAGTATACATTGGCAATGTTCAATCAAAATCAGATATGAAATATAGGTTTCTATAAAATTAAGGAGCGTAAAGGGGGAGATGGGGTTGCATTTTTTATTTTTTGGTCAGAAACCTAGTCCATGAAATATTACATGTATATGACAACTTTAATGGAGATCAGTTAAATGATGTCGACTACAGTTTTGTATAAATAACATTGGCAAAAATTAAGGGGTGGATAGGGTGAGAGGGGTTCAGTTTTTTCAAACCAAATGTTGACAGCATTTTTCTCTTTATGTTTGACTATACATGTCCAAAGTTCCATTGAAGTTAAAGTTTTTATTTACGGTTGCAAATCATAATTTCCGATATGCCAATTGTTGTGTAATTTTTCAGAATTATAACCTGCTTCTGGGCGAAATTTTTTGAAGTATTTGAAGCAAAATTTTATCTCATACTAGATTATTATTTTTAAAAAAATCTTTAGTTAGCTCTGCCAGAAGGTAATTTGCTTCAATCAGTACAAATCAACATACGTACGTTGTACTCCAACGAAGGAACACCAATTTATCAAATAACGTAGCTTAAATCTGAATCAATTTAAAACCTGAATTGTTAATTGTATAAGATTTTTGTTCCGAACAGTACTCATACGCTGTTGAATGATTATCATCTGGTTTAGTTTGCATATACCCAAATATCTGAATGAAATTTTCGAGAATTAACCCTTCTCTAATGTCTAAAAATTATTACTAGGATTTAGGTTATATGAATAGGCACTATATCAAACATCACTTTTGAGCTACTATGCCGTATTCTGTCCTTTTTTATTCGTAATTTAAGTCTTAGAAACAATAAATTTTATTGAAAGGTGATTAAGCGAGCCATACCATATGTGATGGTTTAGAATGTAGACGATTTCTATAGACGCTAGAGTACACTTCCATCAACACTTCGCTTTAAAATTATCTGGGGTGGCATCCTTTTAGTCGTTAGTGTTATTCCATTAGTGGTCGATTGGAATGGTGTTTTGGATGAGAGAAGGTACAGAGTAAAGCCCAGTGCCAGTGTATTTAGACCTATTCTTCCGAAGGACACTCTCCGAGTCGCGTAGCTTAAAGTAGTGCAATATGGTCTCACTCCATAAGCATTGCAAAGAAATTTGGGGTTTAATCCAGGATTAGGACATGATTACCTAGCCCGTTAGGTGAGCTGCAATGCTTTGGCCTGGCAGTCGGGAGGTCGCGCGTTCGAATCCCATCCCAGATCCAGATTTTGGTTTTCCAAAATTACTCCATTACCAACTTCCATCCCGTTCTTTGACCTTTATCCTCTCCTACTTCTAACGACATAGATATCAACACATCCTAAAGATGGAAGAAAAAATTGAGTACCTATGATGAAAAGTTATG
This sequence comes from Vandiemenella viatica, assembly GCA_031002005.1. NCBI lineage: Eukaryota > Metazoa > Arthropoda > Insecta > Orthoptera > Morabidae > Vandiemenella > Vandiemenella viatica. Next base: position 267,327,205 of record CM061921.1, read on the forward strand.
TTCGGGGGCTCAAATCAGCTAACTCCTAGTTGAATCCAAGTCTTTGCGCTCTCGGGTCCTAATTTTATTGTTAACCTAATAGGAATTTATTACTGAAAATAACCTACCAATCAATCAATCAATAACATCCATCCACTATTGAGGGATATGAAACGAGTGTGATGCTATTTCTCACTCTGAAAAGTGAATAGTGATACTTATATTCGTGTCAGAAGGAACATTTGGGCCGATTATTAATGTACTATGACTTGTTGTATACATGACTGAGAGTGTTCGCCAGTACACAGCACCTGGTCAACAAGACGCCTCTTAATGACCAGTCATTGTTGCTAATTGGAAGCAGCTGCGGACCTAGTTCCCGTCATGTCAATTGGATGATCACCCGTGTTAGTGGGGCGTAGTAGAAGACCAGCTCTGCGGTGGCATCCTTCCAGACTCCTCGCCACAGTACTCCTGCTAATGCTTCGGTTTCATAGGTAGCAGGTACGTTAATTACTATACTAGATTTCCAGAAAGATATACAACTTGCCCAGTTTTTAACACATAATGATTCGCAAGAAACCCGTACGCTTATATCTTGGGGACAGTGGGTTTTTGTTCATTATTTGTTACGCAGCCGTAGTAAAAATTGTTTGTTTTTAAAATTTAAATATATTTCATTCATTGGACCTTTTGATTGCGTAACCTTTTTGAAATGTGAGGATTCTAGAGCTTCATTGTCATCTTTAGTTTCAATCATACACTTTGTAAGAAACTGACCTTTTTATGATTCCTGGATTTGCCTCGGGTGGATGTTAGTCATCACAGAACCTATGGAATATTATCTTGCAGTTTTAATGTACTTATTAGGTCTGTATGATTCAACAACATACAGTAAACTAAGGAGAACTTCATTTCACTTTTCTATATATTTCATTCATCATTTGATTCACAAATTACACTTTCAACAAATCATTAAAACTCAATATTTTCTCTTATTATCTCGATTAATAACACAATTACTGTTCGAGCGAGGAACACCAATTCATGGCTTCGCCCGTCATGATTTCTATCCCTGGACTGACCAAAGAATACTCTCAATCAGCTCACAGATTACATACAAACTGTTTGGATATCCTAAATACAATCATTTTCAATGCTTCTCAGCAAACTTAAATCAACAGCAAAATGTTAAATATAGAACACAAACAACAAATGGAAATAAAGGAATACTAAAACAATAAATTTTAGGTGTGAGGGGACTATGTTTCCTCACAACTTTGCTTAATGAAAAGGAAAATTATGTCTGTAAGTTATGTTCATACATTGCTGCCAATTAATTATAGGAATGCAGGGATAATATTATAAAAGAATTCATCACCTTCTGAATTCTTCATCATTCGTTATAATTTTCCATGCATACACTTCACACTACCTTATCGAGGAACTGATTTAAGATTTCTTGACTGAGTTACGAAATTGACAAAATATTTTGTAACATCATGACTGGGTATTTTGGACTATTTATAATAAATTATAACTATGTTAAGATAGTTTTTCCTATTAAATAATTGCACTTAGACACATTTAACAGAAAAAAACCTACTGAAGATGCATCTGTGAATGAATTTCGCTAAACAGACAGACGAATGAAAAATCAGTTGCACTGGCAGTCATCATTTTTCTCTCTCATCCGATTCGGCCACCAAGGACCACGTGAACACTGTCCAGCACAGGTTGACAGTGTGAATCATGAGAATGGGATAGGGCCTATGTTCTGCACGAATTAAAACTGATTTTTTTGCAAAAAAAAAATCAAAAAATTCCGGTGTTCTTAAACTATGGAAGAAGAGCCTGTGTTGGCATCTGTCTGTGAAACTTGCAACTTTTTGTGTTCTGTATCATAAATATATTTCCGCTTGTGGAATTTTGAGTTTATGAGGTGGACATTAAGGACCGTCCCAGCAGTCACCTAGATGATTGCAATCAGGACGTCTGGTAAGTGGGGAATAGGACTCGAACCTGATCCCTTTGTACCTCCCCGATCCAGTGTAATGAAAGAAATCGTTTCTCTGAATAACATTTTAATATCGCTACACGGCAACTAGAAAGAATGGTTCCTGAAAGACTACTTTTTATTTTTAGTTATTATCGACTTAATGGGATGCGGTAACATAACTGTTACCACGATGGAATTAAATTATACGTTACATATACACCCTTACTTATGCTGCGACTTTTGGACGATACTAGCTAATCATTTAGTAATGGATATATTTGCTGCGGAGTGTAAAGATTTTGGAGAGACTATATTAGTCTCTTCCAACCAAATTTCAAACTATCCTTCACATGGTGCACCCCGTCTACACGCACGAGGCTCTGGCGACTGAATGATTCCCGGTATATGAAATCATCCGCTGCTTTCAAACGGCCTCCTGAAAGCAGAGCGGAAGAGCGGGGAGTGGTCTAGGTCACTCTCTTGCCCGTGGGGTTGGAAACAGCCCCTAAAGGAAGATGAATCTGAAATGACATGGAAGTTGTAGAAGGCAATAGGAAGCCACTGCATTAAAGACTCAAAGGGTATCTCAAGGCCGTGTAATCTCCTCGAATTACATATCTCATAATGGATTCTTCCTGCGTAAAATTTTCGGAAGTAAAATAGTCCCCCAATCGGATCTCTGTGTGAGAAATGTTATGGGAGAAGTCATCAGAATGGATAGACATTCTACGAGTCGGAGCGTGGAATGTTGGAAGTCTGAATGGGGCAGGTTGATTAGAAAACTTGAAAATGGAGATGGAAGGACTTAGGTTGGATGTCATTGGGATTAGTGAGATTCAGTCGAAGGACGCAAAGGATTTCTGGTCTGGGTAACACAAAGTAGTTACCATACAAGCCGTCAGTGGAGTTACTGGTGTAGGATTTATAATGAACAAGGGAAATGGAAGAGTTATTATGAACAGTTTAGTGACAGGATTATTTTGATGAGAGTGGAAACTATGCCTTCTCCAACCACGTTAGAAGAAGTTTCTCTGCCAACGTCACAGGATTAAGAAATATAGAAAATTTATTATAAAATTTCTAATAGTCATGTGTGATTGGAATGCGATAGTGGTAGAAGGAAAATGGGGGATTACTGTGTGAAGTTTTGCTTGAGGAGAAAGAAATGAACGAGGAAGCAGGCTGTTGGAATTTTGTGAAAAATATAAACTCATCGTGACGAACACAATATATAAGAATAATGCCCGAAGGATATACACCTGGAAAGGTCCAGGGGATACAGGTAGATATCAGGTATATTATATCATGGTTAAACAGCGATTGAGGTATCAAGCTCTAGATTGTAAAGCATACCCAGGAGATGACATACACTAATCACAATCTGATAGTTATGAAGTGAAGGCTGAAATTCAATAGAATAAAGAAGTAATACAAGCAGAACAGACTTGAAGTGAACAAATTAAAGCAATCTGATACGAGAGAGAAATTTACGGAGATGTTAGATGTGGGTCTAAGAAATAACTCTAGAAGGAGTTCAGCTGAGGAAGAATGGAATACATTAAAGGGAGAAACACTCAAAGCTTGTAAAGAAACGTTAGGCTTTAGGAGACAAGCCACCGGAAAACCTTGGATCAAAGAAGAAATTTTTAAGTTAATGGATCAGAGGAGAAGGCATAAAAATGTTCAGGATGAAGCAGGACGAGAGCAGTACAGGAAATGCAAGAAGGCAAACGAAAATTGCGATGAAGTAGAAAAGGAAAGGGTCGTACGAAAAGTAGATGTGGCCCATAGGAAGATCAAACAAATTGAAAATGTATGAACTTTAAATCTGCCGTTGGGGAAACTCTTTTAAGCTCAGAAGATAGAGCTAACCGATGGAAGGAATGCATAGAGAAACTGTATGAGGAGCATGATTTGAACTTCAGTGAACTGAAAAAGAAGGCGATGTCGACATTGGTGGAGTAGGAGGTTCGGTTTTAAGGACAGAATTTGACAGAGGTTTGAAAGATTTGAAATAAATTAAGGCAATTCCTGCAGAACTTCTAAAATCGCTAGGAGATGAAGGAATACAAAGATTATTCAAACTGATATGAAGCATTTATGAAACAGAAGAAATTCCAATTGATTTTAATAAAAGTATCATGTTCACACTTGCACAGAAAACACAAGTAAACAAATATGAGAATTATCGCACTATAAGTCTAACATCACATGCTTCAAAATTACTGATCGGGATAATACACAGAAGAATAGAAAGGATAGTATAGTAGAAGAGATAATAGATGACTAACAGATTGGTTTTAGGAAAAACTTCGGGTAAAGAGAAGCAATTCTGGCTTTAAGATTAACATTTGAAGGGTGGGTCAAGAAAAACAAAGATACTTGTACGGCGTTTGGGGCAATATGTTCAAATTTTAAATAAATCATGTCTAAAATACCGTGATAGAATAATACTTTATAATCTATAGAAGTATCAAGTGCCTAAAATAAAAGTAGAGAACCAAGAGAGACATGCATCAGTTAAAAAGAGTGTGTAACATAGCAGCTCTTTAACAAACAAGTAAAATTATATATTCATACTCATAAAGGCCATAATATTGGCAAATTAATAGTTAAAAGAATTTATAAAAAAGAATAGCAAGTTTAATAAATATTGTTTGCTCAGAGATGCTTGAAAGGATATATGATCTCTGGAAAAAAGTAGAAGTTAGGAGCTTGTATTGTCTCAAGTTAAGAGAATTGTTGTTAGAAGTGGAGAGAAAATCAGGATAATTGAGCAGAGAAGTTTGAAAATAATAGTTGCGGAGAAAAAAATTGATAGATCTTGAGTAGAAAAGAACCTGCTAATCTTTCGGAGCGAACTCAATGCAAAAAGTACTCCAGACACGGTTAAATGTTGGTATGAGAGGATTTTTGGACATAGCAAACAAAAGGAAATAAACTGATCAAGATTATAAATCAAAATACAGTCTACAAATTATATTTATTTAATTAAATAGATCGCTTTCATATATAATTATATGCGGCAGGTGTGGTACAAGATTGTATTCTATACCCATTAATATTCAAGTTGTATGTAAAGGAAGCACTAAAGGAAGTAAATGAAACATTTGTAGGTGACATAAGTGTTCACTGAAAATAAAATCAGCATGTTACGATTTGCTGATGACATTGTCCTGTTAGCAGAACAGACTGGTGATATTTAGAAATCACTGAATGGTGTGAACAAAATACTGAAGGAATATTTTGGACTAAAAATAATCCAAAGCAAGACAAAAGTGATAGCATATAGTAGAAATGATAGCAATAATAGTAGATTAAACATAAAATAAGTTCAGATGAGATAAGTGAATGAATTCAGCGACTTAGGAAGTAAAATTGAAACTGATGGCTGAAGCAAGAATGATGTTAACAGCAGAATAGCACTAGCAAAAAGAGCCCTCATAAAATATACAAATCTCTTAGTTTCAAATATTGATCTAGGACTCAGAAGGAAATTTTTAAAACACTGCGTGTGGAGCACACTATTTAATGGTAACGAAATGAAGGAGTTTTGGAAATGATGGGTAAGAAAGGTAGTTTGTTGAAGTGTCTTACACATAGAAGACACAGGATGGTGGATCACATTTTAAGGCATCCGGGATTGGTTAATTTGTTAGTGGAGGGAACAGTCGAAGGTAAGAACTGTAGAGGTAGACAAAGATTAGATTATATGAAGCAGATAATTGATGATGTAAGTTGTATAGGATATGTTGAGAGGTTAGCGCAAGATAGGAAGGGATAGAGGATTGAATCAAACCATTCCAGATAATGATGACAGCAAAAAAAAAAATTTCTTCTATACGTAATCACGATATGCAGCCCTTCAAAACAGACTTGGTAGTGAAAAGGTATTAACGCAGAATATTTTTAAACATTTAAAAAAATCAAGGAATATTTATAGCAGATAGCTCAGTATACACAAATACAATCAAATGCCACAACTCTGGTTTATATCAATTGGAATGTCCAAAATATAATGCAATATACATTGGCTAAACAAGAAGGCAGTTACAGACGTGATATATAGAACATTGAAGAGCACTGAAAAATAGAAAACAGTCTACTTTTGTTGTTTATACAATGACCTGAAACATAAACAGAGACATGAGAATTCTAAGTGAGCTACATCAAACACAACATTTCAACTTCACAAGAAAACTATCAAATACAATATTCAACAGCCATAGGAAAACATTTACTCAACCAACACGGAAACCAAACGAATCAAACTTTTTTCAAATTAACAAACACAAAAAAACAGACAAAACATCACAAAATACACAATTTCCAAACTCAGCAAACCATAAGTTAATATTTTCAAACATTCATTCAGTTGCAATGGAGAACATCACTTCCCTTGGAAATTTATTATATTCAAATCCCTTACAAAAAAAAATTTCCTACTCCCTTAAGCATGGTATCGAGTGCCAGTATGGTTTTCTTTTCCTTTCTTTGCACCACTTATAATATTCAGACCAATATCTTTCCTAACCTCATCACCAACTTACTCCTTTGTACACTCCTAGCAACTCTTGATTCTCCTTTTGTCTTCCAACGACTTCCAATCATGACTGGGTATTGCGGTAATTTTCGCATGCAAATCTAGCTGTCCTTCGTTGCACGCCCTCCAACTTCTGAATTTGATACACAAAATGTAGGTCCCAAATTACACCAACGTATTTACGCAATGGTCTGACCAAAGTTGTGTAACCCAGTCTTCTCACTTCTCTGGGGCATCCCCTCATAACCGTCTCCATTAAATGAAGGGTTCTGTAACATTTTCTTACATCCTGCCGAATGATTCCTGCCCAGTAGAGTTTATTATCAAATATTATGTCAAGATGTTTACACTTTAAATCTTCAACAAGCACTTCCTTCCACTGCCTGTGATCATAAACAACTATTTACCTTTTTATCCGTGTATCTAAAAAGCATATGGAAGAAATGCAAGCATTTTCCGACTGCAAACTTCAATCTTCCCTGTAACAACGCACAATCAAGAAAACATCCCTAAGAAAAACGAACAGTTACGCGCACGAGTAATTTGCTTCCAATTATTCTAAAAATGAAATAAAATTGTGCAACATAAAAAGTGACTTGATCAGTGAAGACATAAGTAATTAACTGCCTCGAAATACTTTAATCAAGTACAACATTGGAAGTGGCATACTGTGAAAGCACAGGTGGTCAACTACCACATTCCAAAATAGAAATGTAATTCTAAGTCCACTATAATACCTATTTGTAATCGCGATAACATTCAAAAAAATCCGTAGATACAAAATTTAGAAACTGCAAGCGTATTATGACAACGATTGGATGGCTGAAGATATCTTAATGAGTATTTTTTTTTTACTTATGGCTTTATGCCTCGTCGACGTCGAGTTCATTAGAGGCGGGATGGGATTGGGGACAGGGAACGGGAAGGAATTCGGCCATGGCCTTTTGAAGGAAGTATCCCAGCATTCGCCTGGAGTGATTTGGGAATACCATGGAAAACCCAAATCTGGGGATTCGAACCCGCGCCGTCCCGAATGCGAGGCCAGAACGTTAACCACTCGCCTACTACGCTTGGTGACCTCGATGAGAAACGGGTCATAAATAAACAAAAAATTCCAATAGCTGTATTGGCGTATTTTTTATTAAATAATAATTTATTATTTCAACAAGCAACTGCAGAAGAAATGGACTAAAATAATTATATATTATTCTCGGATATGTACATCTTCGACTAGGTCAATGTTTTTGGATTTGACTTCATTGGCAAACATATATATTTACTTATGCTCCAGAAATGCTTTGGCCATACACAAATGTGGGTCGTAACGGCAGGAGAGATAAAATCATTTAAAAAAGAGCGATCAGATGCTTATATGTATTCCTTTGTCCTGGTGCCGTTAGGAATTGTAATGTACAGAGGTGAGAATAATTTTAATGCAAAGCGCCCTCTGCCACCCGTAATTCTGTGAATTGCAGAGTATAGATTTAGATGCAGTATAAATGAATCCGTCTTATAGTCTACTCGGTCCCTGTATACATTGCGGAAATGTAGCGCACAGACTGTATGTATCCTCGGCCTTATCTGGTGTGTTCCAATTAACTTCTTGCGGTATGTTCCGCCTCTTAGAGGCAGTTAGAAGGAGAGGGCTAAGTGCTTTATAAACAAAAACAAAAAATACCTGTAGCCGAGTTGCATAACTCACTCCGCTCACAGAACAGTTGACTTCCTTCAGTCCTGACTTTGTTTTTTCATAATTTCCCGAAATCACTCAATGCGAATGCCGGGATGCTTCTACCAAAAGCCAAGGCTAAAATCCTTCCTGTTGTCGATTCTCTCCTCGCCCTATTGACTATTACGTCGACGAGTCGGATGGCCCCTGAAATAAAAAGGTAACTGAAATAATTTGAAAAAAAAGACAAAATTCACTGATCTTATTTTAAGACATAAGAGTTATTAATTAAAAATGAATTTCAGAATCTGTTTCATAAGAAACCGAGTTTTATCGCAACGTCCATAAAATACTACTCCTCTCATAGTAGACATATAAGATTTTTGCTACCAGTAATTTTTAACATAAATGACAAGAGGGTAGAATTTGAGCTGTATTATTTTAATACGAATGTAAATATACACTTCTGAATTTAGTTTACACTCATAACGAACGTTGTAGAATGAAAGGTTCACAAGAAATTTTGTATTAGACAGGCAGTGGCCTTTAGAACAGGTCTTAATAAGTCCTGGAAAACGGCCCTAGCAAAACTTAGGAGAGAGCGTCGTGCTTGTTTCACCATTGGCGGCCGGACTATGAATAACTCTGGGTGCTGGCGTTATAAAGCGAAACTTCAAGAAGGCAAAATGCGCAGCCGTTTGAAATTCTTCCATTCAGTCAAACTGGTCTGCGTCTGATAATAAAACACATGTAAATTAATTTTTTGACATCTGATGACCAAAACTAAATGCTCTGTGTTGTTTCTATTTAACCACGTGTAAACCACTTTTCGTTACATTTTCACCTGTAAAGGTGGATATTGTATTTTTGAAAGAAAACGCTTCTTGCTATGTGAGTATCTATCATACTGGTGACCAATGCTTCAGCTTGAATCTGAGAGGTATAATAGCTAACATTAAATATGAGATATATCCAGATCCGTAACTCCAGTAATGCCGAAAAGCATGTTAATACAGCGCGTGAAACACGACGCAGCGAGTTTCTGCCTTACAAGAAGGCAGAAGCATTTAATATATTAGCAAGGGAGATGGCTTCAAATTTGAGAGGATGCGCCTTCGGATTCCCGTCCGGCCATCCAGATTTCGGTTTTCCATGGTTTCTCCAAATCACTCCAGGAGAATGCCTGGATGGCTCATCCAAAAAAACGGTCGAAGCCGAATTTGTCCCGGAACACTACACCATGTGAGACACATCTTAGTGCATTTCCGCGCTAGTAGAAGTCTGAAGCAGATTGGTCAAGGCGAGGCACTATCTTAGAAACTTGGGAACTATTTTGATAATCGTTTATTTAATCCGTGAATAACAATTTTGTGTTTACAGTCAATCTTTCATCCCTACGAATTTTTCTGTCTACACTTTACGATACGGTTTACTCTCTACCCTGAACAAATCAGTGAAAACTGGTAACAGAGTAAATAATTGTTTAAATTAATTTAATTTCCAATTTTTCATGTTTGAGTACTAATGCAGGGATTTAGTTGTCATGGTAGTTTAGTAACAACAAATTGAAAAATTGGTGTAATTTGGAGACCTAATTAAACCCTAATAAAAAAATGAAGGCTTTTAGAGTTGTTTGTTGAAATTTATAGTTGGTTTGAGCTACGTACGATTTTTTTTTTCTGTAGACAGTTAAAATAAGAAATAGTTGTAATTGTTAAAAACAAGCGATTATTGGTGATTGAAAGTTTTACCAAACAGACTGTGGTCAGTTTAATCTGAACATGTCACTTGCATCCTACAGTTGTTGATCAATATATGGGGAAAACAACAAGAAACATATTCGAATAGAAGTGGTTGTGGGGTGGTCAGGGATGTTGCATTTCAGTGGTGAAATGATAATTGTGTAAATGCTGGCATCTTAGCTTGCCGAAAATTGATGACGTTTTTGGAGTCTTGTGGAACTGAGTTCTTTGACTATTAGTGAAACAACTAAAACCAGATAATTAAGAATTTTTTGGAGTCGTATGGTACTATATACCGTTGCGAATAAAAACTATGTCGGGATCTCACTTTCTTCAAGGAATCACTCCATTTTAATTCAGAGATATAAATACTCTGTGATAACAGAGGAATATATTACGTTGTTGCTATGCAATTTTTACCCTTATTTTTCACCGAAATCGCCAAACATCCGTAGATGCAACGATTAACCGGCGTAATTCCTGTTTTAATAAGCCTTGTAGCGACGATAGTAGATTTAAACACAGTGCTAGAGCGCAACCGGAAGTTGAGTATATCACATTTCTGTGGCCATATTGAAGTTACAAAGCTCTATAGCAGGGGTGGCCAATCCAAATGATCTTGCGGGCCACTTTGGAAATGCATCATAACTCCGCGGAGCGCATATAAAATTATGTATCCCCATATTAGATTTAGACCCACTGTAGACATTTTTTTGGAGTGAATATAATTTAATTATTCATAACTGTAAACTCATATGACAGGCAATATCTGTCATTTATTCGCACGATAATTATTTTAAAATCAAAATTAATTTTTTATCATAATCTAGACAGTTAATTTTTGAATATATGGATGCACAAATAATGTTTTCTTTTTTAATACATTGGTTTTCACTACTTTGACCATTATAAAATAAATATATTTTGTAAAATTGTAATGAATCTCGCGGGCCACAAAAATGTTCAAGGGGCCGCGGGTTGGCCTCCCTTGCTCTGTAGAGTGTACTTCAACATTAATGTTCGTGATTCTATTGTAGGATGGTGTTGATGTTTTACGGACTTAAATCTTGCTTAATTTTATTTTTCGCTCTGCGCGTTTCACTCCATTTTCAGAGGTTAATAATGTACAATAGATGTAATTAAGTTACAAGGCTGTGGTTTAACAAAGTATAGTTCTTTCCTACCGCCAGCAGATAGCACCACCGACGTGGAACTACTTCCTTTTAATTGCATCATTATCTAGATTGATTTATTATTTATCGCTCATTAATAAGGAAATTTGATTGATAATGTATGTTAAGAACTTCCTCCAAATTATCAATAGGTTTAAGTATAGTACATTTACATCTCGCATTTATTTAGAAGCAAAGGAGCATTATATATCAGAATAGGCGAAGTTTACTTTAAACAGTGCTGTCCATTCTACAGATCTATCACAAGATGTAGGGTTTTTCTTACAAAAAATGTTAGGATTTTCATTTATTGTTAACATATCTACTAGGGATGGGATAAATTGATACTTCATTGTCACTGTGACATATGTCACAGAGACATGAAAGTAACGTCGAGACAGTAGTGCTATTATCTTCCACCAGATGTCTTATTGTAGGAAATCACTGGGACGGTGAAATATAACGACGAACAGTCGCGTTTTATATGCAAATGAAGCTAAACCTTGACTGTAACGTCTGGGGAATAGTGCTGGTACGTGCCACCAGATGGCAACGTATATGAAATCAACCAGACAGAAAATGTAAGACTTTAACGAAGAACACGTGTAGAATTCGATCTGTAGGCTGAGTGTGAGCTTTCTGATTTGCATTAAATGTAAAATTGTAACTAAAAAAAAAAAATTACTGTTTTTAAGTGTCTCTTAACGCCAGAAATTTTATTACAAAAATAGTGTTGTCTAATCTTTATATATAAAGATTAATGTATGTTTGTTTGTTTGTTGATTTGTTAGTTTGTTTGTTCTTCATACAAATCCACAGTTTTCATCCGATCTCGATGAAACTTTACACAATTATCCTTTGAAACAAGGAGAAAAATACTTTCTACATTTGGTTTAAAAATTATCTGTATAGATAACATATTTTGTCTCATAACTTCGAAATACGGCGATAGACAGACACGTTGAATATGGACGTCTCCGTAACGTGTTTCCGTATAGTGGACTGCCAGCTCAGTGGCTAAAGCGCTTTCTAGCGAACGTCGTAATCTCCATTTCAAATCTCCGTGGAGGCTAAGATTTTTAAAAATTGTTTTTGATCGTAAGAGTCACGGTTGGGCCGTCAGTTATTCGGATTGAATTTTAAACTGTAGATATCACAAAGGTAGGGGTGCAACCTGAGGCAATTCGAAGGTAGTCTTGCAATACAGTAGATGTACAATTTTTTTACGTTATATTGATCCATCAGGGGTGATTCGTAGTCAGTGTGAGTGTAATCTGCAGTAGGAATACTAAAAATCCGGAAGTAAGTCTCTGTCTTATGTTACGTTTTGAAAATTAAATGCCTATACCGATATTGACGGAATTTGACGAGAAATCTGTAGGGATGGCACTGGACTTTGTTTGTTCTTCATACAAATCAACAGTTTTCATCCTATCTCGATAAAATTTTGCACACTTATCCTTTGAAACAAGGAGAAAAATACTGTCTACATTTGGTTGAAAAATTATCTGTATAAATAACACATGTTGTCTCATATCTTCGAAATACGGCGATAGACAGACACGTTGGATTTGGTCGTCTCCAGTACCGTGTTTCTGTGTAGTGGACTGGCAGCTTAGTGATTAAAGCGCTTGCTTACGAACGTTGTGATCTCCGGGTTCAAATCTCCGTGGAGGCTAAGATTTTTAAAAATTGTTTTTTCATCGTAAAAGTCAGGCCTGGGCCGTAGGTTATTCGGATTGAATGTTAAACTGTAGATATTAGAAAGTTAGGGGTGCAATGCGAGGCAAATCGTAGGTAGTCTTGCAATGATGTAGGTGTACACTTTTTTTCGTTATAATGATCCCTCAGGTGATGTTAGCAGTCAATGTGTGAGTGAGAACCACAGTAATTCTTCATACAAATCCACAGTTTTCATCCGATCTTGATGTAACTTTGCAAAAGTATCCTTTGAAACAAGGAGAAAAATACTGTCTACATGTGGTTGAAAATTATCTGTATAAATAACACATATTTTCTCATAACTTCGAAATATGGCGATAGACAGAAACGTTGGATATTGTCGTCTCCGTAGCGCGTGTACGTGTAGTGGACTGGCAGCTTAGTGGTTAAAGCACTTGCTTACGAACGTTGTGGTCTCCGGTTCAAATCTCCGTGGAGGCTAAGATTTTTTAAAAATTGTTTTTCGTCGTAAGAGTCAGGCCTGGGCAATAGGTTATTCGGATTGAATGTTAAACTGTAGATATTAGAAAGTTAGGGGGTGTAATGTGAGGAAAATCGTAGGTAGTCTTGCAATGTTGTGGGTGAATTTTTTTACGTTATAATCATCCCTCAGGTGTTGTTCGCAGTCAGTGTGTGAGTATGAACCACAGAAATATTATTATAAATAAGGGAGTAAGTCTCTGTCTTTTTGTTACGTTTTGACGACTAAATGCCTATATCGTTGTGATGGGATTTTATAATGAAATCTGTATGAAGGGCACAGGATATTTTTCCAGTATGATTAACAGTTGTAGTCACGAAATTTTGAGACCTTATCGAATGGTGACAGAAATATGTTGGAAATTGATTCTCTTCAAGAGACAGGTTCGACGGTACAATGATATAGTGATACCTTTCCTGTCATATTATTCCTACTCGATATTGTTTGGGATCAATCCTTCGTTAGCAACTTTCTGTATTTAATTCTGGAAAAAAAATTGTTAATCCAGGCGTACGAAGTCGTGGGTACGGGCTAGTATGAATATAAATAATATGTGGCTTAATATCGTTTCCCCTTACAGCTTTTTGCAGTCAGTATTATAATTGAAGAACTAATCCAATATGTGAATGGAGAGGAAAAAACTAATAATCATGGGTAATTGGAATGCAATAGTGAGAGAATGAAAAGTGGGGAATACTGTAGGATCATTTGGACTAGGAGAAAGAAGTGAGCCAGGAAACAGGTTGTTAGAATTTTGTGAAAGAAATAAGCTAGTGGTAGCGTACCCAGGAGCAGACAGGGACTCTGGCCATAAATGATAGTAATGAAGTGCAGTCTGAAATTCAAGCGAATAAGGAAGCAATGTAAGCAGAACAGACTGGAAGTGAAAAAACTGAAACAATCTATCACAAGAGAAAATTTTGCAGAAATTGTAGACTTAGGTCTAAGAAGTAACTCTAAAAGGAAGTCAACCGAGGACGAATGGAATGCATCAAAGACCGATATAATGAAAGCTAGTAAAGAAACATTAGGCTTTAGGAAACAAGACGCCTGAAAACATTCGATAACAGAGAAAATTTTAAAACTGATAGATCAGAGGAGAAGGGACAAAAATGCTTACGATGATTCAGGAAGAGAGTAATACAGGAAATTTAGAAATCAAATAAACAGGAAATGCAAAAAAGGACAGGAAGAATGGCCACAAGAAAAGGGTGAAGAAGTAGAAAAAGGAAATTGTCATAGGTAAAGTAGATGTTTGCATACGGGAAGATCAAACAAAATTATGGAGAAATGAAGAAAAGTGGTGTAAACATTAAAGCTGCCGTTGGGAAGCCCCTTTTAAGAACAGACGATAGAGCTAAGTGATGGAAGGAATACATTGAGAAACTTTATGTTGGGGACGACTTGAACAATAGCGTAATGGAAAAAGAAGGCGGTAACAACACGAGGTCCTGTTTTGAGGACAGAATTAAATAGAGTTCTGAATGACTTGAAAAAGCAAATAAGGCAGTTGGAATTGATGAGATTTTGCAAAACTTCTTAAATCCCTAGCAGAAGAAGAAATCAAAAAATTATTCAAGCTGATATCAAAAAGTTATGAAACAGGAGAAATTTCAATTGATTTTAATTAAAAATATCATCTTCACACTTCCGAAGAAAGCACAAGTAGCCAATGTGAAAATTATAGCACCAATAGTCTAACATCACATGCTTCAAAATTACTGACCAAAATAATATACAGGGTAGTAGAAGAGATAGTAGGTGAAGATCAGTTTGGGTTTAGGAAAAACCGTGGTACGAGGGAAGCAATTCTGGCTTTAAGATTAATAATTGAAGGGTGGATTAAGAAAAACAAAAATACTTTTTTGGCGTTTGTTTATTTAGAACAAGCTTTGATAATGTTAGGTGGAACAAGGATATTCAAAATTTTAAAGAAGTCAGGTCTAAAATATCGAGATAGTAGAATACTTTATAAACTATATAAGTATCAAATAGCTATAATAAAAGTAGAGAACCATGAGATACATGCATCAGTTAAATAGGGTATGAGACAAGGTTGTAGTCTGTCCCCGTTAATATTTAACTTGTATGTAGAAGATACAATAAAGGAAATAAAAGAAAAAATTTTATGTGGCATAAGTGTTCAGGGAGAAAAAAATCAGTATGCTACGATTTGCTGATGAAATTTTCTTGTTAGCTGAACGGGCTGAGGGATTGAGAAGTTACTGAATGGTAATGAACAAAATACTGAATTCAGATTTTGGACTGAATATAAATCAAAGCAAGTCTAAAGTGATGAAATGTAGCAGAAATGATACCAAAAATAATAGATTAAGTATAAAAATAGGATCGGCTGCAATAGTAGAAGTATGTGCATTCTGCTACTTGGGAAACAAAATTACAACTGATGGCCGAAGTAAGAATTACGTTAAAAGCAGAATAGCACTAGCAAAAAGAGCCTTATGAAAAAGAGAAATTAGTTTCAAACATTGATCTAGGAATTAGAAAGAACTTTTTAACACTCTGTGTGTGGAGCACAGCAATTTTTTGGCAGCGAAACATGGACTTTAGGAATACCATAAAGAAAGAAAATTGAAGCATTTGAAATGCGGTACTACAGAAAATTAAGTGGACAGACAAAGTACGAAATGAACGAGTTTTGGAAATGATGGGTGAGGAAAGAAGTTTGTGGAAGAAGCTTACAGAAAGAAGAGAGAGGCTGGTAGGTCATATTTTGAGACATGCTGGATTGGTTAATTTGTTAGTGGAAGGAACAGTCAAAGGTAAGAACTGTAGAGGAAGACACAGATTTTTTTTTATTTATTTATTTATATGGCTTTTGGTCTAACGACCATACAGCCAGATCACAATTGGTATTACAATATTATTTGGCATAATAGTTCTATACAATGTTTGTATTACAAAATTATTTTGACATATCAGCTCTATATATATTTTGACATGATAGTTCTATGCAATTTTTATTAGTAACAATAGTACAGAGTTGATATGACTATTGATGATTGTGTTACGTTATTAATATACAATTTTGTAATAATTCTGATAGTGAGGTGGTATAATAACTCTATTTTGGATATATTGTCTCTGTCTAGTTTTTCTAATACCAATAGTGCAGATGGTATGGAGTCAGTTGTTAGTTATGTTAACTTACAATATTATTTGGCATAATATACATTTTAATACCAGTGGAACAGATAGTATAATAACAGCTGGTGCTTTAAGAATTTTAATTTAAGATAATAAACCTCATCTATGTGGTGAAATTCGTATTATGTTTGGTGGTTGTGGATTTTACCATAAAACTTTGTATCCCTAAAGTAGTTCTGTTTTTAGGGCGTTTTAGCTATAATGGATCTCTTGAATTGCCTGGGTTATATCGTAATATCTGCGTCCCTTAAGAAGTGAGCTATAGCTTGATACACGTCCTGTCGTTCAGTTCTCATAAGGGAGATGATTGATGTAGGCAGTGGGATTTTTAGTTTGGTCAGTCTATTATATAGATTATTTTGTGGAATTCGGTAAAGGGTGCATGTCAATATTATATGATTTAGGTCTGCTATTTCTTCGTTGTCAACAGGGCAGAATGGGGAGTTTGCTGCGCCAATTCTATGGAGGTGTTTGGGATAACATCCGTGTCCCAATCTTATGCGAATGATAGATGTTTTGTATTTTCTTGCGAGTTTTGATTCTTCGAACCATGCTTTGTGTGGAATGTGGGGTTGGATCGATGCGTAGTGTTTCCCTTTGTATACTTGTGATGAAGTCCATGCGTTTGCCCATTTTGTAAGGGCCTCTCTTTTTATAGTTTTAATGAAATCAGTGTGGGGAGTTGTGTGTATTGTTGCTGTCCTTCCAGAGTGCTTTCTTTTGCTAGTTTGTCGACCGTCTCGTTGTATTGGATGGACGCATGGCCCTTGATCCATAATAAATGGATTTCTTTTCCTTCTGCGGAGGCTATATACATCATTTGTAATATATCATATAAAATCTTATTCGTTTCATTTTGTCTTTTAATATTCTCCAACCTTTGTACTACACTTTTCGAATCCGTCAATATAAGTATTTTATTATATCGGTTGTATCCGTATTGAATGGCCTGTCTAATGGCCATAGCCTCTGCCGTGTAAACCGAGGTCTCTGTTGGCAAGCGTATTTTCTGGTGTTCTTTCGTGAGTGGACAGTAGTAGGCGAATCCGACTCCATTTGCTGTTCTTGATCCATCGGTATATATTTGTGTAAAGTCGGGCCAAGTTGAAGATAGAAATCTCTCTGTCATGTTATTTGTCCTGTTGCTTCTAATAATCCATTCTGGGAGGTAGTAGACATTTGGTTTAAATCTGATGATATCGTATTGTTTTGTGAAACAGGGAAGAGTCCTTTCTTGGATCACTAATGGTATTTTGTGTTTTATTTGGTTGAAGCTAGTGGCCAATAACGGCGTGGAGCGGCGAGGGATGTTTCCCTCCTTTCCATTATTGTTGCAAGTCCCTTTGCCTTCTGAGACACCGGATGGTTGGTGATTGAAGCGCGTCTCATTAGGTAGATATTTGATAAGAGTTGTCGCCTCGTTTCTAGAGGCATTTCTCTGGCTTCAACTAATAGCGCATTTGATGCTGTAGATTTCATTGCTCCAATACATATTCTAATAGCTCGATGTTGTGCTATGTCCAATTTACGGAGGTTATACTTAGGGGCATTCCCGTAACAGATGCTTCCATAATCGAATATGGGACGGATTAGTGCTCTGTATATATTAAGCATTATAGCCGGATCTGCACCCCACCAGGTGCGTGTTACGGATCTTAATATGTTCAAGAGGTGTTCCGTTTTGGTTATAATATGGTTGATGTGTCCCGTCCATGTTAGTTTACTATCCATTATTAAGCCTAAGTGTCTGGCAGATGTGCACACCGGGAAGGAGTAAGGTCCCAGATGAAGCTCAGTCTCTCGATATATAGTTCGTTTCCTAGAAAATATCACTGCTGAAGATTTCGCTGTTGAAATGGTTAGTCCTAGATGTTGTGCCCAATCATATAATCTCCCGCAGCTTCTTTTAACCTCCAGAGAATTATTCCTAGGGATGTGGACATCGTGTATATACATATGTCATCTGCAAATTTTAATACTTTTATTGTGGGACTGAATATTTTTTCTATTGCCCCTATGTAAATAGTGAATAGTAAGGGGCTAAGGATTGCTCCTTGTGGGATTCCTGTTGAGACTATGAATGGTCCATGTAGAGAATTATTTTGTTGCCGTATATATATAGTTCTACTATAGAGAAGATTATATATTCCACAGACAAATACCTCAGGAAGTGTAGTGCCTTGAGCTTTTCTATTAGTATCGGAATTTGAACATTGTCATAGGCTCCTGTAATGTCTAGGAAAACAGCTGTAAGAAAACCTTTGTTGATAAAAGTTCGTTCTATGTCTAATGTGAGCGTACTGAGACAGTCATATGTACTTCTTCCTTTCCTAAATCCATATTGAGTTTTTGGCAGTAAATTGTGATATTCAAGCCACCATTCTAACCTCCTTTTTACGATTCGTTCGAACGTTTTACCTATGCAGGAGGAAAGGGCTATTGGGCGATAGGAGTTGGCATTTGTACTGTCTTTACCTGGTTTTGGTACCGGTATAATTATCTGTGTTGTCCAATCACTTGGAAATTCACTTTTTAACCATGCATTAGTAAAGATCTGTACGATAGCTACCTTGGCGCAGTGAGGGAGGTGGTGGAGCATGAGGTAATGAATGTTGTCTATTCCTGGTGTTGTATTTGAGGTTGATTTCAGGGCCATTTCCAGTTCGTTTAGTTTAAATTCCTCTGATAGGATATTTTGTCGGTTATTTTCCGTGTGTTGGTTTGTTAGTTTTAGAGGCTCTGTAGGCACATATGGCGGGGCTACCTTGTTTTCGAATTCTTCGATACAGTTCATTGGCGCTTTTATTCCCACTGGTTTCTTCTTTAACCGATTTATCATGTTCCATATTAAAGTTGTTGGCGTGGTCCTATTTAAACTATTACAGAATTCTTTCCAACAGGTTTTTTTCTTTGATTTAAGGAATCTTTTTGTTTCCGCATCTATTTTTTTGTAATTTATATAGTTTTCCCAAGTGGGTTCTCGTTTATATACTGTCAGAGCTAGTTTCCTTTTGGCTATCTTTCTAGAACATTCCTCGTTCCACCAAGGGGAGGGTAGTCCTTTTGCGTTTGGTGTTGTTTTGTAGGTGGGGATCGAGCATTTTGCCGCCTCGTTTATAACATTTAGCACATTTCAATGTGTTTCCTGTATTTTATCCAATTTGCTTTTCTTATGTTCCATTTGTTGATCGGTTGAAAGATCTGTGGGAAATTCAGCTGTTTTGTTGATATTAGGATAGGGTGGTGGTCCGATCCCCAGGTCTGTCTTAGGTTTTCCCATTGAAATTCGGTGGCGATAGATGCGGAACACATGGATAGATCAATTGCCGATTTCCTTTGGCCGGGTTTTGAAATAAGAGTTGGAGATCCGTCATTGAGTACAAATAGGTTGAATCATCCTATGAACTCTATCATCGCTTCCCCACATGCATCGTTCAGCTCGCATCCCCATAGCGTGTGATGGGCGTTAAAATCTCCACAGATTAAGTAGGGATCCTCTATTTGGTGGAGGAGTGTTCGCCATTCATCTATTTTGATTGTTGTTTTGGGAGGACAGTATATTGAGACTAAGGTTAAATTCATATTTTGGCTGTGTACTTTGGCTGCTATAGCCTGAAAAGATTTGATGTTTGTATGATCGATGTATACAGCTGTGAAAGGTATAGATGTTTTTATTATATTGCCACTCTACCTTTTCCATCTTCCCTGTCTTTTCGTAATATATGGAATCCTTTAAATGAGATATTAGTGTCCGGTTTCAGCCAAGTTTCTGCTATAGTAGCTATCGTTATGTTGTTTACGTCTAGTTCTCTTTGTAAAGATTCCCTATTCGCTCTTATTGATCTGGCATTCCACTGTAAGCACTTAATTTTGGCCGTCTTGTTGGAGGTTATTGGTTACCATTCCTAGTATGCTGTAGGGTTTAAGAGATCTTCTGATTGAGATTTTGCTTCTTTGATTAGAATCATGATTAAGTTGACTATTTTTCTATAAAAATGCAATTTAGCGATTGTGGACTCTTAGTGGGATCGTTAGATTGTTTTAATTTAGCAGATTGCGCATGCAGGTCTGTTTGTGTGTCCTCCCTGGGCGTATTGGGTACTTGTGGAATTTCCGTATAGCTGCCTGTTGCTGCAGGGTGGATCAAGCTTGTATTGATGGGAGCCATAGGTCCATTGTATGTGTATAGTAGTTGTCTTGTATTGAAGGATGGGTTATCTGTAGTATATTTGGCGTTCTTATAATTTTTAGTCCTTTTGTCCAGATGTATCTGTTTGGGGGATTGGCTCTGTATTGCTGAGGGGTGGTTTTTGTGTCGTACTGATTAATGTCTGTGTTTTCTAACTGCGGATGCCAGGATCTGGGTGGTTCGGCTACGACTTTTGCGTAGCTGTTTGGCATCTGGAGTGTTGAGTTGTAGCGAAATGGTTGAACTCTACTAGATTTTTCAGATCGTCTCCTAAGATGTTCGGGGCAGTTTTTGTCCGTTGCTAGGTGATTTCCTCCACAGAATAAACAACATGCGTTTTCCTGGGAGGGGCAGTGGGTTAGATCATGTGGTCCCGCGCATTTACTACATCTTTGCTGACCTCTACATTGTGCTCTGACATGGTTAAATCTTAAACACTGAAAGCATTGTATTAAGGGGGAATATATGGTTCTACTTTACAACGCATGCCAAACAGATATACTGCTTCTGGGAGGACCTGGGATCTGAATGATAGTTGGCATACGGGAAGATTTCTTGCGTTTACCTCTCCATTTGGAGAATGTTTTTTTATAAATCTTCTAACGCTAGTCACTTTGTATTGGGATTGTATGTTTTCCAAGATTTCTTCTATGCTTAATTTAATGTCCACATTTCTAATAACTCCCTGCTTTGAAGTCAAGTACATTGGGATAGATGCTTTTAGACCTATTTCTTGGAGGGACCCTAGGGATGCTAGTTGGTTAGCTGATTCGCCAGATCTACATTCTACTTTAACTTTGTTTCTGCCCGCGTGAGAAATGTTGATAATGTTTTGTTTGAGGTGGTGATGCTTATTAAAAAGGAATTTACCTAGGCCATGGGGTGCCAATTTCCAACATTTTTGTCAAGACTTTCTATTATTACTATAAACGGGCCTCTGTCAGTTTCACTGAATCTATTATTTGCAAAGGTCCCGGCCTTATCCTGCGCACTAGTAACACTGCTGCCTGCGGGCGCTTGGTCGGTGAGTGGCGCTAGCTGCTCACCTGTAGTTGTGAATGTGTTGATTAACTTGGCGCTGGTGTCTGCTGGTGACGTGTTGCAGGGAGCTGTTGAGTAAGCTGTTGTAGCGCCATCTGACGATAGTCTTGCCATCTTTTCCGCTGATCGCGTCATCTTCTTACCTCCTCTTCTTCTGGTACTTGGCGTTTGGTCGTCTTGAAGCTGATGGATTGGCTGCCACGCATCGGATCGTCGATACAGGAACGCGCGGAGTCGGCATGGTGACGGATGGGCTATCTTCTTCTGATGGTCGATTGGGAATCACAGCCGTTGACATTGCGATACTGGTTGCAATGTGATTATAATTTGAGGTCATAATTGTAGGTTTGTCTCCTCTCCGAGCTAAGAGGTGAACAGCTACATCTGGGGAGGCGTGCCGTTCTTGTGTCGGGTCATCTCCCGGTCCAGTTTCCATCTCCAAGGGCTGTTGCTGTTGATGATGTTGCTGCTGATGATGCTGTTCTATTATCTGATATTGTTGCTGTAAGGTATGCTGTTGTTGTTGTTCATGTTCTGGTTGCTGTTGAGGATGTTGGGAGTATTGATATCTTAATTGCTCCTCTTCTGCTTCGTAAGGGATGATTATCTGCTCACTTGCTGTGGATACTGCCTGAGGGTTTAACCTTTCTACCGTGATGTAGTTCCCTGATGGTGAGGCTGGGATTTCACTGCTGGTGTAGCACGTTTCTAGTGCCATCTTAATCGTCTGACTCGTATCCGGCGGGGCCATAATTTGCTGGTACCACTAGTTTCACTAATTAATTCTAATTGTTCACTAAAGACAATAAGCTGAAATATTGCGAAAAGTAATCGCTTTCGCGGCCTCGCGAACTTCCGGACGCGTAGAGCGCGCACACGATACAACAGGAACTAAATCGACAATAACACGTTCACGAGCTCTATGAGGAAGTTGTCGTCTCGGTGTCTAGCTCCGAACTGTCCAATCTCCACTGAAAGTTTCATTTGCAACCACTGTGAATAATTCTCGTAGCAAACACTTTAAACGTCTGGATTATACTTGCCAAATACTGTATTTACTAATTTATTCAAACGATATTTTTTTACTCAGAAAACGGGGAAATATTTGAGGTCAGAATACGTCAGTGGCTTAATGGTTAAAACATGGTCATAGTCTAATTAAGGAAGATGTTCGTCGCATTTCAGTTGGAAAAACTAATTTGGTGGAGACGAAGAGTTTGTTGGAGCTTTGACTGACAAGGCAGGCCGGAAAAGTTTGAACTATGTGGGGCGAATTTCTCGAATCGCTTGACAGCTCCCAGTCCTCAGCAATTAAAACTTCCACCGTAGGCTGCGAGCTGGAGATATTGGGGATAGACTCGTCACTCACAACTCGAAAAGAACAAGCTGGTCATTGAAGACCTCTCGCAGCGATAACATTCTAGGTAACTTGGCAGAAAGATAAAAGAATCAAGGAAATGATAGTCAGGCACGCATACTATAGCGTTTAGTAGCTTTACCTTGGTACTATGTTTGTCCATGACTTTCCTTACGTGGACCAAAGAACCTCTCGTTCGTCTTTTCATCTACTTCTAAATTATCGTATATATAATTTATGTTGCTAACATTCCTTTTTAGCAAGTAATACAGAGTCTGTAGTGATTAATAACTTTCTATTGGCTGCTGTACATGCTTAGTTCACTTTAAAACACAGCGTTTGTTTAGAATTTGGTTAAATTGGGTCCACAGGAGGCCGGAACACAGTTTACCTCTCTGCTACGCCTGCATGGGAAATACGCATCCCGCAGCACACCATAGTCACTTTGGGAGTGTCACTTTCAGGGGTTACCATTATTCGTGGTTATTTAATTTCTGTATAATACAATATTTTGTATCAATTACCGAAAATTAGAAATAAAAATTCAAGATTCATTGTGTTCTAAAATAAATATTTCGTGCAATGAGGTATTTATAAATTGTAAACTCAGTGATGACGTAATTGTTTGGACGTATTTTTGACATACTATACAGAGTGCCATTAATGGTAAAATATCATTTTGCCTGAATTTCAATCTACACTGCTGCCAAATGCGTGTGACATTACTCGCGGGCTTCTGCAGCTTGGTTGAATGAATTTGAGCTTACAATATTTATTATGAATAGAATGGAGATGTTTTATACTTATAGAGTTCACTGACAAGCAAAAAGAAATATTTTCAATAAAAAAGTTTACAACAAACCAACATTAATTTTTACAACAGTGAGATCTTTGAATCGCACATTTGGTTTTGAGAAGATTGTTGCCAATGTCTCACCGAGTGTGGTGGTGTAACGGTTAGCGTTCTGGCCTCGCATTCGGGAGGACGGCGGTTCGAATCCCCGTTCGGGCATCCAGATTTGGGTTTTCCACGGTTTCCCAAATCACTCCAGGCAAATGCCGGGATGCTTTCTTCAAAAGGCCATGGCCGAATTCTTTCCCATTCCTTTCCCCCCCCCCCTCCTTTCCCGTCTCTAAAGACCTCGCTGTTAAGAGACGTGAAAAAACAGCCAATATCTCGCATCTAGTGCATAGGTTATCGTTGGAGTATAGAGCTCTGTAAGTTATTAGTTTATCTTTTGCCACCTGCGGCGCCACCATGCAAAGTATGGTATTGTTAACTTCCGGTTGGACACACTGTGTTTGTTGTATATGATAGAGTGTGTCTACAAGAGCTTAACAATGAAAGTGTTGCAGGGGTTACTTTTACTTTTTTTAAAGACGGAGCACGTAATCTGTAGAAGTGCTCTAAGCAAGAATTGATCAACAGGTAAGAACTCACAACATCAAAGCTAATTCAACCTTGAAAGTACCGTTTAATCTGGACCTCTTGCCGGCGTTTCGCTCCTTCTTTTGAACAGCTTGAAATCATTTAAACTTTAAATGTCTGATTAAAGGCATAAATGATTTTGTAACTATATAATATTTTGTCTATGATGGATTTGTGGAAATCAGCGACTGTGGTATCGTATTTATATTGATATTGAAAGCAGCAAGCAGTCACAATTTGTTGTTTTTATGTTTATTTAACCATTACCGGTTTCGAGAAAAATGCTCATCATCAAACGGTTTGCATTTTTAATGTATTTAAGTATGCAGGTGCAAAATGCGAATGTGCGTCGTTAGATACCTGAATATTTTTTTTTTTTTTTTTTTTAAAGAACTCTTGGTAATGGCGAAAGGATATGATGCGTTTCGTGGAGGTTCATTATTAAACAAATATACGGCAATAACACTGACGGTAACACACTAAGTAGAACTTATGAGCACGTCGGAAGTTGCTGGTATATTTACAGATAATGCATTTACAGATAATGTTCTACTTTCGCCACTAACAAGAGTTCTTTTTCAAAAAAATATTCACATATCTAACGACGCACGCTCGCATTTTGGATCTGCATTCTTAAATACATTAAAAATGCATACCATCTGATGATGAGCAGTTTGCTCTAAGCCTGTAATGGTTAAATAAAAATATTAATAATAACAAATTGAGACTGGTTGCTGCTTTGAAAATCAACAAGTTTTTATAACTGTTTTTAGAAGAATTTTGGGTTTATATTTACTAATCATAAAGCAAAAAAGAACTCCTGAACATCAATGAGACATTGTTTGAAGCTACTCTTGTTCTTTTGTGTGCTAATTTCCCCAATATTGGCTTATCGAGTTGCGTGTCGACCCCAAAAATAAATTTTTGACGTTTCACGAATATAATATTAACTATCAGTTTTTTTATTCCTTTTGTTGAGTCTAAAAAATCAGTCCATCTTGCTCGTCGTATGCAAATTATGGATCCACTGACGTCAAATTTAGTCTTGGATCCGCTTGAGGTTTCAACTGCTGCTTCTTTTATTTTCATATAAAATGTTGTTCACATTTTGAATTGTTCAGCTTCCAAGAAAAAACTTAACTGCAACATTCTTGTCATTGCTTATGTCTAAATAAAATCGTGTTAAAACAATTATCTTGACCAACCTATTTAATACTTTTTTGACAGTTAAGTAGATTTACAGTCGATTTAAAGTATTTTCAGAGGTTAATTCTGTCACAGAAAAAGGTAATTGAACAACAGCAAACCAAGGTTGCTAAACACAATTAAGACATTAAAAAACTGACTTCAAGCAGAGGCGCATAGGAAGTTGATACAGTCACATCATACTCTTAATTCAAAACACTAAAATCAAGCAATCACTTTCTACAGTTGTCAAGCGATGAATTAAAGTCTGATTCAGCAAAATGACGACTACACATTCAGGCCCACTTGGAAGGAATTTTTCCTTGCCGCACTTGTATAATCCACCGTCTTCGCTGGTCTTTATCTTTGGAATAAACTTAATAACTGAAACCCTTACTTTTCACTGAAATCGCCGAACATGTGTCGAAACAACGATTAACTAGCGCAATTCCGTCTTTAATAAGGCTTATAGCGACGATAGTACATGTAAACACAGAGCCCAACTGGAGTTTAGTATACAACATTTCGGTGCCCATATTGAAGTTACATAGCTGTATAAAGTAGGATTGTAACGGAAGTAGCAGATGCAGATGTTCAGTGCTTGACATGCGCGGATGCGGAGATGGAAAAAATTATAATTATTTATATTTTAATATTTTACCAAAAATAAAATCAAAATAAGTATATTTTTATCACTAATTTTATATTTTGCTTTTGCAAATTCTATTTCCATCTAACACTGCCATATTGGCTTATTTTTTGCCTCATCTTTCAACTACAAAAAAAGTTGAATGATTTAATAATTGAATTAGATTAATTACATAACTACGCACGCGTGAACAAAACAATCTCTGTAATGTGAATTTGCGGAGTTCTCGGCGCGATTAATTCGAGCGTCAAGCACAAGGCCGCGCACCGCACATCTGCCTGCCCACCACCCGCCCCACGCATTCGGGAGGATGCGGCGCACTGTGGCAGATATGACAGCAGAGTGTGCTCCGAAACACTTGTGCCAGCACAGCATTGTACTCCACCGTCTGATCTGTCAAGATCGCCGTCTATCCCGCTTTACAGAGCATGCTAGCCTCCGACCTCCACGTTCTGTGGTGAGGCGTGAACGTCCACCACCTTGTCGCTCAGTCGTGGTTTCACCGCCTTCAACCACTCTGCATAGATGCTCACTAGAGTAGCACGCGAACAGCCGACAGCATCGCCGTTTCCGAGATGCTCGTTCCCAGCTGCCGCACCCACAAACCACCGGACCGTAATTTAACACGTTCAGTGCCGAGGACGTCTTCGGCCGTCCGCTAGGGAGCATCCCAGTGACGGTGGACGGCTTGAGACGTCCTTTCCCTATGGGATTGTATAGAAGGTTGGTGATTCCAGTTCCTGCCCTACGAGCTCGCCCTTTCTCTCAGCCATTCATTAAAGTCTGACCTTTCACCAAGTAAAGACCGCTTTCAATTCGGACAACTGGTGTTTTTTTAATAATTTTTCAAACTTGGTGTTTTTTTCAAGTGCAGAATATTATACTATTGATTAATTTCTCCCATCTACTGATAATTCGAAGAATTTTAA